>OZ012740.1:565711745-566231745 GCA_963859935.3 Lathyrus sativus | reverse complement strand
ATTCTAGGTCAATCATTTTGCATAATTAACCAGGTTTCTAAACTCTTTGTTTGCTTTGTTTATTTTGTGAATCAGGGTTTGACTTCAGGAGCTTCAAAGGTAGGAATTAGGGTTTTGGTGCAGCGGCGGTTTCAGTTCAAGTCACTTGTGATGTAGATTGTTTGGAGGGCAAGAAAACGTCAGCCCTAAGAAGTTTATGTCTGCATGTTGTCAAACGATCAGGATTAGGGTTTTGCACTAGATCAAAGTCTATTTGTTGAGGTCAAAATACAGAGCCATCAAGGGTTAAAACATTGGAGTTGTGTGGGAGTATTGGCCATGTGGTTCAGGGTTTGTCATTGATTCTAAAAGTGCAAGTTAGTTGTTTAGTCCATATTCATTCTTCTATTTCATTCACGTATCCATGAACCTATTACTAAACCACTTCTTTTCTTTTAAACCAATTCTAAACATCTATTTTCCTTTATCCATATTCCTAATCCAATTCACAAATACTCATCTTCATTTTCTTTCTTAAGTTCATTTCTTTTGACTATCCATCTATATCCATCATTATTCGATCTCCATTTATTTTAAATTTTATCCATAATTACCCATTATTTTATCTCACTTTCAATATCCATTCTCTCTAAACATTAAGGCCATCTATTTAATATTCTTTTTTATTAATCCATTTTTCTACTTTCCAATTCAAATTTGTATTAATTCATTTAATTTACCCATAAAAAATCAAAATAAACAAAAAGTTTCTTTCCAAATTGAGTTCAAAAGGTCCATGTCCATTTTTACAATCCAAAAAAAGTCAAATTCAACAAAAAGCCCAATTTACAAAGTTTGTTACACACAAAAAAAAACAATAATAACCAAAATGAAGAGAAAGGATTCTTGTTGGCCAAAATCAGCAATATACAAACTAAATCCTGTCCACAACATGTTGCTCCACCTGCAACCCAAAAACCTTGACCATGACTTCACACCCAACTCCATCATCAGGAACATAATCTATGCTCCAAAACTGACAAGGATGTGTGCATACAAATAAAACCTGTATTATGTGACCAAGTCCTGCAACATCTAAATTATGCTTCAACCAAGCTTCCAATTTCCTGCGCAATATCCACAGCCTGCTCAGAATCAAAATAAATCATTGCCTATGCTAATTCGAGTGCACAGAACGGATGCCAAGCCAAAATCTCTGCAAGAACCAAGACCTGCATAACCACAGAAAACCTGTCTTAAAAACAACTCATCACAACTAATGGGACAAATAATTGTACTTGATCACCAAGGATTATTTTGAGATAAAGAAGAGGGAAAGGTGAAGAGAATAGTGGAACTACGAACGCTCTAATTTCTCATTTATTTATGATAATACGTAGGCACAAGATGCAATGTCTTGGCGAGCTCACTAACAATTAATTCTTGTTAACATTTGCAACTTAGGATTGGAGTCGTTGTGCTCCAGGTAGTCATCCCGCCGTAGAAATTTCTCATTGTTTACTTTTTCCATAGGACTTGGAGTCGACGTGCTCTATTTAGTCGTCCCGCAGTAGACATTCCCTTCCTTGCTAACTTAACCTTAGTTAAGGGTCATCGCACTCTATGTAGGTGTCTCACTGTAGACATTTACTTTTCCCCTTGGAATCTTGACCACAGTCAAGAGTTCCTCACCCCTTTTGAGGGGAACTACGGTTGCTCTGATTCCATTCCCGTCAAGATACATAGACACCAGATGCGATGTCTTGGTGAGTATACTTTGTATATACTTTAGATCTTTACCTTAGCACTTTTCCTTTAGCAAACACACTTTAGCATAACACAAATACTAACAAGAGGTTCTTGTAGAGCACTACAGATACTTAGGATGCTAACACCTTTCCTCGGTATAACTGATAACACTAAAACACACTGCATATTTGGCTCAAATTGCACATGTTTATTATTATTTATTTGTTACTTTCTTGCATTATGCTTGTGTTTTGTATTTTTTTCAAGTATGTTGCCTAATAAGATCCTTCCACGAAGAAATGGAGTGAAAAAGAGCAGAAAACAGAGTTTTGGGTGAAATTTACCACATGGCGTTGGCCATGGGGGTAGCCATGACGTGTAGTGTTTCTCCCACGTTCTAACCACCAATTAACCATGTCCACCACCATTTATACACATTGTGGACGCCATGTCTAGATGGTGGACGCCATCTGTGTATTTGGTGGTCTGGTCAAGGACGGTTAGAGCATGACCGGAGATTTTTCCTTCCCACGATTCCAGAAGAAGTTACGTAACGTCCAAGGCAATGTTACACTATAAATAGGACCTAGATATTTAGTTTTAGGAATCCAGTCTTAGTTCTCAGCATAGGCATATATTTAGAGTTAAAGCGATAAATTGTCACACCGAAGGTTTATCGCACCATTGTTGTAACTGAGGTTGGAGCACCGTAGCGTAGGAACTTTAACCTTGCTGTTATTTTACTTTCCAGCATTGTACCAGATTCAAGTCTTCGATTTGGAGCAGGTTCTAATTTACTCGCACTTATTTATTTATCGCCTTTTATTTTATAGATCTGTTTCTAAAAGAGAACCTAAGGGTGACACTTCGGTTCTTACCTTTGGAAATCAATCCGGCATTTATTTTACTCGCACTTATTTATTTATCGTCCTTTATTTTATAAGAGATGTTTCTAAAATAGAACCTAAGAGTGACACTTTGGTTCTTACCTTTGGAAACCGATCGCGCATTTAATTTCTGCACAATTTACTTATCGCTTTTTATTTTAAAGATTTATTCTCTAAGAGTAAACTTAAGCGTGACACTTTCATTCATACTTTTGGGAATCAATCACGTCTTTATCCTTCCACGCGATTTAATTATTGTCTTTTATTTTCAAGATTCATTTTCTAAGATTGAACTCAAGTGTGGCACTTGTGTTCGTCTGAAAACTAATCACGCATTTATTTTACCACACGATTTACATATTGCCTTTATTTCCAAGATTTGTTTTCTGAACTGAACCTAAGGGTGACACTTCCGTTCGTTCGAGAACCAATCATGCACGTTTTATTTCCCTAAATAATTTATTCTACAAACAAATTATTTATTATGTTTATTACCATCATGTCCAGCTAAATTTGTTGTGCTGGGATGTAAGGATCGTCGTTTCGATGGTACTCCACCTGTTGTGTTTGTAGAGAGACTTTAAGGGCTATTTTGGGTTTTAATACAACTTTTGTGAACTTAAATTGATCGGCCATTACGTGAACATGACGGTGTTTCTGTTGGCGTAATGACCGTGACTATGTCGGGTAAGATCGAAAGCCGTCTAACACCTTAGATAAGAGTTTGTTAGTTTTTAATTGGTAAAAACAGCGAAAGCACTTTATTAATAGCTAGGAAAGTTTGATAATATTAGAAAGTGATTTTAAAACCATTTTGAGACGCGTTTATAGGTTTAGGATCCGATTGGCCGAGCATATGCCGGAAACCCTTTGATATTGAAAGTTTCCAATCAAAGACACTTTTTAACTGAGTCTTAGAGGTAGTTACATGAAAAAGGACTTAGTCACTTTAACGCAAGATGCGACCGGTGCAGCGTGAGCGGCTAGTATAGATTAAAGGTCAGGTCTAGTTCCGATTACGCTAACGCGACGGTTCCTTTTTAATTAACTATTTTTCAAGGAATAAAATATTGCCCCCTAAGTATTACTACTCAGACAATAGGAGTATTGTTTGATCAATGAGAACTACAGTCTAGTATGCCTTTATTCTGAATTTAAATCCATTTCTTAATTTTTAATTTTGTCTGTACGAAATAGTCTCTTTTTTCATTAGCTTTAGATAAACATCGTAACAATAGTAATCGATAGATTGGAATTAGTCTCTGTGGGATCGATAATTTTTTATATTACTCTAACGTACTTTGTATACTTGCGGATAACACGCATCAATAACCAACCTCGAACCTTAGATCTCTTAGTTGTGTTGTTACATAGCGCACTTAGGATTTTCTTTGATATTTACCCTTTCCTTTGGATAAATCAAAGCTCAATGGTAAATTTCATGATTTGTGATTCAAGTTAATCCAATAGCTTGATATCTGATTCTCACCGTAACAGAAATGGCGACTTTACTGGGGAGCTCCCCTAAGAGGGTTAAGCCCACCTTGTTTATATTTATGTTTGTTTGCTTGTATATTTGTATATATCTGCTTGTTCTTGGGTTTTCTATATGCAGGGTTGTTACCTTGAGTGGTGAGATAAGTCTTAATTCAGACTTGAGCGTACACCTATGATAGGATTGTGGTATAATCAATAGTTAGCTGTTGGGAGTAGTCCTAACATATCTAGCCTGTGATAACCACGCTTAGTGGAGGCCCTTTTGGGATTACCGGTGTCTGATGTGAGTAGTCGTATAGGCATCACTTTTTCCAACCTGGGAGCCCGTGAAGCTGAGGACCTTTAGTTACCATTCACCCCTCTTTTCCTTTTAGGATGTAGTGCAGTGATTATCCAGGTGTAGACCTGTGATGGTTGTCATGCGATACTACACTCAGACGGGTTTATCTTGAGAATATTATTAGCCCACAAGTAGCCGTATAAGCTAATAATATCTGAAAGATTTATCGCTGACTCTGGGAACTTTGTTAGAACCCGTTGTGCAGGTGTTTTACCCCTAGTACACACCCTGTGGTTGGTTCTTTACCCAGACCTCATGTTGTGATCTCGAACCTTTGATCCTATTATGTGTGTTTTTCATCTTGTCTTACATCGTATTGCATTTGCATATTTGCATGATCCATTGCATATCATCTGTCTGTCCAGTAACTTGTGTCCAGTTGTCTCTATCTTCCAGTTTCACCTGTGAGTCATCAAGATGATTCCTCGACACTGATACCAGACTAGAGCTAACTACAGACGTAGAATGTCAGAGCAAGAAGTACACAATGCAGAAATTCGAATAGAGATTGATGATTTAAAATCAGGCATGACCAAGCTTACAAAGATGCTTCAAGTCCTGATTGCCAGAGGAGAGCCACCTCAAAGGACTATCATTCAAGAATTTTCAAGTGTTAATCCTTCGCCTGTTCAAATGCTACCTTCAACTTGACCAGAGTTTGGGTTACCTCGTAATTACTCTCCACCTCTTATGTCTACTGCTATGATTGGTCAGACTGCCAAACCAGTTTTTCAAGCTCCACTTTTTACTTAGCCCAGACCTATGGTCCACATTGTTACCCAGACTGTTCGAGCTCCCTTTGAAAACCCTCTCTATGAGTACAATGATGTCAATGCTCAAGGTGAAGACCGTAAAGATTTTGTTGAGCCTGAGGTTGTCCATGAACAGTTTTAGATCATAGATAAAAATCTTAAAGCTGTTGAGGGTACTGACTTCTTTAATGTGGATGCATACAACATGTGTTTAGTTTCTGGCCTTGTTATGCTTGCTAAGTTCAAAACTCTCGAGTTCGTAAAGTACAAGGGTCACTCTTGCCCAAGAGCTCATCTATTCATGTACTTCTGAAGGATGAATGCTTATACCAACAATCAGAAGTTGCTCATCCACTTCTTTCAGGACAGTTTGAGTGGCGCCTCTCTCAAGTCGTATATGAACTTAGAACAAAACAGTGTCCACTGCTTCCAAGATCTTGCCAATGCTTTTATGAAGCAATAAAAATACAACCTTGACATGGCTCCTGATCGTCATCAACTTCAAAATATGTCTGAGAATGAGATAGAGTCGTTCAAAGAATATGCTCAACGGTGGAGAGAGTTAGCTTCCTAAGTTGAACCCCTTCTAGCGGAGAAGGAGCTAACTGGAATGTTCATGGGCACTCTGTCCCCTTTCTATTTGGAGAAGATGATTGGGAGTGTCTCTTCAAGCTTTACAAATCTGGTGACTATTGGCCAGAGATTGGAAGAAGGTATGAAGAATGGTAAAGTATCTAAGGTTGTTGAATCTTCCAATGATGCGAAGAAATCCTTTGGGACCTTCTATAAGAAGAGAGAAGATCATACCAATGTTGTCATGACAGAAGTGAGAAGGCCTCGTCCTAGACCTCATTATATTGATCATCATGTTGTTTATGTTGTTGCTGCTACTCGACCAGCATGAGTTCCTCAACGTCTAGCTGTTGGACAAAATCAGTATCAGAATAAGAACCAATTTGATCCTATTCCCATGACATATACAGAACTTTATCCTGACCTGGTTAACCAAGGGTTGATCACTACAAGAAATCTGCAACCTCCTCCTAATCCTTTTCTAGCTTGTTAGTTCCATGATTCTATGATTGTACATGGTTCTATGATTGGCTAAATTTTGGTAAAACATGATTTTGCACTGATGTTAAGCAAGATGTTATAACATCTTCATCTACTGTCAAGACAGAACTGTTGTCATGTGTTTAAATCAAGATGTCGAGACAGATGTCATGACATCTTTGTCTGGTACAGCAGGAGCTTCTATTTTATATCTCTTGACAGAGGTGTTTTGGTTTCATGAGATCCTGTTGGATATACCTCATCAATGTGTGCAGGTCAAAGAGATTTATTTGGAACAAAGTGCAGATTTAATTGGTGTTCATAAAAAGGATCTTTGAGACTTTTTAGGAAACTATAATATATTTGTTTCTACTGTTATGAAGAAGATTCTGCAGAAGAATGGGAGTTTGTAGATGGTCTTGATTGGTTGCATTTTGTAAAACATTGTTGTGTGTGTAGATGTCTTGACTGATGTCATGACATACTTGTGTAGTGTACTGCTGGGTAAGTTTGGTTAGCTAGAACAGAGTGTATTGGATGTAATGCTGAATGTTATGACATCAGGTAGCTGCTAGCAAGGGCGCGTGTTTGTTTTCTGTTATGGTTCCTGAATTATCTCAGGCTATATTCTAGGAAACCTGTTATGGTTCCTTAGTTACCTCAGGCCATATTTTAGGAGACTTTCCAAGGAAACACCTATGACATATTTGTTAGCATATTGAATAGTGAAGATTGTTTTTAACTTGCAACTTAGGTCCAAGCCCAATCTGCATTACTATTTTAAGGAGGCGCAGAAGCAAGGGAAAGGAGGCACTAACAACAAGAACAACTAGAGTGTAAAATAAGGGTGTAGGGTTTTGAGAGTCTTGTGTGTGTGACTTTGTAAGTCACCCTTTATATCTTTGGATGCATCGTGGTAGACATATTGTTAATTATTAATTGTTCACTCAAAGCTTTTAAGCAAGAGTGTATTGTTCTTGATTGAAGCTGTTAAGCAAAATCAAGTATTGTGACTTTGAAGAGTGTCTTCTAAAGTCTTCTTTTTGTATTGAATTGTTTATCACTATTGTGATTAAGGGGGAGTGAGAGGTGTCTCTTGTCTAGTGGTTTCTAGGCAGAAATTGCATTGGGTAGAGATTAGATGAGGAGTTGTAAACTGGGAGTTTAGCTCTGAATTAATTCTGCTAATAGTAGATTTCCTTCCTGGCTTGGTATCCCCCAGATGTAGGTAATGTTGTACCGAACTGGGTAAACAATTTCCTGTGTTCTTTACTGCTTTCATTACCTGTTTACTGCTAAGATTAATAATCTGTTCAGAAGCGAATGTCATAACATCCGATCTAACATCGAATGTCAGTTACTTATCTCTCTGCATTTAACATTCTGCTAACATTATGCTCAATTTAAAAGGTTAGATAAACTGTTCGGTCAGTCTGCAGATGTTACAGCAGATGTCACGACACTGCGAATTTTTAAAGTGAATTAAAATGCACATGTTCTGTCCTTGTTCTGTTTTAGCAGAGATCAATGTTCTTAGCATCTCTTAGGACATTTGAGATCTGCATACCAGAATTTCAATTGGTATTAGAGCAGGCATCCTGTCTGTTCTGGATGAGATCTTGGGACATACTTTCTGGTGGTTTAAACAAGGAGAAGTTGTAGCTGATTTGCTGATCTTGCTAAATGTTTAGAGTTACTGCTTATGGAGTTAAGGAGAAGTTTGTGTTTACTCCTACTTGTGAAGGATTATGTATATCTGTTGTTGTGCTCTCTGATATAGGAGCTTCTATAACATGCTGAATGTTTTGCCAAAGGAGGAGTGACTACTTCTGTATGATTTCCTATAAGATGTTCTGACATCTTGTTTAGAGTATGTTGAAGATGTTCTTTTGGTGGTTCCGCTGCATATTTTTTTGATGAAAGAACTCTGGTAGTCCTGGGAGAAGATTGGTATGTATTCTGTATACTATATACAATTTGATATATGGTTGTGGCAGGTGTGTAGCTGGTTGGAAGATGGTGTATGTTGCTGCTTTGTTTGATCTGACAGGATGTTGATCCTGCTGGATGTTGCTTTGTTTGGGTTGTTGTTGACTGTTGTATTACCAGTTGCTGAAGGTTGAGTCAAGTAGAGATTATGCAAAATCTTGGTTCTCTAAAGCAAAGGAGATGTAGCTGATGATATTGGTACCATTTACTTGTGTGGTTGCATTCTTCATCATCTTGGACTTACAAAGGCACTGATGCGTGTTTTTCGCAAGTGTACGAATCACGTCAAAGTAATATAAAAGATTATCGAATCCACAGAGACCAAGTGTCAATCTATCGTACCTGTTGTTATGGTGTTTATCTAAGGCAACTGTTTTTAAGGGTTTTAGTAAGGGTGCAATGGTAAATAAAATTATAATTTTAAATAATAAATAAAAGACAGGCTCGAATGTAATTCACGTAATCAATGATAATCCAGTACTTGTTAATGGAACTACTTATGGGCAATGTTTTCTCCTTTGAAAAGAACTAATTTAACAGGAACTGTCGCTTTCGCGTATTCAGAACCGAGTTGTACTCTCTAATCAACCCCTCCTATTGTCACGGATAAAAAGGTGCGTACTGCGTTAGAGTAGTAAACCTATTTTTAAGAAATATAGTTTCTTAACAAAGTTGAAAAGTATTTTAACCTGGACTTCTTAGCAAAAAGAGGTTCTTATGAACCAGACTCTAAATCTCATAACGCGTCCGAAAATCGTTTTAAAATCTCTTTTCTTTTTAATCTAAAAACTCCTAATGAACTATACAAAGCGCTTTTGGCTGTTTTTGAAATAGTTAAAAACAATTACTTGAATTGAAAGATAAAATAGCCCTTAGGTGTTTCCACGAACAATTATACTGATTACTGGTTTAATTACGATCCTTACATTCTAACCTTTATGGGATTAGTTAGACATGATAAAGTAAATATTCTTTTTATAGTTTTTCATATGAGTAATTTAAAGCGAGTGCGGGAAGTAAACAAAGTAAATGTGCGAGTGCGGGAAGTAAACAAAGTAAATGTGCGAGTGCGGGAAATAAACAAAGTAAATGTGCGAGTGCGGGAAATAAACAAAGTAAATGTGCGAGTGCGGGAAGTAAACAAAGTAAAGTGCGAGAAAATAAATAAAAGTAAAGCAATGCGGAAAAATAAAATACGAACTGGAATTAAAATGGCGGCAGGATTAACTTCCTCCAGAGTGCTCCAAAACTCGAACCACAGACAGATTACAGACTCGATCACTCGATTGCAGAGGCACCCCGATGTGGAATGGCAACTGCTTTATAACTGATATATGCCTAGAGAATTCTAATTCTGGATGAAGAAAAACGAAAATCTAAGGTCCTATTTATAGGAGAAACTGAAAGCGTGAAATGACCGGGACGCCCCTCCACTAAAAAGTGGAGGTTATGGATTTTTGCCTTGTGGCGCCCGCCACAAGGTCATGGCGCCCGCCATGGTCCCTACAGGGGATGATGGAGTGGGGATCGTGGGTCTTGGAGGTTGAGGAGTGGTCTTGAGACGTGGCCACGTCATGGCTAACCCCATGGCGCCCGCCACGGTGGGTGCCGCAAGTGCAAAATGCTGAATTTCTAGGTTTTCGTCCGTTTTCACTCCTTTTTCGCTCCTTTTCCCGATTCAAGCTCCGATTATTATAAAAACCTGAAAACATAAGAAAACAAAGCAATAACAAAGCAAAACAACAATAAAAGCTAAGAATGCATGCGAAATCGGAGTCAGAAATACGGTGAATTTTAGTGTGATCAAATTCTCCCACACTTAAACCTTTGCTTGTCCTCAAGCAAACATTAAAGCTTAAGAAAATATGGTGTCAACACTTGCCTTTGGGCTAAAAGGGATTCTAAGTTCAAGTCAGGATGCAGTGACAGATACTAACTAAGTGAACCAAGGGTACCATAGTAACACAAACACAAACTTCAATCCTATATTAACCACTCCATGTCATCCCACGATACCTAGGCCTATCTTCTCATCTTTTTGTGTCCTTTTCATTCAGGCGCAATCACATTAAGCCCGTTATCCGTACATGCCTCATAGTAGAGTGACCGGTTAGTGATTCTGATCCATAACATAAGGTTTCTGGCACATAAGCATGTGTAAACCTGTTTTTATTTCGCCTAAATGTAGCTGCGGGGGATCGGATCGTAATCCGCCCTACCAAGTTCAGTGCCAGATACCTCTGAACCAACTAACAATAGGTGACTTGCGATTTTTTTTCTTTTTGTGGCAAAAATTTTTTTCTTCTCTTTTTTCGGTTTAAATGACTTTGTGAGGGTCACCTATACCAGAGTTTGCCTTTTTTTTCTTTTTTATTAGCACTGGATCATTCACTTATATTCATCGGCCCCCTACTTAGAGTATGCTTAGGCCGGAGCTGACTGCTAAAATAAACTACTTAGGACAAATTTTTTGAATGATAGTAAAGGCCATGGTGGTGGGGTTTAGGAGTGATTCCTATATTCAAGAGGTCTATGGTGCTAAAATGGTTCTGATGTTTCAAAAAGTTGACCTAAGTCACCACATCCTAATCTAAACCTGTCTCAAAGCCCAAAAAACATGTGAAACAACACTATTTTCTTTTTAAAAATTTTCTGGTAAGGCTAAGGAAATGGGAAAAAATGAAGATGAACTAAAAAAAAACACTATACTGGTGACTCGTCAGACTCATGCATTATCTAAGAAAAATAAATTACTGAAAAGGGAAATAACTGAAAGGAAACTAACTAAAAAGGGAAATAACAGAAAGCAATAAAATCCCCTCCCACACTTAAATCGAACATTGTCCCCAATGTTTCGAAATAAGATAAGGGGGTAACCTGGAAAAAGACTACTGAGGAGGGGCACTGGTGCCTTCGCCGTCCTGATGTGATGGTCTGGAACGACGGGATCTACTACGATGCTGGTCCCTCCGGTCGAGTCGTGCTGATAAAGCAGCCTGAGCACTCCGGACCTCTCGAAGGTTACCCAAGATGGAACCCTGAGTAGCCTCTACAAGCTGGTAGTGTCGGCTGTTGAACTCTCTCTGACGGTTCTGCTCTAATGAAATATCGTTCAAGGTACGGCAAACGTTGCTATAAGCACGATCCGAAACCAATCGCGATTGTTGCATGAAGCTCATATTGTCCGTCAGCTGCTGTGAAATAGTAGAGAGAAGGCCATCACGCCTTTCTTCTCTAGCTGTCATATCACGCCACATCTCCTCGGTGACAAAGAATCCAGGAGCAGTACCTGCAACAGGGTTAGAGGAAGATGGTGCAGTGTGTGACTGTGAAGGACGATGGGGGGACATGTGAGGGATGGGAGACTGCTCTCTCCGATCATACTCATCATCAGTGTCATGTGCCTCCCCATCGGGAATATTAGGAGGAAGTGGACCCAAAACACGTGGAGCATTAAGATCATAGGTCCAGTTCCTTTCATCACGTACATCAGTACGTCTACTGCATGGTAAAGCAACAGATGGGATAGCTACCCCATGAACCATCAACTCATAACCACCTTCTCTCCTTGTTCGGCACAATTTCATGTCTTTCAGAAATTTTAAATTAATTGTGCGAGGAGGTAGTGGTTCAAGTGTAGCTATCTCATCATTCAGGCCAAGAGCCCGAGCAATAGACGTAACAAGCCCTCCAAAAACAATCGGTCCTGTTTTATTAGTAAATAAAGTCATGTGGGCAAGCATAAACGGGACCGGATTGATGTGGGTTCTAGTGAGGCATCCTTGCAAAAATAGGAGTTCACGAGCATTAACCTTGTTTGGACTTTCCCGGCCAAAAATAGTACATGCCAAAAGAAGTCTAAAAACTCTTATGGCCGGGTTGTGAATGGTCGACGCAAGTATCCCTTCAAAAGAATTAATTGAAGTACTTGAAAGCCTTAGCCAGAAGGTAAATACCTCGGCCGACCATTCAGCATCCAAAGGTGCCTCACAAATTGAACCTTCCCTATGAGGGATTCCTAACAAATCTGCTAGCTCATTGGTACTGAATTCATATTCAATTCCAAACAGTCTAAAAATAACAGTACCGACAGTGCTAGCAGTGTCAGGACTGACAGTGTATATCAAAGAACTCAAAAACTCAGTTGTCAGCCTCTCATAGGTAGGTTCCTGATTAATGAAAATATTATGCAAGCCTAGAAATTCTAATAAATTAAAAACACTATGATAAATACCCAAAGCATACAGACAGTTATCGTCGACGTACCTAGTCGAGAGGATTTCTCGACTTTGAAGCCTCTGAATAATTTTTCGTTGCCTTTCGCCCGGTCTTCCATCACGAAGAATAAATCCGTTGAACTCCATTGTTGAAAAGCTCCTTAGGTAGTGAAAATAGTAGAAAAGTGGTTTATGAGGGGAATGATAAAGTTTTGATTTTTTTGGTTTTTGATGGATGAAAATGGAAATGGATGTTGGATATGTTTTATGGATGGAGGGTATTTTGGAAATGGGGGAGCTTTAATGGGGTTCAAGGAGGATTTGGAAGGTTGGAAAAATGGGTTTTTTGGTGAAGAAAGGGATGAAAATGGTGGAAATGGGGATTGAATCCCGTATTTGTTTGATGATACGGTGTGGCGCCCGCCACAGGGCCTATGGCGCCCGCCACAAGGCCAATTCCTGGGCCTTGTGGTTTTGGATCCTCCTTTGGGCCTTCCTTGCACCTTTGTCTTCCGGGGGGGTCTGAATAGCGTTTTCTTCTTCTTTTCAAGGCATTGGCTTGCATATTTTTGTCTTATATATTTTTTTTTCTTTGCACGACAAAAATAAAATAATTACAAATCAAAAAAGAAAAAGAAAAATAAAAATTAGTGCATAATATGTATATATATAAGGAATTCAAAGTGCATGAAAATATAAAAGCTGCAAAAAAGAAAAAGAAAAATAAAAATTAGTGCATAATATGTATATATATAAGGAATTCAAAGTGCATGAAAATATAAAAGCTGCAATAAAGTAAAATATGTCTGGAAATGCGATAAATAAAAGGAAGTTAAATACTAGGGTAGTGCTGTCAGGGTGGAATGAGTCATGTGGTAGGTTTCTTATCCTGGCTTGATCCACGAATCTCAGCTATCTCCCTCCGAAGCTCGTCGATCGCCTGATGTAGAGCATCGGTCTCTGAGGCATGAGTGAGATCAGAAACCTGCATCTGTAACTCTAAGTCTGCCACTTCCTGCTTGAGCAGGGCAGTCTCCTTGCGGAGCTCATAAATCTGTGTTTGTAGGTCAGGTGGCTGCAGAGACATATTGTTAGACATAACAGTGATTCGGGGAGTAAGAGGTGTAGGAGTGTACTCAGCGGCGGGAGGCGATTTCGGCTCTTCGACAGTCTCTCCATAACCCTCTAGAGCATAACTCCAGTTGGCAGGATCATGGACACTGGTCATCAGCGGATCTGGTAATGTAAAGTAGTGTATTGCTTCACCGTCGATCAGCAATCTAAACCTGTTGGGCTCAAAAGAAGCCCTCCTCATCAGTCCTCTATCAAGACAAAAATCAATATCTAGGGTGGTGTAGCAGCAGAAGGTCCTGAGGTGCAATAGCTTGCGAGACAAACCCAATGCAGTAGCAATCTGTGTAACAATCCCACCGACATGGATGATTCCTACTGATGATCTGGCAACACTAGCAAGGCCCTTCAGTAGAAAGTTGCCACAAGCAACAGGGCGAGACTGAGTCGCACAAAACAGTAGGAAAATCTCCTCTTCACTTAGCAGTGTCTCTGTATCTGGAAAACCTAGGAAAGAATGTGCTAGAATCATCTAGAAGTACCTCAATGCAGGGTTGTGGATTACCTGAGAAAACTGGGTAGAAGGATCTTGGCTCCCTCCGCCTGATATTTTAGTCCAAAACTTTTCCACTTCTCTGCTCATAAAATACCCCATCGGAGTCTCTGGAATAGCATCAGGAGTAGTCTGGAAACCTAGTAAATCACCAAACCCTTTGTGAGAGAATGAGTAGTCAATCCCGAACAACCTGAAAACAGCGAGTCCATCGGGTCCAGCCCAAGGGTCATGATGAAACGAGCTGAGGAACTCAAGAGTCAAGTTCCTATAAGTGTTGTTCCTGTCGTCAAACTGGTCCCACTGGAGTTGATGGCATAAAAATCTGACGCTTGGCTCTATCCCCAAGGCATCCATGCAGTCATGGTCAGGGTACCTGGTAGGAGCCATAGGGCGTCTCATGTGAACATAGTAACGCTCTCTCTGTGCATCATCTCTAAAGGCCACGTGCATGTCATCAGGGTTCTGCATTCTGTACAAGGTTAGCAAACAAGTCCTGAAAGCACATAAAACATTCAATCGTGAGTCCTGACATAAAAATAAACAAATTAAAATAAAGTAAAAATAAAAAGTACAAAAAATAAGAAAAACCATGGGTTGCCTCCCAGGCAGCGCTTGTTTAACGTCATTAGCTCGACGACCGATATTTAAACATCATTGGAAGGATATGGTGGATCACTCAGAGTATGACAGGTGTATGTTGTTGGAATGTCACCTCCTTCGTAGGGCTTCAACCTCTGTCCATTGACTATGAACGGTTTACGTGTTTGGTTCTTGATTTCAATAGCACCGGATCTCAGGATCTTAGATACTTCGAAAGGGCCAGTCCATCTCGAACGGAGTTTACCTGGAAATAGTCGTAACCTAGAATCGAACAGGAGAACAGGATCGCCTATTTTGAAGTCTCTTCTTATGATTCTTTTGTCATGCCAAGCTTTTGTTCTTTCTTTGTATATGATGGCATTTTCGTAGGCAGATTGTCTGAGCTCTTCTAATTTGTGGATATCAAGGATACGTTTCTCACCAGCTGTCAAGTAATCCAAATTCAAAGTTTTGATGGCCCAATAGGCCTTATGCTCCAACTCAAATGGTAAGTGACATGATTTTCCATAGACCAGTTGATAAGGGGTTGTTCCTATAGGAGTTTTGAAAGCGGTTCTATAGGCCCATAATGCTTCTTGAAGTTTCTGCGACCAATCTTTTCTAGATATAGAGACAGTCTTCTCGAGGATTTGTTTTATCTCCCTATTAGATACTTCCACTTGTCCATTGGTCTGTGGGTGGTATGGTGTTGCTACTCTATGCTTAACTCCATACTTGCTTAAAAGTTTATCAAATTTTCTCGATATGAAGTGTGATCCTCCATCACTTATGACTAAACGGGGTGTTCCAAACCTGGGAAATATATAATTCTTGAATAATTTGATGACTACTCTGGTGTCGTTTGTGGGTGCGGCGATAGCTTCAATCCATTTAGACACGTAGTCAACAGCTACTAATATGTACTGATTTCCAAAAGATGGTGGGAACGGTCCCATAAAGTCCATACCCCATACGTCGAAGAGTTCTACTTCTTGGATATTTCTTAACGGCATTTCATTACGTCTTGAAATATTTCCTGTGCGTTGGCATCTGTCACACTTGACAATGAAAGCATGGACATCACGCCACATAGTAGGCCAGAATAGGCCAGCTTGAAGAATCTTGGCGTAGGTCTTAGATGTGCTTGCATGTCCACCATAGGGTGCAGAGTGACAATGCTCAATTATATTATTTACCTCTTCTTCTGGAACACAACGGCGGAAAATGCCATCTTCACCTCTCTTGAAAAGAAATGGATCGTCCCAATAGAAGTTTCTCACATCACTATAGAACTTCTTCTTCTGGTGGTAGTTTAGATCAGGGGGTATGATGTCAGCGGCTAGGTAATTAACAAAATCTGCATACCAAGGTACATTGCTTATAGCTAAGGATTTATGAAATTGCTCATGAGGGTCTGGGTTATCATCTTCAATGGTTTCTAGTTGGGCTATCAGTCTATCGTAGGCAAAATCGTCATTTATGGGTACTGGATCAGGTTTCAGGTTTTCTAGCCTAGATAGGTGATCAGCTACCACATTATCAGTGCCTTTCTTATCACGGATATCCAAATCAAACTCTTGTAATAATAGAATCCATCGAAGTAACCTAGGCTTGGCATCCTTTTTGCTTAGTAAGTAACGAATGGCAGCATGGTCGGTGTAAACTATAATCTTGGCTCCTACTAGATAAGATCTAAATTTGTCTATTGCAAAAACTACAGCTAGGAGCTCTTTTTCGGTTGTTGCGTAGTTGAGCTGTGCAGCGTCTAGGGTTCTACTGGCATAATAAATCACATGTAACTTCTTATCTTTTCTCTGACCTAGAACGGCTCCAACAGCATAATCACTGGCGTCACACATTATCTCAAACGGTTCCGACCAGTCAGGGGGTTTCATTATAGGTGCTGAAATCAGAGCTTGCTTCAGAAGATTAAATGCTTCAGTACATTTTTCATCGAAGATGAACTCAGCATCTTTCATTAAAAGACCAGTTAAGGGCTTTGTTATTTTGGAGAAATCCTTGATAAAACGTCGGTAAAATCCGGCATGTCCAAGAAAACTTCTTATCTCCCTGATAGTCTTCGGCGGTTTTAGATTCTCTATGACTTCTATTTTTGCTTTATCTACCTCTATACCTTTTTCGGAAACTATATGTCCTAAAACAATCCCTTCGGTGACCATGAAATGACATTTTTCCCAATTTAGCACAAGGTTTACCTCCACACATCTCTCCAGGATTTTCTCAAGGTTGACAAGACAATTTTTGAAATCTGACCCACAAACTGAGAAATCGTCCATAAATACTTCCATGATTCCATCCAAATAATCAGCAAAGATAGACATCATGCAGCGTTGGAAAGTTGCAGGAGCATTACAAAGTCCAAAAGGCATTCTTCTATAGGCAAAGGTTCCAACTGGGCATGTAAAGGTAGTTTTTTCTTGATCTTCGGGGTGAATAGGTATTTGGAAGAATCCTGAATATCCATCTAAATAACAAAAGTAAGAGTGTCTGGCTAGGCGCTCCAACATTTGGTCTATGAATGGTAATGGGAAATGGTCCTTCCTAGTTGCTTTATTTAATTTTCTATAATCTATGCACATACGCCAACCTCCATCAGTTCTTTTTGCTACAGGTTCGCCCTTCTCGTTTTGCACGACTGTGATGCCTCCCTTTTTAGGTACTACATGCACAGGACTCACCCATTTACTGTCCGAGATCTGATATATTATACCTGCCTCTAGTAACTTAAGAACTTCAGTCTTAACTACAGTACTCATTATAGGATTTATTCTACGTTGGTGTTCTCTAGAAGGTTTTGAATCTTCTTCAAGCAAAATCCGATGCATGCATACGGATGGGCTTATTCCTTTTAGATCAGAGATCTTATATCCTAAGGCTGAGGGGTACCTACGTAAAACTTCTAATAATTGATCGGTTTCTTCTTGGTTTAAGGTAGCACTGACTATAACTGGACGGTTCATATCTTCATCAAGAAATTCATATCTCAGGTTTTTAGGCAGTTCCTTAAGTTTTACGGTCGGTTTTATAGGGCAAGGCATAGGATCTGGGGTAAGAGATAAACATTCGTGAAGGTTATCATCAATGTAGGGTGTTTTATAATTGTCATCTTCCAAAATAAGGGTTGATGGCAATTTTATAGATTCAGTTTCTTCTTCTTGTTCTAATTCCCTAATACATTCTTCGATGATATCTAAGGCATAACAAGAATCTCCTATCACAGGTGCCATAAGAAATTTTGACAATATAAATTCTATCTTCTGGCCACCTACCTCAAAAGTTAGTTTTCCCTTTTTAACATATATTACGGCTCCAGCAGTCGATAAGAACGGTCTACCTAGGAGGATTGGTATGTCGTCATCTTCTTTAATGTCCATGACAACAAAATCAGTAGGTATAAACAGCTGACCTATCCTAACAGGGACGTCTTCAAGTATGCCTATAGGGTATTTAACGGATCTATCGGCTAATTGAAGTGACATCTTAGTAGGTTGTAATTCTCCTAAGTTTAATCTCTCCCAAACTGCTAAAGGCATTAAGCTCACACTAGCTCCTAAGTCTAGAAAAGCTTTTTCGATGACATGATTCCCCAAAACACAAGGAATGGAAAAATTTCCGGGATCTTTATCTTTCTTTGCTAACCTATTTTCGGAAATAGAATTACATTCCACGGGTTTCGGATCTTCGAGTCTACGTTTATTTGTAAGTATGTCTTTGAGAAACTTAGCATAAGAAGGTATTTGGGTGATGGCTTCTGTAAAGGGGATTTCTACGTGAAGTTTTTCTATAACCTTAACGAATTTTTGATATTGATTATCGATTTGGGTTTTCTTTAATCTTTGAGGGTAAGGTATTGGTGGTTTGTATGGCGGTGCCGGTACATAGGTTTTATTTTTAGGTTCTTCTCCTTTTTCTTGACTTTCCGGGGTTTCAGGCTTCTCTGGTTCCTTTTCCTCATTCCTCTCAGAAGTTTCGGGCTCACTTAATCTAGGGTTTAAAGGTTCCTTATAAGCGGTTCCACTTCGTAGAGTAATGGCATTAGCTTGCCCTTTCGGGTTTTGTTGAGGTTGTCCAGGGAACTGTCCTCCAGGTGTAGTCTGTGGGGCTTGGTTTAACGCTACCTGAGAGATCTGGGTTTCAAGCATCTTATTATGAGTAATAATTTGATCAACCTTGGTTCCTAACTTGGTAATTAGTTCGTTAACATGGATGTTATGGTTCATGAACTCTTTGTTTTGTTGTTTTTGAGCAACGATAAAATCTTTTACAACTTCCTCAAAGCTCGGGCTAGGTGGTACAGGTTGCATAGGTTGATTTGTTCTAGGGGCTTGGTAACCTTGTTGTCTCGGAGGTGCGGTATTTTGGATAGGGTTATTATTTTTGTAGGAGAAGTTTGGGTGATTCCTCCATCCAGGGTTATATGTGTTTGAAAATGGGTTCCCTTGGGTATAGTTCACTTGCTCAGTGTTGGTTTCATTCAACAGATTGCATTCGGCGGATTGGTGTCCTTGCGTTCCACATATCTCACAATTCGGCGAAACTGCGGCAACAGTATTCGGAGTTGTACACATATGTTCGACTCTAAGGGCCAACGCGTCCATTTTAGCCTGCATCATGTCTATAGAGCTTAGCTCATGTATTCCTCCTTGGGCTTCCTTCTTTTCCACTGTCGCTCGTTCTACTCCCCATGATTGATGGTTTTGGGCCATATCCTCGATAAGGGCACTAGCTTCAGGGTAAGGTTTGTTCATCAGTGCGCCACCAGCGGCAGCGTCGATGGTCATTTTAGTGTTATAAAGAAGTCCATTATAGAAGGTTTGGATGATTAGCCAATTCTCTAGGCCATGGTGTGGGCATGCTCTTAATAGTTCTTTATATCTCTCCCAGGCTTCGAACAACTACTCTCCTTGGTGTTGGGTAAATCTAGTTATTAGGTTTCGAAGAAGAGCGGTCTTACTTGGGGGAAAATATCTAGCAAGGAAAACTTTTCTAAGGTCATCCCAAGTTGTTATTGAATTGGGTGGAAGGGAATCTAACCATGATAGAGCTTTATCTCTGAGGGAAAAGGGAAATAATCTTAAGCGTATTGCCTCAGGAGAAGCTCCATTGGTTTTAAAGGTGTCTGCTAATTGAAGAAAGTTTTTTAAATGTTGGTTCGGGTTATCAGTAGCGAGACCTGCGAATTGTCTCTGTTGCACTAATTGCAGCAGGGATGGCTTAAGTTCAAAATTATTGGCTGGGATAGCGGGGTTTACTATACTGGAACTAGGTTCCTCGTTTGATGGTTGGGCGAAGTCCTTAAGAGGTCTTCGATTTTGATCTTCGGCCATAGCTCTCCTATTCCTATGGAAAAATAAACGTGCGCGAGCGTAACGTTCAGGTTCAGCTAGAGGGTCTACTAAACTTCCAGCACTGCGAGTCTTTCGCATTGACCGGTGGGTAACAACCTTAGTCTAAACGGTATAACTACAGGGTAATGAAATTTGACGATATTGGTCCCCGGCAACGGCGCCAAAAACTTGATGCGTGTTTTTCGCAAGTGTACGAATCACGTCAAAGTAATATAAAAGATTATCGAATCCACAGAGACCAAGTGTCAATCTATCGTACCTGTTGTTATGGTGTTTATCTAAGGCAACTGTTTTTAAGGGTTTTAGTAAGGGTGCAATGGTAAATAAAATTATAATTTTAAATAATAAATAAAAGACAGGCTCGAATGTAATTCACGTAATCAATGATAATCCAGTACTTGTTAATGGAACTACTTATGGGCAATGTTTTCTCCTTTGAAAAGAACTAATTTAACAGGAACTGTCGCTTTCGCGTATTCAGAACCGAGTTGTACTCTCTAATCAACCCCTCCTATTGTCACGGATAAAAAGGTGCGTACTGCGTTAGAGTAGTAAACCTATTTTTAAGAAATATAGTTTCTTAACAAAGTTGAAAAGTATTTTAACCTGGACTTCTTAGCAAAAAGAGGTTCTTATGAACCAGACTCTAAATCTCATAACGCGTCCGAAAATCGTTTTAAAATCTCTTTTCTTTTTAATCTAAAAACTCCTAATGAACTATACAAAGCGCTTTTGGCTGTTTTTGAAATATTTAAAAACAATTACTTGAATTGAAAGATAAAATAGCCCTTAGGTGTTTCCACGAACAATTATACTGATTACTGGTTTAATTACGATCCTTACATTCTAACCTTTATGGGATTAGTTAGACATGATAAAGTAAATATTCTTTTTATAGTTTTTCATATGAGTAATTTAAAGCGAGTGCGGGAAGTAAACAAAGTAAATGTGCGAGTGCGGGAAGTAAACAAAGTAAATGTGCGAGTGCGGGAAATAAACAAAGTAAATGTGCGAGTGCGGGAAATAAACAAAGTAAATGTGCGAGTGCGGGAAGTAAACAAAGTAAAGTGCGAGAAAATAAATAAAAGTAAAGCAATGCGGAAAAATAAAATACGAACTGGAATTAAAATGGCGGCAGGATTAACTTCCTCCAGAGTGCTCCAAAACTCGAACCACAGACAGATTACAGACTCGATCACTCGATTGCAGAGGCACCCCGATGTGGAATGGCAACTGCTTTATAACTGATATATGCCTAGAGAATTCTAATTCTGGATGAAGAAAAACGAAAATCTAAGGTCCTATTTATAGGAGAAACTGAAAGCGTGAAATGACCGGGACGCCCCTCCACTAAAAAGTGGAGGTTATGGATTTTTGCCTTGTGGCGCCCGCCACAAGGTCATGGCGCCCGCCATGGTCCCTACAGGGGATGATGGAGTGGGGATCGTGGGTCTTGGAGGTTGAGGAGTGGTCTTGAGACGTGGCCACGTCATGGCTAACCCCATGGCGCCCGCCACGGTGGGTGCCGCAAGTGCAAAATGCTGAATTTCTAGGTTTTCGTCCGTTTTCACTCCTTTTTCGCTCCTTTTCCCGATTCAAGCTCCGATTATTATAAAAACCTGAAAACATAAGAAAACAAAGCAATAACAAAGCAAAACAACAATAAAAGCTAAGAATGCATGCGAAATCGGAGTCAGAAATACGGTGAATTTTAGTGTGATCAGGCACACAATTTATCTAGAAAGTTTCCTGGCAAGAAACTTGTCTAAAGAAGTAAAGTTGAAGATTTCATCATCTTGATGAATTGACCTTGGATCAGTTTATTTCTGACCTAGGTGTAATGGAGTGCAGTAGGTGTCAAGGATAAGTGACAGTTATCTTTGACTCTTTGAAGAAGTCTCTACTTAAGGAAAGCGGGAGTCTTTTTGTAAAGATTTTTGTGACCCTTCCTCTATGAAGAATCCAGCTTTGGCATGTTTGGGTTCTCTAAAGAGGAGTTTCTGAAGCAAATGCATTTCAAATGATTTATTGTGAAGCAAAATACAGGCTGTCTACTCAAACTTGCTATCAGTAATCAAGTCTATATGACCATGGAACTCTTGATGAGGTTCTTCTAAATGGTATAATGAAGGAATGAATTCACCAGCAGGATGTCTTATCAGATGTTGTGACATCAAGCAAACTTCAGGGCCCTAATTGATGTTGTGGCACATCATTGTAAGATAGGTTGATCTTCTCGGATATGAACGGAATTAGTACTATCTCATGTAGTTTGCGGGAGCTGTGTGAAGTAGTAGATGTTAAGGTCCAAGTATTGGTGTACCTAAGTTGCCTTGGAGCACGTAGGATATGAAGATCAAGTTTGCTTAGATTTTCTAGAGCTCTGAAAGAAGCTGAGTTAACTAAACAGTGGCATTTGGTTGGTCTCTAATGTGATTCCAAGCAGTGAGCTTGGAACTAATTACTCTTGTGCAAGGTTCTGGTTCTGTTCGTATATTGGAGCTTATGGTAGAAGCCCTAAGTTGCTTATGGAAGATTACTTTCTTTTAGAGATGTATGATAGTTTATCTCTTTGGTTGTCTGAAGTTCTTATTGATCAAGCTGGTGGAGCTGTGTTTTCTGAAGATCCTCAGATTGGATTACTGTTCAGATAGTAAGTCCAAGTGGTTAATGTATGATGTCTGTGATATAATGTCCTAACTAATGTCAGAACATCATTTTGTTTGTTGGACTTGAAGATCTGTTGTGGAATTGTGATTCACATCTTGACTAAGAAGTACTCTATCTTGGTGTCATACCCTAAATTTGCCCACCTTTTTTTTAATCTCTGGCTTGTGTGTGTGCCATCCAAGAGGAAGGTCTTTGTTGGCTTCAAGCTCAAGCAAAGGCATTGGTACAAGCCATCAAGTGATTGTTATTATCATAAAGTTATCAAAGAACCATCATATGGTGGTCAGGGGGTTCATGAGGTTTCATCGTTGGTAGAGGCATGAGGTAGAAGTTTGTTGAGCACCTCAGAGGTCATGGTGGAGTTGGAATAATCACCCAGTTCATCTGCACAATGCCCAAGCAAAAAGGGTGAAATTAGGGTTTCATTTTTAATCAGGCTAAACTTATATTGTGAAGTAAAACTTGTTTCCATGGTCCTCCATATGTCCTAAGGTGTTTGAGGATGGGAGATTGACCATCAATTTTAATCAGAAGGGCTTCAATTGATCAGTCAGTCGAAAATCAAGAGATATGGGAAAAAGTCAATTGTGTGGTGAAAAAAGTCAACTCTTGACTTTTTAAGGTCAAAACCATGTTCCTCAAGTTCAATATGACCAATGGATGGAATTTGATCAAGAAAAGTCAAGGGAACCATAAAAAATCAAGAGTTGTTGAAAGTTGCCATTTTGGGGAATTAGGGTTTTAGGAACTTTCCATTTATGGAAAGTTTCATGGTTGAAGCAGCCATCTTCGAGGCCATTTTTCTTCATGATCAAGGTTTCAAATGAACTTGGATCAAATATCAAAGTTGTTCCTTGTATTTCAAGCTTTCTTTTGAGGACCAATTCATAATCATATGATACTTGGAGCTCAAGTTATGATCAATCAAAGTTACGGATTTCAATGATTTCAAAACTGTTAAGTTTGGATAGATTTTTGCACCACTTTGCAAGCCAATTTCCATCCCTTTCTTGATGTCCAATGGAAATTTTTCCCAAGTGAGAGTTGTAGAGAATGTTACAAGCTTTCCAAAGAGTCCAAGAAGTCCTCAATATGATTTGTGAAGCTCAAGTTATGGATGTGCAAAGTTGAGGAAAAATAAGCCAAATCCATAACTTAGAATTTTTTCTAAGTTATTTATGCACAGCTTGCATGACATGATTTTCAACATCATTTTTCAATCTTCCAATCCTCAAATAAAGATGACCCCAACATGAAATGTGTTCTACTCCATGCCCTCTTTCATTTTAGCACAAGATCTAGGTAAATGGAATTGTGTGCACTAAGATATCATGGTCCAAAGTGGCTGACTTGAACATTTTTGCAAGACATGAATTGTTGTCATTTGGGTATGAGATGCATTTCAGCATACAATATTAATGTCAAGCCTCAAACCATGCGCATTGGATGCTGCATTGGGAGCCACCAAACTTTGCCCAAAATGAACCAACACAAGCTTGTACCATTTTACCATATTTTTGAATCCTTAGCCAAAACAAGTAAAAGACAAACAGATGCTATTGCTCTGCTCCTTGCAGCCCAGCTAGGTCACTCTCTTCATCCACAAGAAACCTAGAATGAGACAAGAGATTGTAGCTGGCTGATGGATCTTGAAGATCAACCATTGATTCAAAAAAATCTCCATGGAATGCAAATCTGGCCATTCAATCTTTACCATGGTGAAACTCCTCCAAACCTGATTTGATTCCATATTTAAGACAAAAATATCAGTCAATGGGAACCCTAGCCACTGCTGCATTGAAAAAACCAGAGCTTGCATTTTCAAATCCTCTAAAACCACAAAATTTGTCCTATGCAAACTTCACCCCAGCATCATTTCTGTTCATTCAACCACCTCAAAAATCATCTGCACAACCTACAAATGGCCTTTTGAAGGTGTTCAAACCTTTAAACCAGTCCAAAACTTCATATTTCCAAAAGTCAACTTTCAATCTAGAAAACTTTGACTTTTCATACAAAACTAGATAAATCTTTGCTCAAGCTTGTTTCAACCATCTCAACACTCCAAACACCTTTGGTTTGAGGTGTACCAACTGTCCAAGTCATTAAAAACTAGCTAGGAGTCTCTTTTCTCAAACTGTCCTCAAAAATCAATTTTTGCTTCAAGAAGGAAAAACATCAAAGCTTGCATCAAAGGGAGATATCTTGCTCAAAAGGATCCTCAACTAAAGGCTGCTAGCACACTTTAGAAGTCTAAAAGAGGTATATGATTTCAAACTCACTCATTATGCATGAGTTTAGAATACCTTGAATCATTAGAACATGCTAAATATGGTTTGTGTTTACTGTCATGAAGTTGTGGTTATCATGTGAAACCTATAAAGAACTGATTTTGGATGTTTGATATTGTCATGTTGAACTGTCATTGTTTGATACTGGTTTTTTTTTTGCCTGTTGTAAACTCTCATGTTTGAAATATACATTATGTGATACTGGCATTGTGATGTCAAAACCTGCTGCTATTCCTGTTTTAAACAAGGATGTGATGATTTTTACTTATGTTTGATTGTTGAGTTATGGCTCATAAGAAGAATATGATTGGTTTTTTGTATCATGTGAAGAATACCTCTGGACTTGTCATGTTTGTTGTTAATAGGATGTGATGCTAATTGGATTTTGTTGTGATCATTGTCATGGCCCTTTTGCTATTAGAGTTTGTCTATCATGATAGATTTTACTGGTATGAATTAAGACTTGTCATTGTGTAGTTGATGTTAGTTTATTTCAGAGATTCCTAGATATTGATGTCATTAAGTCTTGGTATGCTGAGTTTGTATTTGGTTTGAGTTTGTGTTAACCATCTTGCTTGATTATTTTCAACTCATGTTTGCTCTTGCCACTCATGTACCAATACTTTGTTCTATTATCTTTTGTTCAATCTTTCTGTTAAAACTCATTTGGCTATGATTTTTGTTGTGGAAAAATGTTGTAATCATGATGAATATGCGGCTGTTTAGACCAGTTTGAATCTCATGTGTGTGTTGAGTAGTTTAGGTAGAATTGGACATTGTTATAAGTGGTGACCTATTGTTGTTTCTTTGTTTGAGCTTTGTTTTCTTTCTTTCATTATCAATCTAAATGTTGCATTAATGCTTGTATAAACAAGGTGGTTGGCTATATGAGTTTGTTGCTCCTGTCAATGAGGCTAGTTTTGTGAGGTTGGTTTTCATTTTGTTTTAACTTATTGTTGAAGCCATGATTGGAAATTCATCAATGGATGTTAATTGAAACACCAAGAGCTAACTGTCAAATTGTTGTGAATATTGGTGCATCATTCCTGTCAACAGCTGTTTTGGTTTTGTTTTCAACTTCCAATATCATCAAGTGCCTCTTTTCCAACCATTGCAATGTGTATGTGTTACTTTCTGTGGAAGCACTGATGTAGAATTCATTGTGCATGTTGATTGAAACTGTCTTGAGTCTTAAACTGTCCAAATGGTAGTTTTAATGCCTGCTCATTTTGTAGTTTTAACTGTCCTTGTTGCAATATAAGGACTTTGTGTTTGGTGTTTGGATTGTGTGATGACCAAGTTTGTCACTGAATGTTCTTGAATGAATTCATCCATTTTATGTGTGTTTTCACTGTTGACTGCCATGGAGGATGTTTGCTTGCATATCAAAAGTGGTTGTTGTTTTCTGTATTCAAAACAAAACTCTTTTGGACTTGTTTTCTATATTGGAAAGTTGGCGATTGTGATGACTGTGTTGCTGCTCAAGTCAGTTTGAGTTACATGTGTATGCTTAGTCTTTGTAAAGGCATTTGTTGTTAAAACTCCTCATGAATGTTTTGAGATCCTTGACTGTAATTTTGAGACAAGTTACATTGATCTGCTCATGGTTTTTGTTTTGTGCCAATTGTTTGAACACATGTATGCCTTGCCTTGTGTTTTTTATGTCTCATGAATCATGCTTGAGTTATGCCATTAACTGCTTGTTAGCATCATAGGCCATAGTGTTTTGCTATTCATGTCAAGTACATCTGGATATACTGCTGCAAGTCATGAACTGCTTTGTTACTCAGGCTATAATGCTTTTGTATGCAACTTTTTACGTGTTGAATTTGTATTGCTTGATGTTGTTCCATTCTGTTTTGGTTATGTGCAAACCATGTTCATCCCTTGCAACTCACATGCTTGTTTTTGATCCAATGTGCTTTGAATGAATTTTCCTGTTAGAACTCATCCAACATCATATTTAAAACTTGCTCAAACTCTTGTTTGATCCTAAATGTGTCAGTTTCAACCTTTGAACTCCAAAACGCATTTCAAAAGCTTCCCTTGCATGAGCATTCGAATTTTTGTGTGTGTGCATATTTTGAAACTTTGTTGACACCATCATGTTCCTTGTGAAATTTCAAGTAAGATAGACTAAAATTTTGTTAAATTTGATGAAGAATTGAGGGAGTTAGGATCAAAACGCATTTTGATGTTTTTGCCTTGCTTGCCTTGCCCAAAATCATGTGTTTTGAAGGTTATATATTTAAGGGGTGGTTTTATACAATGGATGTATTGCCACCCCAGTGGTTAAAACCTTGTCTTGCCATGCCTTTGTCCTGAGTTCGACCCCTACTGGGGGCATTTTTGCTTTAAATAATTTATTTTTCATGTTTTGTTATTTTTACTTTCCTTTACCATTATTGTCACATGCGTATGAGTGGTTGGTTTGATAAGATTTTAACTCATGGACCTTGAGGTCATGGGTTCTATCCTTGGTATAGCCTTTTTCTTATTTTTACCCTTGGTAGAGCCCTTTTCTTATTTTTGATACCTTGTTTTATTTTATTTTTTATTTCTTTGTATTTTAATTTTAGTTCTTTCTTTTTTCTATTTCATTTATTTAAAAATAACTTTAAAACTCATAAAATCTCAAAGAATCATATCTTTTATATTTTAATGAGCCATTTTATTCATTTTTTTTTAATTCTCATTTTATTTCTCTTTTGTTATTGGGCTTTTTAGCCCATTTTAAGACTATTTAATAAAGGAACAAATTATCTTTGTATTGAATTAAAAAGAGAGGATTAAGTGTAGACTTCTTCCCCTCCGAGTGTCGAGATGCTCACTGTAGTGTGGGTGATTTTAATACTCGTATTTCAATACGAAGACGCTTTCATTTTCAAACCTTCCCTCCTAAAACCTCGGTCACATACCGAGTGCATTTTCAGAAACACCTTTCAACAAGAAAATCAATATCTCTTTGTATTGAATTAAAAAGAGAGGATTAAGTGTAGACTTCTTCCTCTTCGAGTGTTGGGATGTTCACTGTAGTGTGGGTGGTCTTGATACTCGTCTTTCAATACAAAGACGCTTGTATGTTTTCAATCCTTTTTCTCCTAAAAAACTCGGCCCCGTACCAATTGTATTTTCAAAACACTTCCATAAAGCAATAATTTATCTTTGTATTGAATTAAAAAGAGAGGATTAAGTGTAGACTTCTTTCTCTCCGAGTGTTGGGATGCTCACTGTAGTGTGGGTGGTCTCGATACTCGCCTTTCAATATGAAGACGCAACTTTATCCATCACATATCTCTTTCCACCACCTCCTTTCCCAACTTCCTTCCGCAACCTTTCTCACCTAAAACCTCGGTCCCGTACCGAGTGTATTTTCAAACTTCTTTTCATAACAAAGCTTGAATGGTCGTGGAGTGGTTAGGCGTAGGCCTTCTCCTATCCCGAGTGCTGACGTTTACCGTAGGGTTCTCTGTCGTAAAGCACTTACCATTCAAAACCAAAAACATCTTTACTAAGAGAATGAAGTTCTCTTTGCATTGAATTAAAGAGAGAGGATTGAGTGTAGACTTCTTCCTCTCTGAGTATCAGGATATTCACTGTAGTGTGGGTGGTCTTGATACTCGTCTTTCAATACGAAGACGCTAAGGTCGCCACACCATTTCATAACAAACAACTTTGAGATAAAGAATTGGGTACTACCCGCAAGGGGTTACTATCCGAGGATCTACCTCACCCCTAAAAAACAATCTCACAAATCAAATGTGACATCTTGCCTCACATGGCGAAAACCTAATCATTTCAAAAAGGATATGATACGTTCGTTCTACCGCAAACAAGTAACGCATAAGTCTCCTCACATGTGAGCGGAAAAACACCTAAACTGCTAGAATGCGCACGATAACATCATCCATAAAAACATTAACAAATCGTAGCCCGAACTACGGATGCTCTGATTCTTTACTTCTTTTAAGTAAAGATACGTAGGCACAAGGGCCACAATCCTTGCCGAGCACATTTCCCCCATATATCTGTAGCCCCGAACTACGGTTGCTCTGATTCTTTACTTCTTTTAAGTAAAGATACGTAGGCACAAGGGCCACAATCCTTGCCGAGCACATTTCCCCCATATATCTGTAGCCCCGAACTACGTCGACTCTGACTTTTTCACACCCGTTGAGAATACGTAGACCTAGGACTGCGAAGTCCTACCGAGTCCGTCCTTTCTCTTCTTCCCCCCGTTACCTCTCTTTTCCATGTTTCTAACCCTTTTCTCTCCCCTTTTGGAACACTTTTTTTATAGCATAATATTTAAGCAAATAAATTCAAACATCGACAAATAAATGGTTCCCATCGAGTACGATGGATGCGAGGGGTGCTAATACCTTCCCCTCGCATAACCAGCTTCCGAACCCGTTCTTGTTCGCGAGACCATCTTATCCATTTCTTTCTTAAGGTTTTCTCAATATTTTCCTTTCCCCTCATGGGATAAATAAAGTTTAGTGGCGACTCTTTTCTCCTTTCTTTTTCGCCTCCCCGTCGTTGCATGATGCATTTTTCGAGTAGCGACACTTGCCATACGGGAGAATGATGAGGTAAAAGAACTGTCTTGGAGTATTATGTGAAGGTATTATACAAAACTGGAGTGGATCATTGGTGATTTCATTCTGATGTGTTACATGGAAGTGAATAGTCACTAGTTAAATCAGAAGTGTTCTAACTTATCATATGGGAGAATGATGAGGAAAGAATGTCTTGGATTATGGGGTGTCTATCTTGTTCTCTGACTCAGGCTAAGGTCAGAATACTTATGGAAAAGTGGTATCTCTAGAAAGAAGTGGAGCAGTTTGGTGCCTTCTCACTGTATGAGCATGGAGTTGGTCATGAGGAATAATGTGGTAATCTTGGGTGTTTCTTGCTAAAAAGAGTATCTTCTATAAAAGATAGGGGGAGAACTTATGTTTGATGGGTGTACTATTTTCTTGTGTTTCAAGCAGTAAGTGAATGCGTTTAGCAGGTGTGTTGAAAAAAGAGTGAGCTCTCGAAGACATGAAGATGAGTCTTATGTTTTCCATTCACATGCTTTTGGAAAAACAGCACTAGTTATCCTTGATATGGGGAGTTATACTTCTAAGATTTGTTGCTGCAATAGTACAGTTTCAAGATTGTTTGTGGTTTCAAGCAGTTTGTAATTGTATGCCTCTATGAGGATGGAATGACAGACAAGATGTTGTGACATTATGTTACTGCTCTAGCTCATGGTGAACCTGACAGTGTATTTTTTCTTGTTCTGCCATTGGGTATCAATGGATCAAATCATATTTTTGGGACTCTATCCAAGTGTTTTGTCTTGTATGGTTGTTGAAGATGAAGATCAAGACATCATTAGCTCTAATTTTGTTCATAAGGAAGGACTTTCACCCTGTCATCTTGGAGATTTTTCTAGCCCTTCAAAGCTGAATCTGAGTAATCTTACAGATAGTTATATCTATCTTGCAACTACTTCTGCTATTTGGTCAGGTGTGGTCTGTGAAACAAGGGGTGCAGAGTTGCATGTGTTTCCTGTGTGTGAATATGAAGATTTTGAAGTGATTCTTCATGTGTTTGGGTTCTCTCTTTTAGGGGGAGTACTGATTATGCATGACAGGGGGAGCTATGTACCTGTCTGATGTGTGGCTGCATTACTTGTGTTGACATTGTGTTGATATGGAGCTATGTACAAAGTTTGTTGAATCTCAGGAAAGCTTATGTTCTTGAACCACTGATGAGGTTGTAATGTCAGACAAGATGTCTTGACATTGTGCTGTCTGGTGTAATTTTTCTTGACAATGTGACTGTGGGTCTGGCTTTGTACAACCGTTGGGTTGTGTATCTGATTTAGTCTATGTTTATCTCTTGGGAAGTTGTGCTTTTGATTCAGTTTTTGGGTTTGGCTCTGTTACTTGTGTGCATCTGAGTTTATGTGTGCACACTTACTCCATTTGTTGTCAATTTTTGACTAAAAAGGTGGAGTAAAGTATTGATGTTATCTGTAAAGTATTGATGTTATCTGTTGTCCTGATGTTATGTCACATGTATTGGCATGATGACCAACATTGTGAAGAAGACTATGCTACTGCTAAGGGAAGAGTAGTGTGTTGTTGTTGCTTGATGGATGCAACTATTAAGGGGGAGCATGATAGTTTGTGAGGCTGGATGTATTTGAGAAAACTATTGTTGTTGCTGCCCTAATAAGTTCATTTGGTTGTTTTAGCCAAAATTTGCCAAAGGGGGAGATTGTTAGTTCCATGATTCTATGATTGTTCATGGTTCTATGATTGGATAATTTTTGGTAAAACATGATTCTGCACTGATGTTAAGCAAGATGTTATAACATCTTCATCTACTGTCAAGACAGAACTGTTGTCATGTGTTTTAATCAAGATGTCGAGACAGATGTCATGACATCTTTGTCTGGTACAGCAGGAGCTGCTATTTTATATCTCTTGACATAGGTGTTTTGGTTTGATGAGATCCTGTTGGATATACCTCATCAGTGTGTGCAGGTCAAAGAGATTTATTTGGAACAAAGTGCAGATTTAATTGGTGTTCATAAAAAGGATCTTTGAGACTTTTTAGGAAACTATAATATATTTGTTTCTACTGTTATGAAGAAGATTCTGCAGAAGAATGGGAGTTTGTAGATGGTCTTGATTGGCTGTATTTTGTAAAACATTGATGTGTGTGTAGATGTCTTGACTGATGTCATGACATACTTGTGTAGTGTACTGTTGGGTAAGTTTGGTTAGCTAGAAAATAGTGTATTGGATGTCATGCTAAATGTTATAACATCAGGTAGCTGCCAGCAAGGGCGCGTGTTTGTTTTTCTGTTATGGTTCCTGAATTATCTCAGGCTATATTCTAGGAAACCTGTTATGGTTCCTTAGTTATCTCAGGCCATATTTTAGGAGACTTTCCAAGGAAACGTGTATGACCTATTTATTCGCAGATTAAATAGTGAAGATTATTCTTAACTTGGTTAAACCTAATTTGTGCAACTTAGGTCCAAGCCCAGTCTGCATTACTATTTTAAGGAGGCGCAGAAGCAAAGGAAAGGAAGCACTCACAACAAGAACAACTTGAGTGTAAAATAAGGGTCTAGGGTTTTGAGAGTCTTGTGTGTGTGACTTTATAAGTCACCCTTTATATATTTGGATGCATCGTGGTAGACATATTGTTAATTGTTAATTATTCACTCAAAGATTTTAAGCAAGAGCGTATTGTTCTTGATTGAAGCTGTTAAGAAAAATCAAGTATTGTGACTTTGAAGAGTGTCTTCTAAATTCTTCTTTTTGTATTGAGTTGTTTATCACTGCTGTGATTGAGGGGGAGTGAGAGGTATCTCTTGTCTAGTGGTTTCTAGGCAGAAATGCATTGGGTAGAGATTAAGTGAGGAGTTGTAAACTGGGAGTTTAGCTCTGAATTAATTCTGCTAATAGTGGATTTCCTTCCTGTCTTGGTAGCCCCCAGATGTAGGTGATGTTGCACCGAACTGGGTAAACAATTTTCTGTGTTCTTTACTGCTTTCGTTACCTGTTTACTGCTAAGATTAATAATCTGTTCAGAAGCGGATGTCATAACATCTGATATAACATCGAATGTCAGTTACTTATCTCTCTTCATTTAACATTCTGCTCAATTTAAAAGGTTAGATAAATTGTTCGGTCAGTCTCCAGATGTTACATCAGATGTCACGACACTGCGATTTTTTAAAGTGAATTAAAATGCACATGTTCTGTCCTTGTTTTGTTTTAGCAGAGATCAATGTTCTTAGCATCTCTTAGGACATCTGAGATCTGCATACCAGAATTTCACAGCTAGATTTAGATCTGATCTACACTGTGCATTTCATGAGGGCGCCTCAGGCCATGACTTGGAGAATTGTTATGCACTGAAAGCCAGAGTACGTGAGTTGGTCAGATCTAAAATCCTTGATTTTAAGGATAGCCATCCAAATGTTTAGAATAATCCTTTGCCTGTGCATCAAAAGTGAAGCTTTAGTCGACTCCGGCAGACTATCTTCCTAAAAGTCAGTGTTTCAGACAGGGCAACTCATCTTTGTTACTGATTAGTCACTAGATCTTTTGTTTCTCGTTGTTTGTATTTCCCTTCATTTTGTGTAAGTTGTTTTCTTTTAATTAATTTGTGTACTTCGTATTAATAAAATGAGCATTGCGACTTTTGATTTCAAATCATTTTTTCTATTATTTGCACCTTTATGCTTTATCTTTCAAATATTTACTTTTTGTCCAAACTTTTGATTATGCACATATTTGAGGGAGGATGATGAAACGTATTATCCATAATTGTTGTTGGTATGCTTTCAATTCAAACTTTGCTGACGATATAAGATATTGTTTCAATCCCCCAAACACTGGAGAAATACGAAAGTTATTCCCTTGTTAACCCTTTTAGGCCTAGAAGTAAGAGTTTATTTCTTTACAAAAAAACCCAAAATCTTAACCTGGGGTAGGTTATTCTCAGTTAACTTGGTTGTATGTTCATGCAAGACACCTTTCATATAAAGGATGCATCCACAATTCTCCCTTCACAAGGCAAGGAAGTGTTGAATATGTTTTCAAGTCAAAAGTCGATGATGGTTCACCGTATTCATTAAAGTCAGGAAATCACTCTCTTTCTTTCAAAAAAAATCAAAAGAAAAAGGCCCTCTAAGTCAAAACCTATGAAGGAGACTTAGGCAAAACAGGGGCATCCCGCTGACTGTAATCTTTGTGTCGCTACTGCGAAAATCGGCGCCGGCTTGACAGGAGAGTCGCCACCGTACGTTATTTATCCCAACGGAGGGAAAGGAAACGCTCGAAGTAAACCTCGCAAAGACGGGGAAAGGTATGGTCATCGCAACCAAAACCTGGATTCGGGAGTCGGTTACGCAAGGGGAAGGTATTAGCACCCCTCACGTCCATCGTACTCGATGGGATCTACGCTTGGTGTTTATAAGGAAAAGGGTGTGTTTATCTATCTACGCTAATGGCCAGTCTGAAAAGAAAAGAAAAGGACAGGACTCGACAGAACATACGGTGTTCTGGGCCTACGTATTCCCTCGTGCAATGGGAAAGTCAGAGTCAACGTAGTTCGACTACCTACGTCTAAACGGGGAAAAGGTTGCTCGCCAGGACATCGCGTCCTGTGCCTACGTACTTCCACACAGCATGGAAGATCAGAGCAAACGTAGTTCGACTAACTACGTCTAATCTGGGGTTCTCACACAGCAGCGAGAAACTAAACTGGTTTCAAAGGTTCGGGAACCTACAACTACGATCTGGTCTCGAATGCCCTCGGGCAAGAGAAAAGGGTAACAATCAGTCGTCAGCGGGAAAGTCTCGATCGCACAGCCGCGAGAGAACGAAGGTTAGTTGTTAGTGTGCTCGCTAGGATATCGCATCCTATGCCTACATATCCTCGTTTGGTACGAGGAATCAGAGCAGCTGTAGTTCGGCTAACTACGGCTCAAGCTACTCAAAAGCTCCTATTGAAAGGAAAGGGAAAAGACACCCTAAAACTATAGCTGAAAAAAGGGGAATCTACCTGTTGTTATCATGCCTGGTTGACCATCCTAATGTCTATCATAACGACTCCGCAGCGGAGAAGTTAGAGCTCCTAAGGGATCATGGCAACAGGACTAAACAGCAAACATGAATCAACTGCAAAGTAAAGAAATATTGGAAATATGCATGAATGCAACAACTAAACAAACAAGGCGCAAAGGCCGCAAACCACAGAGGCAAGGGAGCTCAGCTCTACCAAATACCAGCAAGCAATGCCACTCAATAACAAACAAGCAGAAGGAGGACCACCTCAACTTCCCATGCACACAAAGCCTACTTCTAAGATGCACCTAACTCAGAAATATCTAGATGAACCCCTAAATCTAATGCAGCACAACACCACACAAGTCAAACAACACAAAGAGAAGGCTAGCTAACCTGACAAACCTCTATCCAAAGCTTAAACAAAAACCCTAAGCAGGACCCTTAACAACCCTGAAACAAACTTCTAATCTATCCCTGAACAAAGCTCTATGCAAAGCCCTAAACAAAACTCTAAGCAAAACTCTAATCAAAACCCTAAGCAAGAGGAATCAATCCCAGTCTCCAAGCTTCAGAACAAACTTACCAAAGAAAGGGAGCTAAGCAGACAAACTCATAGTGCCTTCCTCGGGAAAGTACCAAGAGGTTACTACTCAGGAGTCATATCCTACGCGGCTCAACCACTGTGAACGGTTTACATTCCTCCTCAGGAGAAACTAAACTCACATGAAGGCTCCAGCATCATTGGATATTTGAGAAATCCTATCTGAACTAAGGGAACTAAGTGAACAGACCCATAGGACCTTCCTCAGGAAAGTACTAAGAGGCTTCCACTTAGGAATTGTATCCTACGTGGCTCAACAACTGTGATCAGTTTACATTCCTCCTCAGGAGAAATTAAACTCACATGAAGGCTCCAACATCATTGGATACTTAAGAAATCCTAGATAAACTAGAGGAACTAAGCGAGCAGACCCATAGGACCTTCCTCAAGAAAGTACTAGGAGGCTTCCACTTAGGAATCGTATCCTATGTGGCTCAACAACTGTGATCAGTTTACATTCCTCCTCAGGAGAAATTAAACTCACATGAAGGCTCCAACATCATTGGATACTTAAGAAAGAGGTGAGAAGAAAGAATGAAAGTCATTCATAGTGCCTTCCTCAGGAAAGTACCATAAACTCCCTTCAAACTTCAGGATCTCAAACCTCGCAAACAGAGAACAAGCTCTATGACTAAGCCTCAATCCATGCATCCTTGCAAGCTCTTCAAAGCAAACCAAGCCCCCAAAATAATACCCAAAGATCATCCCCAAAAGATAGACAAATATCACACAGACAGTCAATACAGTCAGCCAATTCAGTCAAACTCAGAAAATACCCTCAAAATATAAAGACAAGGGGAAAAATTCCAACACTTATTCACAATGGTCTATATACCTACCCATAACATCTCTTTATGCCCATACCCCAAAAATCAAAACAAAAATCTTAAAAGAAAATGGATTATCCTACCTATGCTCACTTAAAACCCTAATTTGGTTATGCTAATGCTAGCCTAAACAAACTAATCAAATCTTAACCTAAAAATCATGAAATAAATCCAGAGGGAACTAACGCTCAATATCTAATCATACTAAAAAGAATGGATCAAAAAGATTAAAGGAAGGTCCTAAAATAAATTCTACAAAATGAAGTACCAGCTTAATCTCATTAAAAAGCTATTTAAAAGAAAAATATACTAAAAATAGTAAAACAAAAATAAGATGGAATTTTTATTTTTATTAATTTTCTAGACACATTTATTGACCTATAGCAAAAAGAAGAAATCAAAAATATTAAATTCCCTATTTTATATGAATTATACAAGATGCAAGAAAATATTAAGGAAAATAAAATCACAAAATTGAAATAAAAGGGGAGGGGGTGCTGAAAGTAAGGACGCCTAGTTGTTTTATTGGATGGGCCAGGAGATGGTGGTGTGAATATCAAAAGGCGCAGGCCCAAGTGTCATCAGAATCCAATTGAAAATAAAAAAGAAAAAAAGAAAACGCGCGGGGTGTAACTAGTAAGTATTTACAGTATAATTTGTATTGGGCTGAGATGAGGGGGGTGCGCTTAGCAGGCAGGTCTAAGCCCAGACCAAGCTCCATTCTGTTCTCACACGAGGGGGGGGGGGGGGAAGCGAGTAATTGGAGGGATGCTTCAGCAAATACGGGTTTGGGCCTAGACCCAATCCAACCCTAACCCAACTGATTATCTCACAAAACCAATCTCCCCTTCCAAAACTCTGGTTACTGTTCATCAATCCTAACCCTAACGCCGTTCGCACCTTCCTCCTCCTCTCTCTGACCTACTCTCAAGCGCCCTCGAACACACTCACTCAGATTAATCCCCACCAACAAACACCAAACCATAACTCTCAAAACCAGAAACTCTACATCAGTGCATGAACAACAATGGAGGCTGTGAGAAGGAAACAAACCTGAGACGATGAAGTTCTGGGATCCCTTGAAGGCTCAACGAAGATCGCCGAGAGATAAGAAGATCTTGACGTTTTCCTGACTGTTGAAGGAGCTCGTGGAGGCCCTGAGGTAAGCGTTGAAGCTCGTTCGAAGTTTTCTGGACAAACAGCGAAGAACTCAACGAGTTCTGTGAAGATCTGGAAAAGGTTCAAGAACCGATGAAGATGATGATTCTGGAAACTGATAAATCTTGAAGGTCTTTGGAGTTGCGTAGATGTTCTGAGGAATATCTTCAAAAGATCGTTGAAGATCTTGAAGAGGGATGACGAACTACGATGATCTGCTTCGAAGGTTGTTGACGGATGGTGTTTGGTGGCTGTTAGAGGTTTCTGGAAAAATCAGATGAACGATGAAGGTTGGACTTTGAAGATCGATGGCGATTTGATGACGTTCTGAAGAAATCTGGGCAATTCCTTGAATTTTCCGGTCACGGATGAAGTTTTCGGTGACCGTTGGTGAAGGTGAACGGAGGAAGATAGGAGAAGAACGAAGGAGATTGTATGATTCTGGGTTTGCTGGGGTTTAGGTGGTGGTCGGAGTTGGTTGGGCTTGCCGGCGGTGAGAGTTCACCGGATTTGCATGCCCGGCGGTAGGGGTCCCGGCGAGAGCTGCGGTGAGGCCACGTGGTGAGGGTGCTAGCAGAGGGAGACTGTGCATGTGGCACACGTGGCCTGAGAGAGAGTTCTGAGTGGGTGTGGTGGTAGTCTCTAGAAGGGGACGCGTGGCATTATTTATACATGGACAAGTGGCGCTTGATGGACAAAAAATGACCAAAAACTGGACTGGGATACATTCTGGGCCTCCAAAAATCATAATTGGGCCCACGAAAATGGCCACTAAAACCCTAGAAAAACTGGAAAAAAACTGATTAAGATGAAGAGGGATTAAAACCTGATTAAGTCTAATTAAAACCAATTAAAGCCTAAACCTAATTAACTAATGATTAATCCTAATTAAACTAATTAAAACTAAACCTAATTAACTAGTAAACTCAAATAAACTCTAAACAAAAGATTAAACCCTAATTAGATGAAAAAAATCTAATTAAACCTGTATTAGACTAAAACTAATAAAATTCTAATAATCTCTATTTAATCTCTAATATTATTTAAAATAAAATCTATTAAAATCCTATTTAAAACTAATAAAATAAAAATCTATTAAAAGATTAAATCTATATTAAAACAAACTCCATTATTAATAAAAGAAAAAACTATACTCTTTCTATATTATCTAAAAACAATTAAAAGCAATTTTAAAATCTATTATATTCTAAAAATGATTAAAAAAAAACTATTAAATCTATTTAAAAAATTCTATAAAATTCTAAAAAAAAAGATTTAAACTATTAAAAAATGGTTAAAAAATCTATTTAAATCCTAAAAAATCTAAAAAGCCTATTAAACATCTACAGAAAGCTATTAAACCCTAAAAAATGCATACAACTGCAAATGACCACCACAAAAGAGAGCGCGAGACCAGATCGAATCGAACAGAGAACCCCGGGCATCAGAATATCCCAAAAATCGTCGTGCAAGCTGAAAATCACCGAGGAGCGCACAATTTCCCGAAAATAAAACCCTGATGATCTGGACTAGATCTGCCATAGCTAGTAAATGAAAACCAAGTTGTAACCCTGATATCCTCTGTCTATGCACAAATGTCATGCGTCTGATTTGCGCATATGAATTTAAACCACGAGTCAGATAGGGGAATCGGTTGGTCAAATTTTAGGGTGCAACAGCTGCCCCTATTCAAACGGCTTGGACCTGAAGGGTTTGAAGAGCGCTCAGCCTTCAAACATTCAGAGGTACGAGACGGTTGAATACAAATAAAACCCGAAAATTTGCCAACCGCGAGAATATACTGTGAAACTGCTTGGGGAATACACTCCAGAAAACCGAGTCCAGTCATTATGGCACCAAACTGATCACTCATCTGATAAGGAACTCCTGATTTTAACGCCAATTACCTGTGATACCCTAAATAACAACCCGAGGGTTGCCACAAAACACCTGATCCTTTCACATTGCCTACTGATAGGCAGGAAGAGAAATATACTCACATCGCCCAACGATGGACGGGAAGTCACCCTGAATGGAGGAAAACTTCAATACTCACATCGTCTAAAGATAAACGGGAAGAAAGCCTGATCGCCATACTCACATCGTCTAAGGATAGACGGAAAGACATTCATAATCTCCATACTCACATCGTCTAAAGATAAACGGGATCATCCTGATTGATGAAACAAATCAATATTCACCTTGTCTAAAGATAGACGGGAAGAAAGCATTAATCTCCATACTCACATCGTCTAAGGGTAGACGGCAAGACACCATTAATCTCCATACTCACATCGTCTAAGGATAGATGGGAAGAAAGCCTGATCGCCATACTCACATCGTCTAAGGATAGACGGAAAGACATTCTGATTGATACTCACATCGTCTAAAGATAGACGGGAAGACACCATTAATCTCCATACTCACATCGTCTAAGGATAGACGGGAAGAAAGCCTGATCGCATACTCACATCGTCTAAGGATAGACGGAAAGAAAAGCCACTTGTTAGAGAAACCCCGTCTTGAACCCCACTGAAAATCACCCAAAACTTCACATCGTCTACTGATAGACGGGAAGAAAAGCATATCCTGGGGAAACCCCTTCTTGAAACCCTACTGCACTCACCCGCGACTTCACGTCGTCTAAGGATAGACGGAAAGAAAACTACGTTCAAACTCAAGACGTCTAATGATGGACGGAGAAATCCACTTATTGGGGGAACACATCGTCAATATGAATTGACGGGAAGAAAAGTCTGCCGATACCAGATGACCGACTGATCAAAGCATAACTGTTGTATGATCTGGAATACAAATAATCCGCTGAATCGTCTGAACACTGCTGCTGGATAAATGCCCCTGAACTGATCACAGAGTAATTCACGCGCCATGTGAGGCTAGTAGAAAACCTGACTTATGCTTCGTATGCATATGCATATGCTTTAATCTTCCTAGGGCGTAATGCTCCATTCAGGATGGAAATGCTACGCATTTTGAAAATGACGTGCAAGTATGATGCAAATATGATGATGCATGCAATATGCTAAGGCAAGCTCGAGCTGCCGGAGAAAGCTGGGTACAGAAAACCACTTCAGCAACATAAATGCTGAAGACGAAGCCAACTCCGCTGGGGATAACCCGAATATCACAGGATTATCCCAGCAAAATAAATGCTGGGAGAGTGAAATCAACTCCGCTGGGGATATTGGGACCTTAACCGAACACCTCGACGAAGTAATACCCTGCTGGGGAATATAACTCCGCTGTGCAATAGCAGATGCGCCAAGTGTGATTGGACTTCCCTGGGGATAGCTTACCCATACCAATGAAAAATTGGGCTTTGCTGGAGAAAATAGACGGAGTCTTCCCGCGTATTGCCAAAAATTGGATTTGGAAACTGATGCGCCAACACTGATGGGCCTTACAGTGATCGCCGACATGGATTTATGCTTTTAGGCTATCTGAGATGGGTCAGGTACAACTGACGCTGGAAAACACTCTGTCTGAATACGCAGCCTTTTAGTTGAATAGTCAAAGGATAGTGACACGACTTCCCGCATTCGTCTCGCTCTCGAAAATCGGCCGAATCTGCTCGAATAGCTCTGACTAACCCTGTGGATACGGAGGAGAACAATCCTTTCGCTTCTGATTTGCCCCCAGCCTGCAGGACCTCTGTGGGGATAGTCCTCGAAAGGAAATCTGAAAATCTGAGCCCTGATGGTCTGATATGACATGCCCCAGCGTTCTGGACTTCGGAAAGATACTTCACCTCAAATGCTTCTCGAATAACCTTTGCGCGCTTAAAATGGCCTGCCCCTGACTGCAATGACCTTTCCCCTGATTATCTGATTCAGAGTAGTGCCCCTGACTATCTGATTCAGAGTAGTGCCCCTGACTACAACACATTTACCTGAATCTCAACCTGATTGCCCCAGGCTAACTGACTTCGAAAGGCTGACCTGGCTGGGGATCACTATAATAGCTTGTCCCTGCTCTCGAAACATTTGGGCGTTCTGCGTTCTATCCTGACCATTCCTTCCATGGTAGAAAACTTTCCTGCTGTCAAGCGCTTACTCGCAAGCAAAACAAGTTGTTCTGCGTAAAAGACATATTAATGCAACACATATGACAGCTTTGGCATCCAATCCGTTCACTGGGAAAAGGAAAAAACAGTTTGTGGCATAAAATGCACAAAACATTTATCAGCATCAGTACCAACATGGTAAGAGGAACCCTTTCAAGAGTCAGAATCGACGCGACCTTTACCGTAGTATGCTTTCGAAATGACCTGCTTCAATTAGGACTTTTGAAGGTTGTAACGTGGTCAGGTTCACGGTTTTGAAAGAAAGGATAAAGGCTCAAAGTTTATTTTAACCCACCCATTCTCCTTGATGTTCTCTGATCCTATGTTTAGCTAATTCGACCTTAGCAATCGCTTCTCAGAGGCCGAAAGATAGGAGTGATAGTTCGAGAAACTTTTGGATTTTAGAGTGACAGCCACGCCTCTTTCGTCTTTGACACTTGAGGTCACACGACTCGTATTTCCTTTGAGGATTTTTCTTTTGATCATTTTCATCTTTTTCTTTTCATATCCCTAACTTTTGCCTGGACTGACTCCTTTTGAGTTTCTTTTGATTTTTTAAGTCCAGCGGAATGCCCTCATTTTTGCCTAAGTCGATTGTTTTCTTTTCTTGACTTAGCGGGCTTTTGATTCTTTTTTGCTTCCTTTCTTTTTTTGAACAAGTCGTGTGACGCTGGTTGTCTGACTCTTTGGGGAATGATGTGACTGTTTCACTCTTGATTTAACCATTGTGGTTCTTTTAGGCACGACCTCTAGAGGTGTGATTGATCCTCGAACGGACACTCCTTTTGCAATTTGGACGCTCGGTCAAATTAGCTAACACCTACCCTGCCCCAGGTTAAAGATTGAGGGTTTTTCGTTTTCAGAAAGAACTCCTACTACTAGGCTCAAAGGGGTTAACAAGGGGTTATCTTCCTTATATCTCCGGTGTTTAGGGACTTGAAACAATGCTTGTACATCATCAACAGGTTTTATTTCAGAAGCATACAATCGGAATTTTGCACGTCGTTCATTTTCGTCATCCTCCCCGGATCCTTCTTAACCAAGCGTTGAACATTTGTAAAAATAATTAGTGAACACGAATGGATTCAACCAAAACATGCATATTTATTTCATTATCATCAATTGAATGAAAACAACAAGTTTTACAAACAAGCTTGCAATTTAAACAGGAAAGAAACTACAAATATAAAGAAATGACAAGATAGAACAAGAGAAAATGCTAGCTTCCGAGAACCGGGCTTTCACATCTGTCCTGCTGCTGAACCAGCTATCTTCGCAATCAGTTATTAGAGACAATTCGATGTTGTCCTGATCTGCTTTCAACGACCCAACCAAATTATAGAGCCCCTTCCCCTCATTCAGATGATTTTGGGACCTTCTCGCCCGAAGCTGATTGTTGCACTATCAAGTAGATCCTGCACTTTGTGCTTGAAGGCCAGGCAATCTTCAATGTTGTACCCCTGTGCTCCTGAATGGAAATCACAGCGCTCCATGACATTATAACCTGCTGGAGGCGTACCTGACAGTGGGGCTAACTTCCTCTTCTCAACCAACTGCAATCGTAGCAACATCTGAAGAAGTTCGGCATACGGCATCGGAGGCACCTTAAATACCCTCAATGGCTTCTGATTTTGAGCTTTTCGCTGATTGGGATACTGCTGCCTTTTCCACTGTTGAGATCGTTGTTGTTGTTGCTGGTATCGGGTTGACTCTTGAACACCCTTCGTAGCAAATGCAACATCGGTTTCTTGACTTTCACTGTACTGATTAAAGCCCTCCTTATGCTTAGCCATTTTCTTTCTCAGATCTGCCCCAGGAATAGGCAACAGTTGTGGGCATGGAGATTCTGACACCATAGCGTCCAGGATACGCTTCTGACCCACTGCAGCTTTAGAAACATCTGTCATCTTAGCATCGACTGGGATAGGAGCAATACGTACAGCTACGCCGCTCGGCGTGAATTTAATATCGTGCGAGTCAATCAGGTCTTGAACATTGTGCTTAAAAGCATGACAACCCTCGATGTCGTGTCCGAATGCCCCAGAATGAAACTCACATTGCTTACTGGCATCGTACCCATGAGGAAGCGCTCTCGTGGGTGGATCCAACGTTCTCTTCTCAACCAGATTAAACCTCAATAAAGTCTGCAAGAGTTCAGCATATGTTGTAGGCGGCGCCTCAAATATCCTCCTTGGCTTCCCCTCCTGAACCCTTCGTTGAGCCGGATGTATCTTTTGTTGCTGCTGCTCAGGTTCCACAGGCCCAGACGGCACGAGCTTCTTCATTGCAGCCTCAAATAGCTGATCATCCTCTTTCCTAAGCACATTCTTGACTACTTCCATGATCAAGCTCATTTGGGTCTTCAGCTGACTATTTTCCTCCTTGAGGATCTTCTGCTCCAAACGCATCTCTTGCATGTCTCTCATCATCTGCCCCAGCTGGCTTCGGACTTCAATCAATTCAAACTGATTCTGTTCCATCTCTCTAAAGAAATTCCTGCAACAAACTGGAGGATGGGGAAATAAGACCCATGGTTCTGATGTACCTGTTAAATCATAATGCAATGCGGAAAGCAAACACATATTCATAACGAGACAAAGAGAAACTCAAGCTATAAGCACACAGACGAACATCTCCCACACATGTACAACCAACAAAAACAGCACGCAAGCACAAATGAGTACGAATACAATGACCCCAGCCAACAATCCTGGTGGTGATCGACAAACACTAGTGCACAAAAGCTAAACGGGTGAGGCGGAGAAAACAGATGCGACACTCGGCATCGAAACTTCTAGAAACTTCTCCCATATTCAACTGAACCCTCCGATTGACAATCTTCAGAGCACACACTTCCTGTGGAGTCTTCCATGACATTAACTGACGAACCCACACACATGGATGACGGAGACTCGTTAATCTGAACAAACCCCTGAGGCGCGATGAAAATCCGGTTAGAATCTAACAGATCCTGAATCTGGCTTCTAAGCACTTTACAATCATTTGTTGAATGCCCCTGTGCCCCAACATGGTACTCACAGCGGGCGCTGGCATCAAAACCTGGAGGATACGGTGGAATCACCGACTTAGTCTCTTTCGGCACTATCAATCCACTGCTGATCAGATCTGGCAACAACTGACTGTACGACACCGGTAGCTGAGTAAACTGCCTTTCAGGTTTCCTGGGTCTCTGTGGAGCGTGCTGACGCGATCGGCGATGGGATGGCCGTTGACTTGACGTGTCTGAAAACCGATCCTGAGATGCTAGAGATTCTGAGACGACGTCATTTCCTTCTTCCCACTCTTCTTGAGGACTGACAACTGACTCATTCTTATCAACTGGGAAATAAGGAGCATCTCGAAGCTTTCCGCTCTTGAGTCCTCTCTCAACAAGCTCTCCCATTCTCATCAGGCCCACAAAGCTTGTGCAACCGAACAATTTGTCAAAATACTGGCCTTTCAGAGTACCCAAGAAGACGTCAACCATTTCTCTTTCCGGAAGCGGTGGTTGAACACTAGCAGCTAATTCTTTCCATCTTTGCAAGTACCCTCTGAATGATTCATTCTCCGCCTGAGATAATTCTTGCAGATGTACGAGACTAGGAGCCAAATCCAGGTTGTAATCGTACTGCTTCAGGAAAGCTCTGGCTAAATCCACCCATGATCGAATCTGATTATTTTCTAACTGCACATACCATCTCAAGGATGCCCCAGTCAGGCTATACTGAAAGCAATGGATCATCAACTTGTCATTTCGCACAAACGAAGTCATCCTTCGACAGAACATCATCAAATGCAGCTTCGGACAGCTGTCTCCCGTGTACTTTTTGAACTTCGGCACTTTGAACTTGTAAGGCAACACCAGATCAGGAACCAAACACATGCCTACAGCATCCAGGCTAACAGCATCTTTCACTTTCAAGGCTTTCATACCTTCTTCGAACGCTCAGAGTCTTCTATCCTCTTCAAGAGCTCTTGGATCTACCATCCCGGCCATTGGAATGTCTTTTCGGTGATTCATCACAGGGAAAGCAACACCTTGATTGTTAGCAGGAGGATGACGTTCATTTCGGGCAACAAACTACTCATGTCGATCTCGATTCTGGACAGTAGGCTGTACAACTTGGTCTGCCGTAAGGTTGTTCGGGAAGTCTTCCATAGAATCATACTGATGGTTGGACGCCATAGTAAACCCTGTCAAGGTGTTAGGAGCCTGGAAACTGCCTTCAGCCATAGCTACCAATTACCTGTAACTGACTACACTGCTTGATTCTGCTCAAATCTGCTTCAGCCCCTTGGTCGTCTTCAACACTCTACTTTTGTCTCGAACAATCCCCGAGAATCACCCTCTGGTGAAAACAAAGGCTGGATAAGTGCTCTGGCCTGTTAAAGTAATGCTATGCAATATGATTTATGCAGACAGAGATACAAAAAATGCTAACGTGCATGTGTGCATTGGAGATATTTCCCCTCCAATTCCAGTGTCAGTGGTAGCAAGACGAGATAAACCATAAAGACAATATTTAGAAAAACCCTCATATATTTATCGGAATAACAGTCTTGTCAAGATGTTACATAACTATGCTCCATACAACTGATATGATAAAGGAGGATCCCAGCCAACATGCCTGGTGGTGATCTCAGAATACAAAAGAGAAATCAAGTGCGGGTGCGGTTACGGAAATCCTCAACCAGCTTCTTCGTCTCTGCGTGATCCGGCCGATAAATCAAACCTTCTATCAGCAGATCCCTTTTTCTGACCGTTCCCTGGATATCTCTGACAAAGTCTTCCCAAGCTTTATCCTGGGCACCATCCCCCGGTTTGGGTCTCTTGGCGTCTGCTCTATGCTGAAAATCTTCCAAATTCTTCATGGCATCAATCAGTTTGCGCTCGGCCTCGTATCGGCGGCATGCTTCTTCTTCAAGCTCTTCAGTCTTCACTTTGACCTGTTCTTCTAACTGAGCAACCCGTGTCTTTAGCTCTTCGTCCCGTTCTTTGCGTTTGGCCATAGTGAGATCCCAGTGCTCTCTGAACTTAGCTAGCTTCGTGTAGGCCCTTTCCAGCTCTTGTTTCTTAGTAGCCAATACACTGCTAACTGAGTCTACATCTAACTCCAGACGCTTCTTGGTTTCAGTCAACTCCAATAACGTAGTCTTCAGATGTTTCAGAGTTTCGGCCTGTTGCTTGGAAAAATATCCTGTTTCAATCTTTTCATGACGAAGCTGGGCATTCTCCTTCTCTAAAGCCTCTTTAGCCTTTGCTAGCTCTTCTTTCTCCGCCATCAGCTGCTTGTATACCTGTATGTCCACAGTGGTAGGCTCCTCCACCGGAGAAGGATACACTGGCTGAACTGCAGGATACGGCATAAGGAATTTCGTAGCTCGCTCACGAATCCATTCCACATACGGGCCAGGAACTCGAGTATCCCCTCTGCTACCTGAAGGTTTCCCTCTCCTATGCAAGTTCTTCCAGGCTTTCTCAAGCTTGGTCAGCATCTCTTTCCCTATTGCCCCAGTGAGATACAGAGATTCCTGTATCTCCTCGGGCTTCGGCGCTCCCTGAGGTACATACCCAAATTGCCTGATCAATAAGGAAGGGTTGTAATTGACACACCTTTTCCTTCCTATTAACGGAACATTTGGGAATCCTTCGCATTTGAGTATGACCTCAACTCCGAATACCTCTTCGTTGACCCACACCACATTCTCGGCAGTCAACCCCATCAAGCGCTCGGGCCATCCTAGAGAATCAATAGAGGTGACAAAAGGTCCTGACTTAGGCATATGACTGGTGAACCACCTGCACAGGAGAGGTACACAGCAGGACACATTCCTTCCTCGCCGCTTTTCATTCTGGTAGTGGGTAGAATGGTGGATATCTCCCAGCAAAGTAGGAACTGGGTTCCTTGTAGCCAAAATATAGAAGGCATCTGCATCAACGAAATCAGGAATGTTCGGGAACAATACGATGCCATAAACACACACAGCAAGGATGGCGTCAAAAACACCCCAGCCACCTTCCTTGGCATACTCCCGAGCCTTCCCCACCAAGACATCCAACGGAAATCCCCACACATCTCCTCTTCTGATCATCTTCCCTGACAGCTCAGACTCTCTTAAGTACAGGATGGCAGAAAGCTCAGCTAGATTAGGCTCAGCGTCCGTACGATAGAAAGGCATCTGCTCGCGGATCGGTATATCCAAGAGTGCAGAATACTCCTCCAGGGTAGGAGCCAAAACAAAGTCAGGAAATACGAAACACCTGAGCTCCGCATCATAAAACTGTAACAGGGTATAAATGTCGCTGATCTCGTAGGCCGATGGCTGATAAACATAGGTCAGAATCCTCCCATATATCTTTCTAAAGTCACCCATTACCCTCTTCTTAGCAATAGTAATCAACTCTAACAACAGACTGATATCTGGAGACGGGAATTTGTAGGGCAACACTCTCTTCGTGGCTTCCATGTCTTGCTAGGAAACAAACACCAGAACTGGGAGGGGAAATATGTACCTGCAATACACACAGGTTAGTTGAATGCAAATGGTAATGCAATGATGCAGTATGATAAATAATGCAATCAGTGAACACAGGGGCTATGTTGTAGCCTGAAGAAGAACATCTCTGTGATCAAGAACAGAAAACCACCACAGTCACCAGAACCTCATGACACTAACTATCATCTGATACTCAAAATATCAATCCCCTGGTAAGAAAACCATCTGAACCTCTGTATCTGACGAGAAAACCATCTGATAATAGTATCGACCTCAGACAAGAAACCCATCTGATCCAAACAACACACCTGGAGATTAATTAAGAACACCGTCTGATAAACACTGAATCATGGTTTCTGAAGGCCAGTTTTCCTGCAATAACCCAATCCCCCTCACAGGTATGATGGACCTAATCCACGGACAAAGGTACGGCATCCTATGCGGTCATCAGCGTCACAGACTTTCATGAATGATGATACGATTCCCAGAAGGAGTGGCATCATCGAGTCATGAAGAGGCCTCACTTAGCTGACTTCCAAATGATCGGTCCCTAGAGTCGACAATCCTCACGTCTGGACTCCCCTCAGATCCTCAGGACCAGAAAGGAGCACCTCTGCGAGAACCTCGTCCGAGCGCAGATTTCGTAGGGAACTGTGCCTGCTCAGCAGACAGGTTCGTCTACTACTCTCCACAACTATACCTAGGTGCATACTCAAGCCCAGGTCCGGCTTCTCACTCATGGCAACATCCCTCTCCCACAGCAATAATCACAATAATATAATACTGGAAGTAAATGCGAAAAGGTAAAGGTACGGGAAAGTAAAGTGCAGAAAGGTAAAACACATATGCACAACACCCAACAAATAAACACCCAAGCGCTAGGATTGACTCGCGTAGGGGATGGGAAACGGTCCCAGCATAAGGGATGGGAAAAGTCCCTAGATGCTATAAGATCTCCAGCAGAGTCGCCAGCTGTCGCTACTGCGAAAATCGGCGCCGGCTTGACAGGAGAGTCGCCACCATGTGTTATTTATCCCAACGGAGGGAAAGGAAACGCTCGAAGTAAACCTCGCAAAGACGGGGAAAGGTATGGTCATCGCAACCAAAACCTGGATTCGGGAGTCGGTTACGCAAGGGGAAGGTATTAGCACCCCTCACGTCCATCGTACTCGATGGGATCCACGCTTGGTGTTTATAAGGAAAAGGGTGTGTTTATCTATCTATGCTAATGGCCAGTCTGAAAAGAAAAGAAAAGGACAGGACTCGACAGAACATATGGTGTTCTGGGCCTACGTATTCCCTCGTGCAATGGGAAAGTCAGAGTCAACGTAGTTCGACTACCTACGTCTAAACGGGGAAAAGGTTGCTCGCCAGGACATCGCGTCCTGTGCCTACGTACTTCCACACAGCATGGAAGATCAGAGCAAACGTAGTTCGACTAACTACGGCTAATCTAGGGTTCTCACACAGCAGCGAGAAACTAAACTGGTTTCAAAGGTTCGGGAACCTACAACTACGATCTGGTCTCGAATGCCCTCGGGCAAGAGAAAAGGGTAACAATCAGTCGTCAGCGGGAAAGTCTCGATTGCACAGCCGCGAGAGAACGAAGGTTAGTTGTTAGTGTGCTCGCTAGGATATCGCATCCTATGCCTACATATCCTCGTTTGGTACGAGGAATCAGAGCAGCTGTAGTTCGGCTAACTACGGCTCAAGCTACTCAAAAGCTCCTATTGAAAGGAAAGGGAAAAGACACCCTAAAACTATAGCTGAAAAAAGGGGAATCTACCTGCTGTTATCATGCCTGGTTGACCATCCTAATGTCTATCATAACGACTCCGCAGCGGAGAAGTTAGAGCTCCTAAGGGATCATGGCAACAGGACTAAACAGCAAACATGAATCAACTGCAAAGTAAAGAAATACTGGAAATATGCATGAATGCAACAACTAAACAAACAAGGTGCAAAGGCCGCAAACCACAGAGGCAAGGGAGCTCAGCTCTACCAAATACCAGCAAGCAATGCCACTCAATAACAAACAAGCAGAAGGAGGACCACCTCAACTTCCCATGCACACAAAGCCTACTTCTAAGATGCACCTAACTCAGAAATATCTAGATGAACCCCTAAATCTAATGCAGCACAACACCACACAAGTCAAACAACACAAAGAGAAGGCTAGCTAACCTGACAAACCCATAGGACCCATAGGACCTTCCTCAGGAAAGTACTAAGAGGCTTCCACTTAGGAATCGTATCCTACGTGGCTCAACAACTGTGATCAGTTTACATTCCTCCTCAGGAGAAATTAAACTCACATGAAGGCTCCAACATCATTGGATACTTAAGAAATCCTAGATAAACTAGAGGAACTAAGCGAGCAGACCCATAGGACCTTCCTCAGGAAAGTACTAGGAGGCTTCCACTTAGGAATCGTATCCTATGTGGCTCAACAACTGTGATCAGTTTACATTCCTCCTCAGGAGAAATTAAACTCACATGAAGGCTCCAACATCATTGGATACTTAAGAAAGAGGTGAGAAGAAAGAATGAAAGTCATTCATAGTGCCTTCCTCAGGAAAGTACCATAAACTCCCTTCAAACTTCAGGATCTCAAACCTCGCAAACAGAGAACAAGCTCTATGACTAAGCCTCATTCCATGCATCCTTGCAAGCTCTTCAAAGCAAACCAAGCCCCCAAAATAATACCCAAAGATCATCCCCAAAAGATAGACAAATATCACACAGACAGTCAATACAGTCAGCCAATTCAGTCAAACTCAGAAAATACCCTCAAAATATAAAGACAAGGGGAAAAATTCCAACACTTATTCACAATGGTCTATATACCTACCCATAACATCTCTTTATGCCCATACCCCAAAAATCAAAACAAAAATCTTAAAAGAAAATGGATTATCCTACCTATGCTCACTTAAAACCCTAATTTGGTTATGCTAATGCTAGCCTAAACAAACTAATCAAATCTTAACCTAAAAATCATGAAATAAATCCAGAGGGAACTAACGCTCAATATCTAATCATACTAAAAAGAATGGATCAAAAAGATTAAACGAAGGTCCTAAAATAAATTCTACAAAATGAAGTACCAGCTTAATCTCATTAAAAAGCTATTTAAAAGAAAAATATACTAAAAATAGTAAAACAAAAATAAGATGGAATTTTTATTTTTATTAATTTTCTAGACACATTTATTGACCTATAGCAAAAAGAAGAAATCAAAAATATTAAATTCCCTATTTTATATGAATTATACAAGATGCAAGAAAATATTAAGGAAAATAAAATCACAAAATTGAAATAAAAGGGGAGGGGGTGCTGAAAGTAAGAACGCCTAGTTGTTTTATTGGATGGGCCAGGAGATGGTGGTGTGAATATCAAAAGGCGCAGGCCCAAGTGTCATCAGAATCCAATTGAAAATAAAAAAGAAAAAAAGAAAACGCGCGGGGTGTAACTAGTAAGTATTTACAGTATAATTTGTATTGGGCTGAGATGAGGGGGTGCGCTTAGCAGGCAGGTCTAAGCCCAGACCAAGCTCCATTCTGTTCTCACACGAGGGGGGGGGGAAGCGAGTAATTGGAGGGATGCTTCAGCAAATACGGGTTTGGGCCTAGACCCAATCCAACCCTAACCCAATTGATTATCTCACAAAACCAATCTCCCCTTCCAAAACTCTGGTTACTGTTCATCAATCCTAACCCTAACGCCGTTCGCACCTTCCTCCTCCTCTGTCTGACCTACTCTCAAGCGCCCTCGAACACACTCACTCAGATTAATCCCCACCGACTAACACCAAACCACAACTCTCAAAACCAGAAACTCTACATCAGTGCATGAACAACAATGGAGGCTGTGAGAAGGAAACAAACCTGAGACGATGAAGTTCTGGGATCCCTTGAAGGCTCAACGAAGATCACCGAGAGAGAAGAAGATCTTGACGTTTTCCTGACTGTTGAAGGAGCTCGTGGAGGCCCTGAGGTAAGCGTTGAAGCTCGTTCGAAGTTTTCTGGACAAACAGCGAAGAACTCAACGAGTTCTGTGAAGATCTGGAAAAGGTTCAAGAACCGATGAAGATGATGATTCTGGAAACTGATAAATCTTGAAGGTCTTTGGAGTTGCGTAGATGTTCTGAGGAATATCTTCAAAAGATCGTTGAAGATCTTGAAGAGGGATGACGAACTACGATGATCTGCTTCGAAGGTTGTTGACGGATGGTGTTTGGTGGCTGTTAGAGGTTTCTGGAAAAATCAGATGAACGATGAAGGTTGGACTTTGAAGATCGATGGCGATTTGATGACGTTCTGAAGAAATCTGGGCAATTCCTTGAATTTTCCGGTCACGGATGAAGTTTTCGGTGACCGTTGGTGAAGGTGAACGGAGGAAGATAGGAGAAGAACGAAGGAGATTGTATGATTCTGGGTTTGCTGGGGTTTAGGTGGTGGCCGGAGTTGGTTGGGCTTGCCGGCGGTGAGAGTTCACCGAATTTGCATGCCCGGCGGTAGGGGTCCCGGCGAGAGCTGCGGTGAGGCCACGTGGTGAGGGTGCTGGCAGAGGGAGACTGTGCATGTGGCACATGTGGCCTGAGAGAGAGTTCTGAGTGGGTGTGGTGGTAGTCTCTAGAAGGGGACGCGTGGCATTATTTATACATGGACAAGTGGCGCTTGCTGGACAAAAAATGACCAAAAACTGGACTGGAATACATTCTGGGCCTCCAAAAATCATAATTGGGCCCACGAAAATGGCCACTAAAACCCTAGAAAAACTGGAAAAAAACTGATTAAGATGAAGAGGGATTAAAACCTGATTAAGTCTAATTAAAACCAATTAAAGCCTAAACATAATTAACTAATGATTAATCCTAATTAAACTAATTAAAACTAAACCTAATTAACTAGTAAACTCAAATAAACTCTAAACAAAAGATTAAACCCTAATTAGATGAAAAAAATCTAATTAAACCTGTATTAGACTAAAACTAATAAAATTCTAATAATCTCTATTTAATCTCTAATATTATTTAAAAGAAAATCTATTAAAATCCTATTTAAAACTAATAAAAGAAAAATCTATTAAAAGATTAAATCTATATTAAAACAAACTCCATTATTAATAAAAGAAAAAACTATACTCTTTCTATATTATCTAAAAACAATTAAAAGCAATTTTAAAATCTATTATATTCTAAAAATGATAAAAAAAAAAAACTATTAAATCTATTTAAAAAATTCTATAAAATTCTAAAAAAAAAGATTTAAACTATTAAAAAATGGTTAAAAAATCTATTTAAATCCTAAAAAATCTAAAAAGCCTATTAAACATCTACAGAAAGCTATTAAACCCTAAAAAATGCATACAACTGCAAATGACCACCACAAAAGAGCGCACGAGACCAGATCGAATCGAACAGAGAACCCCGGGCATCAGAATATCCCAAAAATCGCCGTGCAAGCTGAAAATCACCGAGGAGCGCACAATTTCCCGAAAATAAAACCCTGATGATCTGGACTAGATCTGCCATAGCTAGTAAATGAAAACCAAGTTGTAACCTTGATATCCTTTGTCTATGCACAAATGTCATGCGTCTGATTTGCGCATATGAATTTAAACCACGAGTCAGATAGGGGAATCGGTTGGTCAAATTTTAGGGTGCAACACTTTGCAAGAAACAGTTCATGCAAAAGTTAGGGATAATAAAAAAGGGAGATATTTAAACCCTTCACCCTGAAAATCCTCAATGTCAAGACAATAAAATGTTATAGGAAGTAGTGACTGCTTTTTCAAAGGTCCCTTGACTTATGAACCATCATCATGGCTATCATCAGTGTAGTTTCTAACCTATTGGAACCTGAGCGAATAGTATGAGTTAATTGAGCGCAGGACTGAAGATCATCACGTAGATTAGGTGGGCACAAATAAATTTTGAGCCTTTATCCTTTGTTTCATAAACCGTTAACTAGGCCACGTTACAACCCTCAAAAGACCTAATTGAAGCAAGGTTGTTTTGAAAGCATATTACAACAAGGTTGTGTAAGCTGACTCCAAAAGATTTTTGCAAATCAATTACTTTGGCATTACACCTTTGTTTTACACTTTGAGTGTTTTGAACCGCTGCATTCTGATATGAAACTCTTATACTTTGCATATATTAAAAGTGATTTTGACTTCAAAAGTTGTATTAACTTTGCATTACCATGTTTGTATGAACACTTTTGCTTGAAAACTGGATTTCCTATCAAGGAATTTTCAAACAGTTGAGGAACTTGGTCAGTGATCCTGTCAGGGGAGGGTCTTTCTCAAAATTGATTTACCTAGAAGATCTTTCAAGACTCAGACCGGGGCAAGCCTTTCGAGGGCACAATAACATAATCATTTACATAATGAGACAAGCTAAAGCAAGTATCAGTTCATCTATAACAGACAGCTAACCTGGGGCAGTTTACTTGAAGAATCCTCAAGCAGCTCTTCATCCTTCCTCCAAGGATCAACTTGATACAATTTACCATTGTGACAGAGATATGCTCAGCAGTAGCATCTTTAGTCCCCAAGCAGAATGACAGTGATCTCCGTGTTGAGGAATCAGTTCTTCGATCTTGTCATCTCACCAAAAGAGTCGAGCCTTGTCGTCGACATCTGCATTTGCATTTTGATCATATTATCATTTGCATAATTCATATATCATATGCATATCATGAGTGTTTCATCCTCATTTGCATTTCTTCCAAGATCGTGTTGTTATCCGCGTCTTACATTGTGGTCAAAGTCCAACTCACTTGGCACTTACCAAACATATACTGTCATGTCTATCTGACGTTCTTCCAGATATGACATTTCTTATCCGATTGTTTTTTCGGATATGTCTGTTCCTATCTTACATCCAATACCATTCTCAGATATTTCCCTTTGATTTTGATGTTTTTCCATATTCTATCTGATGTTTTTCGGACTTGTTTCTCTCGCTGATGTTTTTCCAGATTGAGTCTTTGTTCTGATGTTCTTCTAGAACTCATATGATGTTTTTCCAGATATTTCCCTTTGATTTTGATGTTTTTCCAGAATCTAACCAAGGTTTTTTCGGATTTGTTTCTCTCTCTGATGTTTTTCCAGATTGAGTCTTTGTTCTAATATTCTTCCAGAACCTATCTGATGTTTATCCAGGCAGACCTTTGTGATTCTGATTCTTTTCTAGAATCTCTTTTCCTTTGTACTTAGCTGATGCTTTTTTGGATATGTATTTTGTTTTGATGTTCTTCCAGAACTCTTTTTTGTCTATCTGATTCTTTTCCATATATGACTTTTATTTCTAATGTTTTTCCGGAAACTCCTTAGTACTTATCTGATGCTTTTTCGGATATGTATTTTGTTCTGATGTTTTTCCAGAGCCCCTTTGTGTCTATCTGATGTTTTTCCGGATATGACTTTTGTTTCTGATGTTTTTTAGAAACTCTTTAGTACTTATCTGATGCTTTTCCGAATATGTATTTTGTTATGATGTTCTTCCAAAATCCTTTTTGTGTCTATCTGATACTTTTCCGGATATGACTTTTTGTTTCTGATGTTTTTCCAGAAACTCCTTTGTACCTATCTGATGCTTTTCTGGGTATGTATTTTTGTTCTGATGTTCTTCCAGAACTCCTTTATTACTTATCTGACGTTCTTCTAGATATGTCTTCAAATATTTCTCGTACATTTAATGTTTTTCTAAATGTTTCGGATGTGTCTTCGGAATCTTTGTCTTCATTTAATGCCCTTCTAGATGTCTTTAATATTTGTTTCTAACTTTGGTTAACAGCTTCTGATATTTTCAGGTATGTTTCCATTCTTCATCCAATGCTTTTCTGGATGTCTCTGATGTCTGTTGTTTTCTAGAGTTCGTTCAATGCTTTTCTGAATGCCTCTAGTATTTGCTAGAATGTCTCTCTTGATTTCCTGGTTTGTTTCAGCTTCCCCAATGTTGTTGTCTTTCCCCAGTAAGTGGTTACTCATTATGTTGTCTTTATCCTTGTTGACTTTCTTTTTCGTCTGCATTTTTGCCTTTTTATCATCCCATCATTTTCATCATGCTAGAGTTCATTGCATTTCAGCATTGCATAGTTCTCTTTTGTTCATAAGCATAACATGTCATTGCATGTAAGGGCAAAATTTATGGTTATTTATATTTAAATACCTCTCACCATGATTTCACGAGGATTATCATCACTCATATCATTCGGCGAGGATATTTAAATAGGGGCAACTGTCATACCCCAAATTTTACCCTTAGATTATTTGGTCTTTTGCATATCATTATAGGTCAATCATTTTACATAACTAACCAGGTTTTCAAACTCTTTGTTTGCTTTGTTTCTTTTGTGAATCAGGGTTTGACTTCAGGAGCTTCAAAGGTAGGAATTAGGGTTTTGCTGCAACGGCGGTTTCAGTTCAAGTCACTTGTGTTGTGGATTGTTTGGAGGGCAAGAAAATGTCAGCCCCAAGAAGTTTATGTCTGTCAGTTTTCAAATGATCAGGATTAGGCCATGTGGTTCAGGGTTTGTCATTGATTCTAAAAGTGCAAGTTAGTTGTTTAGTCCATATCTATTCTTCTATTTCATTCACTTACCCATGAACCTGTTTCTAAACCATTTCTTTTCTTTTAAACCATTTCTAAACATCTATTTTCCTTTATCCATATTCCTAATCCAATTCACAAATACTCATCTTCATTTTCTTTCTTGAGTCCATTTCTTTTGACTATCCATCATTATTAGATCTCCATTCATTTTAAGTTTTATTCATAATTACCCATTACTTTATCTCACTTTCAATATCCAATTTACATTTCAATATTCATTCTCTCTAAACATTAAGGTCATATTTTTAATATTCTTTTTTATTAATCCATTTTTCTACTTTCCAATTCAAATTTGTATTTATTCATTTAATTTACCCATTAAAAAAATCAAAATAAACAAAAAATTTCTTTCCAAATTGAGTTCAAAAGGTCTATGTCCATTTTTACAATCCAAAAAAAGTCAAATTCAACAAAAAGCCCAATTTACAAAGTTTGGTTACACAAAAAAAAACAATAACCAAAATGAAGAGAAAGGATTCTTGCTGGCCAAAATCAGCAATATACAAACAAAATCATGTCCACAATATGCTACTCCATCTGCAACCCAAAAACCTTGACTGTGACTTCACACCCAACTCCATCATCAGGAACATAATCTCTACTCCAAAACTGACAAGACTATGCGCATACAAAGAAAACCTGTGTTCTATGACCAAGTCTTGCAACATCTAAATTCTGCTTCAACCAAACTTCCAATTTCCAGCACAATATCCACAGCTTACTCTGAATCAAAACAAATCACTGCCTATGCTAATTCGAATGCACATAACGGATGCTAAGCCAAAATCTCTGGAAGAACCAAGACCTGCATAACCACAGAAAAACTGTCTTGAAAATAACTCATCACAACCAATGGGACAAATAATTGTACTTGATCACCAAGGATTATTTTGAGATAAAGAGGAGGGAAAGGTGAAAAGAAGATGGGAACTATGAACGCTTTGATTTCTTATTTATTGATGAGAATACGTAGGCACAAGGTGCGATGTCTTGGCGAGCTCACTAATAACTAACTTCCTGTTAACATTTGCAACTTAAGGTTGGAGTCGTCGTGCTCCAGATAGTCGTCCCGCCGTGGACATTTCCCATTGTTTACGTTTACCACAGGACTTGGAGTCATCGTGCTCTATTTAGCCGCCCCGCCGTGGACATTCCTTTCCTTGCTAGCTTAACTAGGGATGTAAATGGATATCCATGGGGGGCGGATAGTATGATATCCATGTCTGCCCTGTTGGATAAATATGATATCCGTATCTGCCCCATATCCATGCGGATATCAGTTAAGCAGGTAATCCACGGGTTTTAAGGTATCCGCGGATATTTATAGATATCCATGAATAACTTTTTTTGTCTAAAATTATTTTTTAAAAATATATTTTTTCGCTCTCAATTTAACAAATAAACTTCATCATATTATTTTCATTCTTTTTTCACTAAAACATAATAACATTCAAACATAATATCCATACATTTCATTTTTAACAAAATAAAATTCATCATACCATATAATAATTGTTTAAATAAAACAAAAAGTAATAATGCAAATAGTTTTCATCAATCATTACAAAATTTCATATTATGCATTCCTTGCTTAACATTCATACTTTGGTTTCCTAGCTCCTAAATTAAAAGCTTAAAAGATTCCAAATAAAATATCCAAAATAACAGTGATATTTGTAACCAAATCTTATAAGATACACTAACAATTTCATTCACTAATAATGTCAGCATTCATATCTTCCAATACTGAATTAATTTCAATAACCTCAACTTTTGATTTGGTATAACCTGAAAAGAAATAAGAATATGTCAAATAATAATTTATTATAATTAATCACTATAATAAAAATATGTCAAATAATAATTTATTATAGACGGTACTGGTTCTTTGGGTTGGAGTTGGACAGTGAAATTGTGAAAGTGAAAGAGATGTTAGGTCTAAAATATAGAAGAAGCCTAAATAAATATAAAATGACTAAATATGATTTTTCTTGGAATGTGAAAGGTTTTCTTTTTCTTCCAAGAAAACGTTAAAAAAAAAAATATGAAAAGACTAAATTTCTTGGAAGATGTAATGACGTCTATAATAAATTAAAAATATTTAAACATTTTTTATAATTTATTAACGGGTATGGATATCCGCGGGTACGAGTATCATTAAACTCGCATCCACATCCATTAAATAACGGATATTTAAATATCCATTTATTTTATCCATGGATATCCATTAAGCTATCCACATTGTATCTGTGACGGATTATATCCGCGAATACCCGCGGGCACGGGCTTTTTTGCCATCCCTAAACTTAACCTTAGTTTAGAGTCGCTGCACTCTATGTAGGTGTCTCACCACAGATATTTACTTTTCCCCTTGGAACTTTGACCACAGTCAAGAGTTCCTCACCCCTTTTGAGGGGGACTGCGGTTGGTCTGATTTCATTCCAGTCAGAATACGTAGGCACGAGATGTAATGTCTTGGCGAGCATACTTTGTACATACTTTGTATATACTTTAGATCTTTACCTTAGCACGTTTCCTTTAGCAAACACATTTTAGCATAACATAAATACCAACAAGAGGTTACTATAGAGTACTACAGATACTTAGGATGCTAACACTTTCCCTTGGTATAACCAACCCCCGAACCTTAGATCTCTTAGTTGTGTTGTGACATAGCGCACTTACGGTTTCCTTCGATCTTTATCCTTTCCTTTGGATAAATCAAAGTTTGGTGGTGAACTTCATGATTTGTGATTCAAATTAATCCAATAGCTTGATATTTGATTAACACTGCAACACATAGTATTATTCAGTTAAATTTATGTTTAAAGTCTTTTATATGTTACAAATATATGAATTGAATCCAAGTATAAATTGATTATTAACCGCAAATTTTGAAACTCAATCTAATCTGACTATTCAATCAATAATTACTTTATATATATTAAATTATTCGATTATGATAATAGAAATTAGCATTACGAAAAATCTCTTTTGATTACGAACACACCTAAAGACATTAGGGGGCGTTGAATTTTCTCAATCTCATCACATATAGTATATAGGAAACCTTAGCATACTGACATGCCACAAAGTGTACAACATATGCATAATAAAATTGGTTGATCTTGTGGAACTATTATTAATTACTGATTTTGGCTATTGTATGATTAGCTAAAATAAGATTTTGATTGGTTCATTTATTTTAGATATTTGAAATTTTAATAAAAACTAGTTTTACCTTATCTAGGACAGACCCTACCTTCGTTCTACTTTGTTTTTGAAAATTTGGTTTTTTACCGAAGTAATAGATAAATATAGATTATATTTTCTTTTGAACAATATAATTGTATCTTTAATCACTGAATCACCTATTTTCATGTTTGATTTAGTGACAAGATTTGTTAAGAGAGGCTATTTTAAAAACAGAGTTTTCTAGAATAATCCTAAACTATTTTCATTTGCCAGATTATTCTTTTAATCCTTATGCATAGCCTTAGCATTTTAGTCCATCAAATGATATGTGACATTGCATCTAATTTCATAGAGGCGCTCATAAAATGCTTAAAGATTAGAGTATAAGTTTATTTTATTAAAATATAGTTTAATGACTGGGCTTTACGATATGTCACTAATTTAGACATACTTTATAATTCTAAAATGTGTTGGATCATCATAAGGAGCATCCACATTGGGTCAATAGTAACACACAAGTGAGAGAGACACCACATATTCATCCAAAATCTTAAGGTGATAGGTGTATGGGTACTCTCACTTATAACCTCCACTTTTCTAAGCAATGTGGGACTTCCAACTCATGCTTGTACACAAGAATATTCCCCCTCAAGTATGATTTCGTCAACTATGCTCCCCCTCAAGCGGAAGCTGTTTCATCCATATACACTTGTTCATTGCAGGCACTACGAAACATGTCGTCTGACCACCACATTATCCAGAAGACTTTTGATACAAGGATCCAGTACCTTAATTGAACCATCGGCTCTGATATCACTATTAGGTCATCATGAGGAGCATCCACATTGGGTCAAGAGCAACACGCAAGTGACAGAGACATCACATATTCACCTAAAACCTTAAGGTAATAGGTGTATGGGTACTCTCACTTATAAAGGGCTTAACCTCCGATTTTATATACAATGTGGAACTTTCAACTCACACTTGTACACAACAAAATGATGGATGTATACTCACTCATAATGAACATAAATATGCTAAAATACAGTAACATAATGGGGATGTTAAAAGTTTGTAACATATCCAATAAAGTAAAACAAGCCAAGCTAAAATAATATAAAGGGTCTAGAAGCATTACAGTTATAATTCCCATTAAGAGTAGGTTGTAATCTTCCATGTTGCATGCAAAACTTGAATTTTGACAATTGAGAGATTAGTGGACATTACAGGATGGTCGTAATCCCCACTGCCTCTTGACAACTCTTTGCATTTTCCACTTCGTTCTTCCTTAGTTTCTCTGGAACGTTCGAACATCTCTCACGCTTAGTCTAAATTTCTTGAATATATGCATTGAACCTTCATTCTTCTTCACTCTTAAAATAAAACAAAAACAACACAATGGTAGTGAAAAGATAATAAAAATACGTAAAAATTAATGGATAGTAAAACGACATAATTATACAACGAAGAGCGGGAGAAAAATAGACTTATCAAACTCCCCCATGTTTGAACCATTATTTATCATCAAGCAAGAGAAATAGACCCAACTAAAATATTACAAGGGTTTTGAAGCATTACACTCATAATGTTCATTATGGACAGGCCATAATCTTCCATGTTGCACGTAAAACTTGAAATTTTTACAATTGAGAGGTCTGGAGCCATTACGGTTGTAAAGCCCATAATCGGATGACAGTAATTCCCACTGTCTCTTTACAATTCTTTGCATTTCCCGCTTCATTCTTCCTCAATTTCTCCAGGATGGTTAAACATCTCTCACACATAGTCTAACACTACTACGAAAAACATATACAACAACGGTTAGAAAAGGGATAACATCACATGTGACTTGCCATTATTACGTAGGGTGCAATTGTATACGCGCTCCTTACAATACGGTCTTATGAACATTGTAGAAAACCTGAAAGCACACTACATATTATCATGGTTGCACTAACTAAATGTTGTAATATATAAAGGTCTCAGATTCTATTCTCACCAGCGCATCTTTTGGTGTAATATATTATTTTGGACAGCATTCACTATACAACCACGGTTATATACTACAACCTTCGTTAAATAATATTCTTTTTTTTAAATAATTTTTCTGCATTTTGAAATTTTTCCATTTTTTAACCTGTATTTTGTTTAACCATATCAGAACAGAAACAACAATTGTATCATAATGAAGTATTATTTTGTATTACAACGATCAAATCCATATGTTGTATTAGGAATCAAATATTGTATATGTATTACATCAAATTAAAAATGGCACAAAACAACCTACAAACTTTATAACATCACATAATTGTATCTTACAGTGTTTTGTTTCTTTGTCTCTTGGTGTATTTACTTTAAACACCTACAATTTCAAATAATCATACTTGTTAGTAATATAATTAGAAATAATGACTTACATTAATTAAATTATGAATAAGGAAGGAATAGAAGGAATGTCAAAACTTTCATCACTATTAAGAATGACTTTTCCTAGGAACTTTATTACATATGACATTGAAGAAGAAACACAATCTAGTGATAGTTACTCTCACATTTTTTGGTAGGATGCCACGGATACCCACCGATAGAAGTTGTTGCATCAAGACATGACAATCATGAGATTTCAAACCAATTAACTTGAGATCTTTCATTGATACAAGTTTCTTGATGTTTGATGAGTAACGTTAGGGAACTTTGATATCATGCAAACACTCTAAAAAATGTTTCTTTTCTTTTTTACATAGAGTGTAACAAGCTGAAGGCAGATAAGTTCTTTTCCCTTTTTCTATTGGAGTCAATTGTTTTTGTATACCCATCACCTTCATATTGAGATGAGATTGCTTACTATCTTTAGTCTTGCCTAGAATGTTTATAAGTGTTCCAATCAAACTATCACGCACATTTTTCTCCACATGCATGCATCACTTCAAGACAATGTCTTACATCGAGACTTGACCAATATAGAAGATCAAATAACACAAACCTCTTTTTCCATATATTTTTTCTCAACAACTTGCCCTTTTCTTTTCCTCTCTTTCCAAGGACAACATTAATGTGTTTCTATCGTTCATAAACTTCATCCTCAGTTAAAGGTTTAGGAGCGATATCAAACTCATTATCTCCATTAAAAGTCTTCTGTAATCTACGATAAGAATGATTGGATTTTAGAAATTTGCAATGCCCAAGGTAAACAATATTTTTTTCAAACTCAAGTTGGTGATAACATGTATAAGATTCACATATAGGACACACTTTATGTCCTTTGACACTATATCCAGCCAAATTACCATATGCAGAAAAATCGTTGATTGTGCAAAATAACATTGCACACATCTTAAACTTTTCACCAGAATATGCATCATCAACTTCAACGTCTTCCTCCCACAAAAGTTTTAGATCTTAAATTAATGGATTTAGATAAATATCTATGTCGTTTCCTGGTTATCGTGCTCCAAAAATCATCATACTTAACAATATATACTTATGCTTCATGTACAACCAGTGAGATAGGTTGTAAATCGTGAAAAGAACAGGACACGGAGAATGGTTAGTACTCATATTATCAAAGGGGTTCATTCCATCAGTGGCAAGTCAAGCCTAATGTTTCTTGGCTCAGTGCCAAAATCTAGAAACAACAAATCAATTTTCATTCATTGTAAAGAATCGGCTACATGGCGTATGTTTCCATCACATTTTCTTTCATCTGCATGCCATATAATATTCTTTGCGTCATCCGCATTAGTAAAGTCTCTTGAATCTTGAAATTATTGGAAAGTACTATAAAACTTTAGCAGGATGCCTCTTCTTACTAACATTGTCATTGTCATTGTCATCACCATTGTTGTCCTTCAGCTTGTAACGTGACACCCCATATTCCGGACATCGATCCAAATTTTCATACTTTTTCCTATATAATATGCAGTCATTAGGGCATGCATGTATTTTGATATACTCCAAATCCAATGGACACAATATCCTATTGACTTTATAACAACAATCAAGAAAATTATTATCTTCTGGTAGCATTTGTTTTAGCAAATTAAGAAATTCTGTGAAACTCTTATCTGACCATCCATTTTTTGCTTTCACATTAAACAATTTTAAAATCGCAGACAATCGCGTAAAACTTGTGTACCCTTTATATAAAAAGGTGTCCTTATCACTACATAAAGTATCATAAATATGGACTTTCTTAAAAGAAGATTCTCTAATATCACGGAACATATCTTCTAGACGGTCATCCATATATTCATCTTCATCAACTTCGTGACTTTGTGACGCAGAGTTTCAATTTTTTTCCATCTCACTATGTCACGTCCATATTGTATAATTTTGACATATAACATTACAAATAGGTGATAAAATATCTCATCCTTCATACCTTTATTTATATTCTCGCAATTAACACAAGGACAATAAAAGATACTATTATTGTCGGAAAGGTTTTGGTCAGCGTATTCAAGGAAGTCAAGAACTCCTTTCTCATATACCGGATCTAATCTATCAGCTTTCATTCAACTACGATCCATAATAAATTCTGAAATTTATATCAAAACAATATTGTGAATGAGACAACAATATCTAAACCTAAAGCATGTTCAGTACAATAATATAACTCTATATCTTAAGCATATGGGTAAAGCATATGAACTTTGCAAAAAACATGCCACAAAATCCAACAACAAAACATAAAATATATTCAGTACAATAATATAACTCTAAATCTTAAGCGTATGGGAAAAGCATATGAGTTTCGAAATCAAACAAGAGAATGAAGATGGTGAAGATTATCAAGAATTAGGAAGATGCAGAAGAGAGTGAAGTTTGAATGAAACATACCGTACTTCGAAGAGATCAAGAATGAAGATAGTGAAGATTATCAAGAATGAAGATTCAAATGAACGAAGATTGTAAAGATGAAGATTTCGCAATCGCTGTCGACGTCATCTCTGGTTCGTAGGTTCGCTAGTTAGCTTAGGGCATATTATGAAGAAAAAAATGAATTTGTTTTGTTTTAAATTTATCAGGAAAAACTTCAATCACAGTTGATATTTACAACCGCGGTGAAATGTAAATACTATTACAACGGTTATATACAAAACCGTAGTTAAATAGTTTTCAAACTTTTTATTTATTTATGAACTTAAGTGACACGCGCTTTTTATAATAGAAAAAATAGAGTTGTTAGAATTCGAAATTTATAAGTATTACTTTATCACCACGGTTGATTATAGCAACCGTGATTAAATAACTTTCAATATATATCTAGTAATAGAGAGAACTGGTAATCTCAAAGAGACTTTGAATAAATAACTTGAGATAAAAAATTTTGACGAAGCTAGTACGAACCTAGAGACGAATATTATGAAAAATGTTAAAAGTAAAGAACTATTTTTGTTTCAATCTAATTACTTGAAGAGACTAGAGGAGCAGTTTAAATTGCTAGATGATAAAACCGCCAACACTCATTTGGATCATCACGCTAAACTTTTGGTTATGCATGTCCCCAAACTAAAGAAAAGACAAATATGATAGAGTACAACCTATGCAAATAAAGTTGGAAATCATGTATGATATGTTTGTAGGTGAGACTTAGCATATTCAATTACTATAGTAAAACAGTTTATGGCAAATTCAAATTGAATTCATTAGAAAGCTTTGAAGTGAGTGTTAAGAAATCTTTAATGATTCATTTAAGGGTGATTTGAATTATATAGAGGAAGCTCAACAAAAATACACCTGAGGGATATCATGAAAAGTCCATCAACAATCAAACGAACATCTGATGGAAAGTTCATCAACAATCAATAGTTGTTTCATCTTTCTTTTTTTCGTCCAATTGGTTTCTGTTCTGACTTGCACAAGGCGTTCTGGGTAGCATTTTTAAAGGAACTATTCCATAATAACTCAGTGCAAACAACTAAACCATAGACTAAAAATGTTTCCAATTACATGAAATGTTCCCTGTAGCAAAGTAGTGCAGCTCTTAAAAATTATTCCTTACTGCAATTATTTCAGAATCTCTACCTTATATAATTGCAATACTAGTTTCTTCAGATTAAATGAGCATAAAAGAGAATGACCTGGTGTATAATAACACAGGATTAGATGACAAATTTCAATGGCAAAAAGAAACTTTGAACAGTTGCCATTAAATTCCGAGAGGAGTATAAACAGAAGCAATGGAGCCTTATGAAATCACACTCAATGACATTTTCGAGTTTCGCACTAGTCCGATCAATGTATCTCGCCACTCTGTCTGCTGCTTCTGCTACCATTCAAAGAAACCGAACTCTGGCTTGAGAGATGCGCTGCATCAGATAGCGAGACAGACCCGCCTTGTGAAAAAATTAAACCAACAGAAGTTCCAGAAGGATGCATTCTAGAAGAAATCGATGATTCCTTTTTGGACCCTGCCTTCAGTTCAGGCCGAAACTCAGAAGGTGTTGTTGAAGGAACCACCAGGCTAGACAGTAAAGACCCGACCGGGTATGGAGCAACTGGAACATCAATAAGAGAAGATGCTGATGGACTGTATCTCATCGACCCCACGGCCACGGGATGATCAAACTTGCACGTCGAGCCAAACTTGCAGTGCCCATTTTGTAAATAAAATGAACAAGGCTGTACACCCTGTTTTCTAGAAAATTAATTAATTATGAAAAAGTCCCAAAATAATATACAGAGATTAAGGTGCTAACCAAGATTAGAATGTGAACAAGAAAAATTAAACATAATCACAAGTGTTGGTTTCAGTTTCGGACACCAATACTACATACACACCTTTTTCAGAGGTATTGGTACTATAGAGGTTTTCATGGTCTATTAGATTAAATTTAAAACATTCACAAGCTAGTTAATTTTATTTTTTAACACATACAACTTTTGAATTACAAACACTTATAATGCACAAAGTATTAATATTCTCATGTTAATTTTATTTTTTAACACATACAACTTTTGAATTACAAACACTTATAATGCACCAAGTATTAATATTCTCATGTTAAAATTTAAAAGGAAATAGATTGAATAGCAGGTTTTACATTAAGACGGTTACATATATATATTCCAATCATGTGCATTCATCCAATAACTTGAGCTTAGGAGAGTTGGCCCTTGACATGGTATCATGGCTTCAAATTCAATGACCAAAGACCATAAGTTTGATTCGTATCCCCCATTTTTCGAAATAAACAGACAAATACTATGTCTCAGAACCAAGCTTTTGTGTGAGGGAGCAGGATAGATACAGAAAGCCAATCATGTTCCATCAAGGAATCAAGCAAGGTTGTCAAAATCGAGATCCTTCCTAGGATCAATTGGGGAGAGAGAAAAAATTCAATTGTGTGATCATATATCATGATCAATAATAAAATACAAATATTGATAACATCAAAATCACCTCTTAAAATTTATTTAAACTCTAGTTAAAGATATAATTAATCATATGATGTATACTAGATTCAAAACTAAAATTGAAGCAGCATAAATTTAACCGAAATGAAAGAATGCTAAACAAGCAAATCAACAAGGAACTAAATTGAAGTAGCATTTATACCGGGCGTAGAGGAAGACCAATGGGGCTAAGAACTGGCCGTGCAGCAACGTGGTCCTGTGGATGATGATATCGACAAGCCAATCCAAATTTACAGTCTCCGTTTCTCAGATAGTATTGGCAGAGCGGTTCGCCAGGTCTTTCAGGAAATACTTTTTCCTGCAGACTGCTTCCTGCGGGGCCAGGAGAAGAGGGCAGAGGAGTATAAGGTCTTGCAAAAGCTGATGTTGATGACGACAACTGGCTCACTCCATATAGAGAAGTAGGCCCGACAGCAGGTTGTGCACCAGGAGATAACACTGGACTTACAGGAGCCTGCACTAATACAAATTCATCACCATGTTGCAACTGCTAATGCAAACGAACAAAGAAAAAAAAAAAGACTTTGTCACTGTATTTCAAATCACGTATAATATACACACGCATATGTGTCTCTCACCGAATAAGGACTCCATCCAGGAAACGGAACGACCCCTGGGGAAAGAAGTACAGGACCATAAGCCCCCTGTACATATGAACCCGGTAACACAGGAGGTCTAGCCACTCTCAAGCTTGTGGAAGCTCCTCCAAACTGTTCAGGCAGAGGAACAGTTGGAGATTGCACCTGTTGATAAAATTGAGGTGCCGATGCTGGCAATGACGTGCCTGCAGGTTGAGGATGGTGGAATTTACAAGTTACGCCAAATTTGCACTGCCCCGTTTTCAAATAATAGGAGCACTCATTCTCACCCTGTTTAAACAAAAGGCATGATTTAATCATTAGCATAATTATATGTAAATTACATAAAGAAGAAGAGGAAACTTAGGAATCATACCGGACGTAATGGGTATCCATAAATATTTAGTGGAGCTTGGCTTAAATACCCCCCTCCATTTTTGGGATGGTGGAATTTACAGGACGCGCCAAATTTACAGGTTCCAGTTTTTAAATAATACTGCTCGTAAGAAGAAAGACACAATTAGTATAATATTTATTGAATAGTAAATATAAGAAGTTTCCGAATCATGTAATAAATTAATAACACAATTAAGGGCATCTCGAATTGTAGTTGAAGAGACATTTCATATGCTTAGTGGGGGTTCGAACACGCAATTCCCTACTTGTCAGCACTCAGTGTGTTTCGCAGCTAGGCTCTTTCGAATGAGTGTTGTCGATGGTGGATGGCGGTCCATGGCAGAGAGCCAAAATCCTGCCATATCGGGCACTCTGCAGCACCGTTATAGCGGATTATGGCGGAAAACCCCCAATATCGGCTGATATTTACCATTGCAGCAAGCCATAACAGTGGCATATGGGCCACTTTGCAGCGCCGCTAAAAAATCCCAATATCTGCCGATACTTACCATTGCGGCAAGCCCGAAAAATGCCATGCATATCCACCATTACGCCGCCATGGCCGATGTTTGATACACTGCGAACCAAAAAAAGCATCATTTAAAAAACTATACCTGACATGGAGGTTCCCCAAGCCGTTCCGGGTAGTCCCCTGTAGCTCTTACGGCAGCAGCAACCTGAACAATATTCAACTCAGTTGATTCATTTAAACCCTTTAGCAAGTACAAACTACTACTTCAAATGGTATATTGCATTCTTCTAATCTTTTTTTTACTAAAGGTTTATGCATGAACCTTTCAATAAAACTCATTGCTAACATAAACCATTCATGAACAACACAAAAAACAGCATCTACAACTAAAACAAACAGCACCGAAACACTTGCATGAAATTCTAACATAATGCAGATATCTCAAAATGTTAAAAACCAAAAACCATTACCGCAGCACGATCACGCGGGTGATTGAACCGACACCTCCCACCATAACCACAAAACCCAGTTCTCATATAATAAGCACAATTAGGCACACCGTGTCTCTCCGGGTAAGATTCACCACCACCACCAAGCGATAAATGCCACATCGACTCTGCACATGCATCACCAAATTCAAAACCCTAATTACAAACCACAAACAAAATCCCTAACCTAACCTTAACCTAACCTAACACAACACTAACAAACAGAAATAGAAACAAAACAACCTCCGAGAGCAGCTTCAGCGCTCGGTGAACGCCATTCATGTTGTTGACTAAGCGGGTTGGATCCATTTCTAGTGGGGCTCCGACCGTACAAGTCCATTTGAGTGACGCTCCTGTACAGAAACTTTACAAGAAACAAAAACACGAACAACACTTCACTTGTCTTGTCTACAAGACTGATCTAGAATGTTCCGGAAGATCGGCGAGCTTAGAAACGGGTTTTTGTTCTCACACGTTCCTTGTGTTATTGTTCGTTCGTGTGTTTATGTTTGTGTTTCTGTCTTTCTAGTTTTTCACTCTCTAGGGGACTGTACGGTCACTGATGATGTGTTGGTCTTTTCAGCTCAATTTTCTTTTCAGTATTAATCATATTTTCAATTTTTTTTCTCAGTATTACTATAGTCGCGTGCGCGCCAAATAGCAGAAATGTTGTGTTTCGCGGAATATTATCGCAATTATCGCATTACATTATAGCTTGTAACGGAGAAGGCTATGTTTCAATCTTCACTAGTTTCACCAACTACTGAGATCTTAGCCGTGGAAAATAATTTATTAACTTTAATGGTAAGATAGCATTTAATTAATAAATGTATAGTCTATTTATTTCATAGAAGAAGTAATGATACTAATAATGTGGCATAGTACATGTATTTTTGGATGGAACTCGTTTCAATAAACTATAAAGTGGAGTAGTGACCGACACTCGTTCTTGGGAAAATGACGAGATTGTCCTTCGCTTTCCAACTTGTTTTGTTTGGTAGGTTGGGGTTAATATTTAATGATATAAGGATGTAGGAATGCTATAATTGAGTTTTACAGGTGTTCGCATCAAAGCGATGCAAATTTGAACGGAATTATTTTTTTAAAGTGAGACTATTTTTTTTGGCTTGGAAAGTCAAAGTATATTAATCACTACTAAGTGAGTGAAAATATGCTTAAAGTAAGAAAATTAATTACATGGAAGTCTCCATGCTTAAAGTATAGACTAAACACTAGAAATCTAAAATTATGATATCATAAATCCTTACATTAACATACAACTACAAATTTCCTTATTAGAATTTAGAAAAATTTTATAACATACTTTAAATGTCTGGTCCATATAACATTAATTTTGGTTTTATAAAAGATTTTTAGGAGATTATAAGAGATATTATGAGAGTAATATTTGAAATTATGAGTGATCTTAAAATAAATTTTCGAAAGAGGTTAGTTGTTGGGATTAATGTCCCCTAATATAAGAATATAGAGGCACTATCAATTATAAACTATAAAATAGGTTCTTTTACCCAAAGAGTATGAATGATGACAATTTTCATATAATTGTGATGAAAGATAATTAAACACAAATGACCCAAATTTTATCTTTTGAATATAAATTCAACGGGATAATGAAATTCAATGAAATGAGGCTTGGTAAAATGCCTTTATTAGTGAATAAAAATGTAAAGGGACTCACTGAGGATTAAATGAAATAAGGTGAAAATGGTCCATTGGAATATATTCGACAAAATGGTTGGGGGAAATGTTCCTTGGGGATGCTTCAAAAGAGATGGTGAGTTCAGGATTCTCCCAAAACAAACCAAAGGGAAATCGACAATCTTAGTAACAAAATGGTAAATTCTAGAAATCCTCAAAACAAACCAATAGGTATTCGACAATCCTCAAACTCAAAAGGGGTAGTTACAAAAATCCATCATAACAAGATGGTGGGTTCTGGAAATCCTCAGAATAAAACCACAAGTATCCGAAAATCTTCAGACTCAAAGGGGTTACGAAAATCCATCATAACAAGATGGTGGGTTCTGGAAATCCTCAGAATAAAACCACAAGTATCCGAAAATCTTCAGACTCAAAGGGGTTACGAAAATCCATCTTAACAAAATGATGGGTTTTGGAAATTCTCAAAACAAATCAACTAGTACCGACAATCCTCGGACTCAAAAGGGATAATTGTGGAAATCCATCGTAACAAGATGGTAGGTTCTGGAAGTCCTCAAAATATACCAACTGGTATCCTACAATCCTAGGACTCAAAGGGGGTTACGGAAATCCATCGTAAAAAAATGGTATGTTCTGGTAATTCTCATAACAAAGTGACAACATCTGGTAATCCTCAGATAAAAAAATGAGTTACGGTAATCCTCGCAGCTATGAGATGCATTCTGGAAATCCTTAGAACAAAGTGATGACAACATCTGGTAATCCTTATATGGAAAAATCAGTTACGGTAATCCTTGTAAAAATAAGATACATTCTGACAATCCTCATAATGAAGTGACAACTCTGGTAATCCTCATATGGAAAAATGAGTTACTGTAATCCTCTCAACCATGAGATATGTTCTGGAAATCCTTAAAACAAAGTGATGACATATGGCAATCCTCATATGAAAAAATGAGTTACGGTAATCCTCGTAACCATGAAATGTGTTATGACAACCCTCAGAACAAAGTGATGACATATGGAAATCCTAAGATGGAAAAAATGGGTTACGGTAATCCTCGTAACCATTAGATGCATTATGGTAATCCTTAGAATAAGGCGATAATAACATCTGGTAATCCGCATATGGAAAAAATGAGTTATGGTAATCCTTGTAAGCATGAGACATGTTTTGGTAATCCTCATAACAAAGTGATGATAACATCTAGAAATTCTCAAGTGGAAAAAATGAGTTACGGTAATCCTCATAACCATGAAATGCATTATGGAAATCCTCAAAATAAAGTGATGACATATGGAAATTCTCAGATAAAAAAAATAAGTTACGGTAATCATTGTAATCACATGATACATTCTGGAAATCCTCAAAACAAAATGGTGACAACATCTAGTAATCCTCAGATGAAAAAAATGGGTTACAACAATCCTCGTATCCATGAGATATATTATGAAAAATTGAGTTTGGCACAAGGAAATTAGCGGGACGAGTCGCGTACTAGGCCGCTTTCTTTAAGATGTTTCGCCGTACTGCCAAAATATGCAAAATTGGGTGCCCTTTAGGGCCCAACCCAATTGACCAAGTTGGAATATATAAACACTACTAATATTTCCATTATCTTCAATGTGGGACTAAAATGAATCTTTTCAAATTCACTTCTATATTAGTTTTTACTTGTGTTCATTTATTGCCCATTAATTGTCAATAAATCTTTCTAAGTCCCACTCTAATTAATATAATTCCAACATTCTCCCACTTGAATTTAAAAGAGATTTTAGAAGTACGTCAGACGTTTCTAAGATTGAGCATAAGTAAAGGTGTCTACGACTTGAACCTTAGCGTAGCGAGTAGGATTCTGATTCAACAAGAGTGACACCATTGTCTTGAACTCTATCTCGGACATCAGACCCGCACACAACCTTTCCGTAAGGTGTATTCTTGTAGCCCGTGCTTTAGTGGCCCTGCACGTGTATCCCGGTTTAGTGAATGCTCTAGGAATTCTGCCTCGAAATTCCATAGGAACCGGCCTCAGTTCCACAGTCACATAGGTGAATCTATCAAGAGTACTCCTGTAGCCTAGGTACTCCCTCATACAGAGTATAGATCTCATTAAGAGTTTCTATTATCTCATCCTCTCATTACTTCAGGATTCGTGCTTTACTTGCATAATCATTTTCATATTACTCACAACTTGTTATTACCCATTGAACCTAAGTCTTGGAACCTCCAGTCATTTAGGCTGGGTTACCATCATGAGTAACTAATTGCTTTATAGGCATTAGTCCCATCTTTTTGGAAGTATTATGGACTTTCTCTCTAGCTAATCCTTTCGTCAAAGGATCTGCTAAGTTCTCATCAGTGCGTACATGATCCACTCTCACAGCTCCTTTAGAGATACAATCTCTAACAGTTTTATGTTTTCTTCTAATTTGACGTCTTTTACCATTATAATAACGGTTCTCAACTTTTGCAATAGCCGTGGTACTATCGCAGTGGATCAACACATCTGGTATAGGTTTTTCCCATAAAGGAATCTCAGCTAGCAAGCATCTTAACCAACTTGCTTCTTCACCAGCTGTAGCTAATGTTATCATCTCAGACTCCATTATGGACTGTGCCAAAATCGTCTGTTTCTTTGATTTTCAAGATACAGCTCCTCCGGATATACTAAATATATAACCACTAGTAGCTTTGGAATCATCCGATAAGGTGTTCCAATCTGCATCACTATACCCTTCTAGTACAGCAGGAAATTTCTGATAGTGTAGGCCGAGGTCCATAGTCCTTTTAAGGTACCTCATTACTCGCTCAATAATTTGCTAATGTTCGTTACTCGGCCTACTTATAAATCTGCACAACAATCCTACGATATATGCAATGTCGGGTCTAGTACAATCAGTGGCATACTGTTGCACCCTAAAATTTGACCAACCGGTTCCCACACCTGGTTTATGTTTCAACGCATTTTGCATTCGCATTCGCATACTGTATGCATCGCATTTTCTCAGTCGGGTTGATTTTATCAGGATTGCAGCCCCTGACGTTTCAGGCAGTTCAGGCCAGTTTGAATAAGCGTATTTTGAGAATTGGTGCTCGTTCCCTGTGTTTTCAGGCCCTCTCAGAGCCCGGGTTTCATTAGGGTTGCGCAATCATTTTATAATCGATTTAATCGGCCTCCTGGCATTTTTTAGGTTTTTTTCTTCTATTTTCTATATTTCTTTAATGCATTTAATAGATTTTTTTAATAGGGGTTTGTTTGTTTTTAGATAGTAAATAGGTTAATATTTGGTTTATAGAATTTAATAGTCTTTTTTAATAATTTTTAGAGTTTTAAATAGATTTTCTTTTCTTTTTTTAAGAGATTTAATAGATTTTAAAATTTTTTAGATATAAATTTCCTTTTAAATAGTTTTTTTAATAGATGAATAGATATTATTTTTTTTTAATAGAATATTTTTTTAAAATAGGATTAAATGTTTTTAGATTTTTTTATTTGATTTTTTTCAGATTTAAAATAGTTTTTTAGATATTAAATGTTTTTTCCATTAATTAGGATTTTAATTTTAATTTTCATTTTAGGATTAATTAGGGTTAATGGTAGATTTTAATTAGGTTTTATTTTAATTTTCGTTTAAGGTTTAATTAGGGATTAATTGATTTTCGTTTTATTTTAATCAGGATTTTATTATTAATTTTTTTGTTAGTTAATTAGTCTAATTGTCATTTGGTTTAGTTAATTGGGTCTTTAATCAGGATTATCCATTGGGCCAATTATCCATTTCTCCACTAATCAGGCCCAGTCCAAGTCCACAAGCGCCACGTGTCCTACAAATACGCGTGCCACGCGTGCGTCTTTCCCTTCAGCCACCTCATTCTCTCACGCACTCAACACCTGCCACCACACTACCCACGTGTCTCCCTTTCCTTCTCCCACTCCCACACGTGTCTTCGTATCCCTCACCCTCTGCGCCACCTGCCCCCTCGCCAGAATCCTCACCGGCTGGCATGCAAGTGTCGCCGGCCACCCCAACCAACCACCTTCGTTCACCCTAACCGTCTCCGACCGCCGCAACAACTGCCGAAAGCTTTTTTTTTCCCCAGAATTCCCCTAAACATCTTCCAAACTTCATCACCTTCACCATCCACCTCCGAACGACCTTCATCAACATTCCACCAGAGAGCTCAAATTCTCACCGGAAACTTCATCGGTTTGTTCATCCTTGTCCAGACACATAGATCATCAACTTTTTGTCGGATTTGTGTTCATCGTCTTCGTCAATATTTCCCAGAAATTGGACCCGTTCATAATCACCAGAATCATCATCAGCTTGTGTTCTTCACCATTCTTTTCCCAGAAAAATCTTCATCTGAGATTCTTCAGATCCACGTGCATCCACGAACGATCTTCAACCAACTTCATCATCTCCAGATTTTTGCGTGAAGATCTTCCGTCCAAGAACCTTCAGTGTTCATCCTCAGGAACATTGAAGAACATTCGCCATCGCTCGTCTCCAGGTTTCTTCGTGGTTCTTCAACAACAGTAAGAGATCTTCGTCGTTGATCTTCGGTGACTTCATCAAATCCTTCCATATTCTTCCAAGCTCTTCCCAGAACCTCCGTCTTTATCAGACTCTCTAGGTTCTTTTTCTTCTTTCTCGAACTTGTAAGCATGCATGTGGGTTGTTTGTCTGGATGTAGCTTATTTTCGATTGCTAGGTTGGAAATGGAGATTAGGGTAAATCTTAGTGTTTAGGTTGAATATCAGAAGTTGGTGAGGCGAGTGTTAGGGATTAGTGTTTTTTGAACCGAGCTTTGAGGGTTTGATTGGTGATGGTGGTGAGAATGAAGGTTGTTGGTGATTTGGTTGTAGAATTTGCAGGTTTGAGAGAGGTTCAGGGAGAGCGCCGTTTAGGGTTTCGTTTAGGGGAAGATGAACAATAGGGATAGAATGAAGAATGAGAGGAGTTTTAGGGTTTGTTCTGCTGAAGTTGAATGGGAGTGGGCTCGGGCATTAGGCCCATTTGAGGTTTCTAACCACAATCCCATTGTTACTCGTGACACCCCCTCCCCTGGTGTGATATTTGGTTGGGCCTAGCATAATTGTTGTGTGCACCCCCCGTTTGGGGCCCAACTTGGCTTGCAAGGTGATTTCCTCGCTATTTGCCCCCCCTCAGTCTATTTGTTTTGTGGTTTTTTTTTCTTCTGAATTAGTGGACATGGGTCTAGCGCGCAATGCTTCCAGCACCCCCCCCCCCCTACGGGGCCCATTGTAGTTCTGAATGTAATAACTGCTATTGACGCCCCCTGTTTTTCAATTTTAATTGAATTTTCTTATTACTTCATATGTGCATATAGTTTACAAAACAATTCATATTAAATCCAAAAATAATCATTTTGACATGGGATTTTTTTCCTCATTTTAATAATTGTCTCAAGAAATTTGTAGAAAAATAAAAATATTATTTTAGGCACTTTTCCATTTATGGTGAATTTTCACATTTAATTGCTTTTATTTTCATTTTGTTTGTACATATTATTTGGTGAATTTTGTTTAGTCATTTAAATTCATATTTTGATTCCATTCTTTTTGTACTAGCTATATTAGAACATTAAGTTACCCTTGGATTTATTCCACATTTTTGTAGATTAATCTTGATTAGTTTTGATTAGAGAACATTAGGGTGATAGTTTTAGGGTTTAAACTCAACATAGGTGCATTATAACATTTTATTTTGGGGTTTTTAGCTTGAATTAGGAGTAGGGACATATAGGGTATGTAGGGTAGATATAGAAATACCCTTAGAATTAATCCTAGAATTTTAAATACTATATTACTATTTTTAGTATATTTTACAAATGGAGTGTTTGTTTGGTGTTCCCACTTGGGGTTTTTGATTGTGTGCTTGGGCTTTTGGGCTTTTATTTGGGGTATGGGGCTTGGTTTGAGCTTGTGGAGCATGAAGACATCAAAAGAGAAGATTGAAGATCAAATGTTGAAGCTTGAAGATTGTTTGAGCTAGGTGTTGATTGAAGGCATAGGAGATAGGAGATAGGTAAAGCCTTAGAATAGAACAAATTCTTTGTGTAAACATGGTAAGCTTCTTGTGCTTCCATTCCTCTCTATGACATAAAGTCCCTCTATGGTATTCACCTCCCTCCTTTGGAGGGATAAGTTGCCTTACCTTAGAGGTAGAACTTTGAGAGAACCACTCTTCTTTAATGTTAAACTGTTTATAGGCTTCCTTTGGTAGTCAATGAACTGTTTAACATTCAACTCATCTTGTTAAGTGACTATCATCTAGGAGAGATTGCCTTGAAGAAAGAAGCCATTGGAGATAGAGATGAGGATCAAAGATTGACAAAGATGAAGGTTATTCATGTCAAAACTGTGTTGCTGCTTGGAGCTATCTGCTGTCTGATGTTGTCAATTGGTTAAGAGTCTGTGCTTGCTTGAGCTTGGTGATTTCTTGGAGAGGGAAGCTTGTTGAAGCTTGGAGGCCATTGAAGTTTGACTTTGGGGTTCATTGGGAAATTGTTGTTAATCAACTATCAGAGTTGGGTGTTTTTCAGAGCTGCTGCTGTAGTAGCTGGTGTGCTGTCAGAGCTGGGTTTTTGGGGTCTTATTTTCTTTGCTGTATTGTTTGTTAATTCTCCCCTTAGGTTTGAAGTGAAGCCGTTTCACTTTGCCTATTGTTTTCCAGGTTCGAGGTTGAGTGGGACTCCCTTGCCTCGCTTGTACTGCTGCATTCATGCATTTTACTGCTTTACTGTATATTTGTTGTTTCTTTTCCATTTATCCCCTAGGATCTCTGTTTCTCTTTGCGCAAGAGAGAAATATGACAGACATTAGGTGTTAATCCATGCATGACAACATTAGGGTAGTTTTGATTCCCATTTCAAACCCTAGGTTTTAGACTTCGTTCTCTTCTGTCTCAAAATCATTCAAAACACAGTAATAAGATTTTAAACATCAATAAAAGACAATTCTTGCGTAAAAGACTGAAAACCAATCAAAGTGTCATTTTTGTCCGCTTGGACCCGTAATCAGGAGAAAACCTTTTTCAGAAGGATAAAGATAAACAGACAAATCTGTGTCTTCCGTGGCCCGAACTACGTTTGCTCTGATCTTTCATGCTGTATGAAAGTACGTAGGCATAGGATGCGATATCCTAGCGAGCAACCTTCCCCTCCTTTCTCGTAGGTAGGCGAACTACGTTGACTCTGATTTCTCGTTCCAAACGGGAATACGTAGGCATAAAGTGCGATACTTTGCCGAGTCATTTTATTTTCTTTTAACCCTGACCTGTAGAATAGATAGAATAACAATCCGTACCAGAAAACAAGCGTGGATCCTGTCGAGTACGACGGACGTGAGGGGTGCTAATACCTTCCCCTTGCGTAACCGACTCCCGAATCCAGGATTTGGTTGCGATGACCATTCCTTTCCCGTCTTTGCGGTAGGTTTACTTCGAGCGTTTCCTTTCCCTCTGTTGGGATAAATAACGCACAGTGGCGACTCTTCTGTTCAGCCGGCGCCGATTTTCACAGTAGCGACAGCTGGCGACTCTGCTAGGGACTCCAACGGCTCCCTACGCGAGTCAATCCTAGCGCTTGTTTTCCCGTCGTGGGTTTTGTATGGATTTACGTTTCTGTATTTACTTTCAGCATTATATTATTGTGATTATTGTTGTGGGTATGAGGGGGTTCTGTGATTGAGAGATAAGCCGGACCTGGGCTTGAGTGCACCTAGAATTAGAGTGGAAATTAATGGGCGCGTGCTTGCTTTGCAGACACTAGTGTCTCATGAAATCCACGCTCGGACGAGGTTCTTCTGGTTGACTTCTTTTTCAACCCTTTGGGTTGAGGGGGTTGTTGGTTAGTTGGATTGTCGACTCCGGGGATCGATCATTTGGAAGTTGGCTAAGTGAGGCCTCTTCAGGACATGATGATGCCACACCTTCTGGGTATCGTATCATCAGTCTTGAAAGTCTGTGACGCCAACGACCGCATAGGATGCCATACCCTGTGTCAGTTATTAGGATACCTACCTGTGAGAGGGGTTGGGGCATGCAGGTAACTTGACCTCCAGATTACCGGTTTGCTTGATTGAGGTTCAGTGGTATTTGAGGACAGTGTTATTGGGTCTGTCAGAGACCAGGTTGGAGCATTGTGGATGGTCTTGAGCAGTTTGTGGGTCTATTTGAGGCCAATATTATGGATTGGGCTTCTCAGCCAGGGGCACTTGATTCCTTATTGCATTGTTGCATACTGCATTGTTGCATATTCATCCTGCATATCATTAACGTGTGTCTGTGCTGCAGGTGCATTTTTATACTCCCCGATCCTAGTGCTCCGGACTTCTATCTGTTATTATGAGTACTTTGAGGAAGACTGTTGCGTATAAGTCGCCTACTCTTGATGTGACTTCTCTGTTGGGTCTGATTTCCCTAGCTGATGATGATGTGAAGAGAAGCTTTAGGACGATCTATGGGAAGCTGCTGAATTTGGTTTGCAGACCAACCACATATGAGCTGAATGGGTTATACACATTGATGCAGTTATATGATCCCTCCTTGAGGTGTTTTATGTTCCAGGACTTCATTTTGGCTCCGACCATGGAGGAGTACGCTGAATTTCTAGAGTTGCCAGTTCAGAACAGAGTGCCCTTCATTCACTTTGATGCTAAGCCTAAGCTGGAGGACTTAGCTGTTCCCTTGCATATGGATCCTGCAGAGTTGTTGTTGACTTCCTGGCATGGAGTTTCGGGGTTTTCTCTCAAATTTTTGGTTGGCAAAGCCCAAAATATGCCAAAAGTGACTGCTGGATTGTGTTTAACGATGTTCTTGCTTTGTGCATCTATGGGATTATACGGTTCCCTAATCTGCCTGAATTCGTTGATTTGGATGCATTCTACTTGTTTGCTGCAGGCAACCCGGTGCCTACCTTGGTCGGAGATTTCTATCATTCCTTGCATTATAAGAATGAAAACAGAAGGGGGAAAATGTCCATTGTTGTGTACCTTTGCTTAATATGTGGTTTGAGAGCCATCTGCCCAAGAAGGATCCTTTTGTTGAGTCTGCAGATACAGCTGAATGGTCTGAGCGTCTAATGGGGCTTTCTTCAGAAGACATTGTCTGGTTCGATAGAGATTTATTGGGGTCAGAGATTATCTTCAGTTGCGCCGGGTTTCCCAACGTCCCTCTAATTGGAAGGAAGGGCTGTATTAATTACAACCCGTCTTTGTTGGTTCGACAGTTTGGGTATGCTTTGAAGAGTCCACCGAAGGAGGAAGAAATACAAGAATCTCTATATTTCACTGGTGACCTGAGTGGGGAATTATTAGCCAAGCTTCAGCATGCTTGGAATCATATCTGCAGAAGAGGGAAACCATTGCTAGGCAAGAATGATTGTCAAGCTTATATGCCTTACAAGGTGTGGATTCAAGAGAGGGTAAGACAGGTGCAGATGCCTTTCCCAGCAGTATCACGTCCTGTTCCCATTCCAATTGAGGAACCGACTACTGTGGCTATCGAGGTCTATGAGCGGGTTGTGAAAGAAAAAGAAGACTTAATAAAGATCAATGAAGAGTTAGAGAAGGAATTGGCTCAAATCCGGAGTGAGAAGAACAAAGTTGTGTATTCCTTCCAACAGCAGACTGAGTTGGTAAACAAGCTAGGTGTCGAACTGACAGAAGAGACAAAGAAACGTGAACGCCTGGGGAAAGAATTCAGAAGCTCTCATGATATGCTAGAGTCCAAGAAGAAGTCACTTGATGCCGCCTACCGGGAAATTTCTTCGTGCAACAGAACGTGGAATGCTACACTAACCAACAACAAAAAGAGGGAAGACAAATTGAAACAACAAATTTTTGAACTCGAAGATCAGTTGAAGGATAGCAAGAAAAAGTATGAAGAGGAGGTTATGACAAGATATAGTCTTCAGAACTCATTGAATAAAGCCATCGAATGCAAGAAGGAGGCTGCGTCTCAGAAACGGAAGTTAGATGACCGCTTTGGAGGAGGGGCATGGGAGGAATCTATTGGTGATTTATGACGTGTTCTCAAGCGAAGAGATCTACTTGTCGAGGGTTTGCTTACTCAACCAAATCATCCCGAGACTAAGAGATTATTAGAGGAGTACCAGGCGTATGGTTGCACTTGACTATCTCATGTATTGATGTGTATGCTTTATTTGCATTGTGCTGGCCATCACCAGGACTGTTGGTTGAGGTCATGCCTTCTTATTGTACGCTCATTAATGTTGTATTCCTGACTTGATGGGATTTCCTGCAATGTATGAGATGTTTCTCTATGATTGGGTTTCGAGCTTCTTATTGCTATCACTGTCACCGCGCTGGCACATTGGCACTAGAATTGGGGAGTGATATTCCCTAATGCACAAACACATGTTGCATTTGCATACACATTCATATTACATTACAGGTGATTATTGAACTGTATCTCACTTCCTGCACTTCACCAGGTTTTTCCAGGATTGAATGTCAACGTCCTCACCGATACTCTACTCGTACCAACTGCAAAAGAGTTATGGACCAGATGCAAAGCGAGATGCAGGAGATGCGTGAAAAGCTGGCGGTGTTCATGCAGACGATGGATACAATTGTGAAGGGGCAGGAAAGCCTGCAGACTTTGGTGCAGCCATTGCTGGCGAAGACTACTGGGAATGGAAACGAAGACCACAATTTTGTACGTGTTGAAACTATTCATGGGGATGGTACTCCTACGCCTGTAGCTCCACCTGTGGTGAATATACCTGTTGTGAATGTGAACAATGGCACTGGCGTAGGCCATGGTAATGGTAATGAGACTGTCGTTAACAGTGTGGGGTTTGGGGATGCCAATTTGGGCGGTGATAACAATGGAGGTAATGGCTTTGGTAACAACGGGTTCGGCTATAACGATCAGGGGTTTGACTATGGCAATCAGGATGGGAAGTTCGGCTTCAACACCTAGGGTTTCGGATATGATGGTTTTGGTAATGCTAATCAGGGCTATGGTGGATTCGATAACGGAAATGGTGCTGGAGTGATGCCTTTCGGACCCGCCGGGGTCACTCAAGGGTATGGTAACAGAGGACGAGGTCCTACGAGGAATCAGCCAGGATTCGGTCGTAATTTTGGTTATGACGGGTACGGAAATGAAAATATCAATTGGGGTGAAGACCAACAAGAAGATGCCTTTTCGGGTAGAGGTATTGAAGGGCCTGTGGATCTTGTGCAAAGAATCAAAATGTTAGAAGAACAGATGAAGGGGGCTGTTAATCAGAATACTACTGGGCTAGACATAACTACAATGGGCTTAGTGCCTGGGCTGAAGGTACCGCCGAAGTTCAAAGCGCCCACGTTTGATAAATATAAGGGGGACACTTGTCCAAAGGTGCACGTCCGCTCTTATTACAGAAGAATGTTCGCGTACTCAGATGATGAAAAAATGCTGATGCATTTCTTTTAAGACAGCTTATCCGGACCGTCACTTGAGTGGTATATGGGGATGGAACCCACTCAGATCAAAACCTGGAGGCAACTGGCTGAGGCGTTTGTGACACATTACAAGTATAACAGTGACCTGGCACCAAACAGGGTCCAGCTGCAAGGCTTGTCACAGAAAACTGGGGAGAGTTTCAAAGAATATGCGCAAAGGTGGCGCGATATGGCAGCAAGAGTGCATCCTCCCTTAACTGAGAGGGAGATGAATGACATGTTCATTGGGACATTTACGGGGATATTCTACGAAAAATTGTTTGCTGTGGCGCTGGGCAGTTTCTCAGATTTAATTCTTATGGGGGAGATGATCGAGAACGGGATCAGAGTTGGAAGGTTCCAAGCAAGTGAGTCTACCTCGGCTGGAGGAACGAAGAAAGCCTTCGGTGGCAGAAAAGGAGAAGGGGAAACGAGCTCCGTGTTCAGCTCCCGTGGAAGAAGGAGGAATCAACGCTGGGGCAACCAGCAGCAACAGGTCGCTAATGTCACCATTCCCGTGGCTCCGCAGCAGCCGCAGAATCAGCAGGGGTATAGGAAGTATCCAGTCCGGCCAGCAAACAGACATTTTGACACACCAAGCTCCTCCTATGCTGAGCTACTCCAAACCTTGTTGAGATTACAGCTTGTTCAGAAGAGAACCTTGGCACCCTTGACAGGGACGCCACCACCTGGTTATGATGAGAATGTGCAATGTGAGTTTCACTCAGGGGCACCTGGTCATTCGATTGAGCAATGCAAGGCCTTTAAGCACAAGGTGCAAGACTTGATCGACAGCAAGGCAATCAACTTTTCCGATGATGTCCCCAATGCGGCGCAGGGTCACGGACAAGCCAGAGTCTGAATGACAAAAAAGGGTTCTTTGGTTTGGCAGGGCCGTTGAAAGAAGGTCAAGACAGCAGTAGGCTACCTCTAACATTGGTCTGAGGATGGTTGACTCGCCAATAAGTCAAAGTGCAAGAAGTCCGGTTTTGAGACACAGGCATTGTTCATGTTATCTTGTTCATGTCTTTGCATTTGTAGTCGCCTTTCTGTTTAATTGCAAATTTTGTTTGTAAAACTTGTTGTTTTCTCAACTGATATTGATAAATGAAATAAATATGCATGTTTGAATTAATCCAGTCGTGGTCACTCTTTGTGTTTTCATTTATTTCAAACGCTTGTTAAGTGGAATCCGGGGAGGATGACGAAAACAGATGACGAAAAAAACTTCTGATCGTATGCTTTTGGATAAAAAACCTGTTGATGATGTACATGCATTGTTTCAATCCATAAACATCGGAGATATAAGGAAGATAATCCCTTGTTAACCCCTTTGAGCCTAGTTGTAGGAGTTTCTTTCTAAAAGTGATAAAACCTAAATCTCAACCTGGGGCAGGGTAGGTGTCAGTTAGTTTGGCCAAGCGTTCAAATCGCGAAAGGAGTGTCCGTTCAAGGATAAATTACATCCATATAGGTCGTGCCTAAATACCACAATGGGTTAAGGCTCGCCGACCCAAGAGTGAAACGGTCACATTATTCCACAAAGAGTCAGACAACCGGTATCACATGATTTGTTCAAAAAGAAAAAATCAAAAGAAAAAGCCCGCTAAGTCGAATCTTGAGAATAAGCGACTTAGGCAAAAAAAGAAAATTAGGGCATCCCGCTAGACTTCAAAAGCAAAAGATACTCAAAAGAGTCGGTCCAGGCAAAAGTTAGGGAACGAAAAAAAACAAAAGACGAAAAGGACTATCAAAGAAAAATCCCCGAAAAGGACAAAGTCGTATGACTCTAGGCACCCAAAGACGAAAAAGTAAGTGACTGTCCCTCCGAAAAATGTGTGGTATCCTGAACCATCACTCCTATCGTTCCACCTTTAGTAGGTGAATGTTGAAGTTAAATTAGCTGAACATAGGATTCGAGAACATCATGGAGAATGGGTGGGTTAAAATAAAACTTTGAGCCTATATCCGTCTTTGTTAACCGTGAAGCTGACCAGGTTACAACCTGAAAAAGTCCTAATTGAAACAGGTTTAGTTCGAGAGCATACTTCGGTAAAAGATCGCATCAAAACTGACTCCTAAAAGGGTTCCTCTTATCAGCATTAATATTGACAGTTTGATTCATTATATGTCACAAAATTTTTTCCAGTGAACAGACTTGGATTTTTGAAACTGTCATACGCATTGCATTTAATATATCTTTTATGCAGAACAACTTGTGTTACTTGCGAGTAAGCGCATGCCGGCAGGAAAGGTTCCTACAGTGGAAGGCCTGACCAGGACAGAATGCAGAAGGCCCAAATGTTTCATGAGTTGGGGCAAGATATGTCGATTAATCCAGTAAAGTCATCCATCTAAGAATCGGTTAACCTGGGACAATTAGGTCGAGATTTGGCAAATCTCTCGCAGCTATGGGCACTGCTCCACGAATCAGTCGGTCAGGGGCAAAAGATTATTGCAAGACCGGGGCAGATCACCCTAAGAACAAAAGATCTTGTTGGGACATCCTCTTGGGTATTGATGTGCAAAAATAGTTCAGATCTAACCGTCAGGGTACAGAGATCGAAGAGTCCGTATCAGGAGGTTGGTGTCGATCCAGGGGCAAGCTATTTCAAGATAGTGTCGTGACCAAGGCTCCTCTCGAGAAGAAGTATTCCAGAATTCAGTCTGGGGCATGTTAGTATCTGTTGCACCCCAAAATTTGCCCAACTTTTCTTTACCTAGCTTATGTTTCATTTCATTCACATTAGCATTATCATTTGCATTTCATTGACATGTATGCAGGAGATCAAGAGGTATGAGTACCAATCAAAGGCTACACAAGAATGTGAAGCTAGCCAAGAAGGTTATTCAAGTGTTCAAGGATAGATACCCTTGTCAGAGAAGTCAGAAGATCCTCAGAGAGAATGGTTGAAACCAAGGTTGTGTGCCTCCTAACTTGAGAGTTGTGGGAAGCTCATCAGATGATTCTGAAGCCAAGAATGGGAACTTGAAGCCTTGAGAGAGCTTATGAGATGTCTTGAAAGCCATCATGAAGCCTAGACAGGCCATTGTGCAAGATTAGGAAGACCCAGCCATGAGTGGTGTAATTAGGGTTTGACTGGGTCAACCCTAGGTCAACTGATGATTTGGAGAGGGTTGAGACCTAAACCAAAGGCCATGTGATCATGGATTGATGCATTGAGATGTTATAAGGATGATTCCAAGGTTAACTCATCATGATTGAAGAGTTTGAGAAGTTTCAAGCTAGGGTTTCTAAGGCTTGACAGTGTAAAATCCCCTAGTTTGACCCCTAACTTCAAGGCAGTTTAGCTCATGATGTGATTGTCATCTCATCTTACCCCCAACATGAATGTTGTAGATCTTGTTATTAGCTTTAATTTGAGTACTAGAAGTCCTTGATAGGATTTGTAGAGCTCAAGTTATGACTTTGACAAGTTACAGGTCATCTGAGGTATGTGAATCTGGGGCCTTGAAAGTTACTCAACTTGCATCAAGCTTTTGCTCAAGAAGGATGATTACTATGAACTTTTGGTCAACATGAATGTTGTTCCTTATCTTCTTAGATTTCTATAGAGTACTAGAAGTCCTTGATAGGATTTGTAGAACTCAAGTTATGGCTTTGACAAGTCAAGAGCATTTTGGTTATTTGGAGATTACGGGTCATTTCAAGCATAAGGCCATAACTCCTATTTACAAGATTCAAATGGAAAAATCTTCAACATCAAACTTGTTCAAAATGATGTTTTAAGGCTAGTAAGGAGGTCATGAGATGATGGAAAGGCTTGTAGCTCAAAGTTGCAAAAATGACCTAAAATAAAGGCATAAGTTAAATAAACCAAAGTTGGAAATTGATATTTCCAACCTACACATCCAAACCATGGCATGTAATATATCATTTTGACTCTAGAAAACATTTTAAGAACATTGGTTTAGCCACATTTTTGAGTTGAGATTCAATTTATGGACTTGCTTTGAAAAGCACTTACTTGCATATTAAGCAACATTTGCAAAACTCAAAATCAAGGCATGAGCAAGGCTTTTTGCAAGCTAAACACCTCTAATATCTCACTTGGGGAGATTTTGGGATGAGAACAAGTTGTTGCACCAAGGGAAACAGAATTGGGCATAGCATGAGATGTGTTTGAAAATCTCATGACATGAGAAGTGGAAACTCTCATTAGAAGGATCTAGAGGGTTCTAGATCATCCAAACTTCATCTATATAAGGAATAGAGTTGATCCAGTGCAGAGGTTGGTGATCATTGAAGGATTGAGCATAGGTTGAGTTTGAAATTTCATAGCTTGCAAGTGCAATCGGTTTCACCAAATTCTCCATTTTCCTTCCATTTTCTTGATTGATACTTCTTCCATGGATGTCAAGGAGTAATTCCAGATCATTTTCAAGAAGAATTCGTGGCTGAATAGTGTATGAGCAAGTGAACTTCTCCACCTGCAACTCACCATCGGGTTTCAAGATTCAAGCACTTTCAGCTGGTTCTTTTGCATACAGAAGCAAGAAGAAGGTTCCTTGATCGTGTCCAGAAGATTAGAGAGCTTGATTTGGAGGATTAGTGCATCTGTTCATCCAAGATTTTCAGGTTGGTAACCTTCTTCCTATAGCATGATTTAGGTAGAATTAGGTTGAATTAAGGTGTTAGATTTGTTGTAGAATGGTGTAGGATGGATTTCAGATAGTTAATTGGAGAATTAGAGACAAATTAGGTGAATTGCCATTTTCGGTTGAGATTGGGATATGGTGAATCTTGAGGTTTCAGAGGAAACTAAGGGTATGGTTGAATTCGTGGCAAGATTTGGGATGAGTTTCATGTTTTGACCGTTTGCAATAGAGGCTCCTAGAGAGAACTAGGGTTGAAGGTGATGGCCGGAGCTCCCCCGGTGGTGGCCGGAGCTGGGCATGAAGCTCAGGTGTTTGAAAGGTAGAAGATGACTCTGATACCATTGGATCTTGTTTTGACTTGGACTTTGAGGCTGATCCAATGACCACGTTTTAAAGTTGATTTGTGAAGGATCTGAATATTGAAACGCACCGTTTCATTTATTCAGGTGTTTTGGGCTTAATGAATTAAGCGCTATCCACACCCCCCTGATGGCCCAACCCATGATTTTAACTGGTTCTGATTGCTATCCACACCGTGCGCTTGCTTATTTTAATTGGATTTTCTTTATTTTTTCATTTTGTTTATGGTTCTTGAAAAATTCATAATAAATTGAAAATTAATCCAATTAAACCCATTCTTTTTGCATTCTACTCATGATTGAGTCTATTATTTTTTAGAGAATAAATATTTTAATTTCATGTAATTTCTGATTTTATTGGAATTTTATATTTTAATTGATATTAAAATGGTTATGTTTGATGCATAATTTTGTGGAATTTTGTTTGATCTCATGGTGATGATTCTGAGCCTAATTTTTTGTGTGTGATTAGGTTAGACATGTATGATCCCATAGTATTTTTCTCACATTTTTTTGATGGAAATAGGTGTGCTTTCTAGATTGATAATTAGGTGCTTCCTTTTAGGGTTTAGGTTTGATACCTTAGAATGTAGAATTTAGTTCTAGGTCTAACTTGATGGTTTGATCTTTGAAATTAATGTGGTAGAGTCATGATTGACCTAGGTTCCCATAGTAAGGTTTGTAGGATTTTACAATTGATTTTAGTACTTTAGTTAGGACTAACTTTAGTACTAGGTTTTAGGTGATCCTGATTTACTAATTCAACTAGTTTAACTTCCCTAGTCCCCTTAGATTAGGGTTTGTGCTTGGTTTGCCTTTGATTGAGATTGAAGACAAGGAGAGGATGCTTGAAGTTGCTTGAAGTTTCTTGGAGCTTTGGATTTGTTTGTGCCTGAAGGTGTCTGATGAGGTTTAGGAGATAGGACATAGGGAGAGCCTTATAGTTAGAATGATTTCTTTCACTAACATGGAAAGCATCTTGTGCTTCCATTCCTCCCCATGACTAAAAGTCCTTCTCAGATATTCACATCCCTCCTTTGGAGGGATGAGTGGCTTTATCTGGGAAGTAGAACTTTGAGGGAACCAGTCTCTCATAATGATGAACCCTTACAGGCTTCCTTTGGTTGTCAGTAAGCTGTTTATCATTTCCACTCATCATGTTCAATCATTTGTCTTCTGGTTTGAGTATCTTGAGAGATGTTGGACTTGAGTTTGAAGATGAGGACTTCATTGAAGAGTGTGGAAGAGGATGATTCCTTGAGCATTGCCATTGCAGCTGAGGCTTGAAGAGCAAGAAGAACAGGTTGATACTTGAAGACCCAAGGGAGATTGAATGAAGAGAGTTGAGGCTTATAAGATTGAAGGATGAAGTTGACACTTCTAAGTGATTAAAGATTACTCTGAGAAGCTGAGGCTTGTAGATGAAGAAGACCAAGTTGAAACTGGTGAAGCAAAGAGAGTTGAAGCTTGAGGACTAAGTTGATACTTATGAAGAGGATTCAATTGAGATTGAGTGTAGAGCTGAGGCTTAAGGAATAAAGGATGAGTTGATACTTACACTGATGCATTGGAGAGCCTGAAGGAATCAAGTTGATACTTGTAGTTAAGAGTGAAGCCTGAAGGTGGAACTGACTAAGGAGCTGAAGCTTGAAGAATGAGGATAAGTTGAAACTTATGTGTGATAGATTGAAATCTGGAGAAGCAAGTTGATACTTGGCATGAAGGGTGGTTGAAGTCTGAAGACTAGATTGCTGTTAGAAGAGCTGAAGCTTGGAATTGGGAGAGAGTTATTGACCTGCTTTCTTGTCTGTTTTCTTTTCTGTATTGCTGATGTGCCTTGTTTGACTTGCTTGATGCATTAGAATAAGTTCATATCTAGACTAATGTAAGCTAGGAGCATGATTGCACTAGAGGTTGAGGCGTTCCCTCTGCTTGTATTGTTACTGTATCGCTTTGCTTGCGGGTATTCGGCAGAGCCCTGCTCCCTTGCCCATGTGGTTTATTCTGCTTGATAGCATGTTTTACTTTTACTGCATGATTGCTGTTTATCCTATTCTGCTTGATAGCATGTTATTTTTACTGTATGATTGCAGTTTATTGTATCTTGCTTGATAGCATATTATTTCTTCTGTATGATTAATGTTATTCATTCTGGCTTGAGGTTGAGATGAGCTTGTGGAGGCTGCTGCCCCACACACATTTCCTCCCTCACTTGCATTGCATGCATTTTACAGTCGTTTACTGTTTACTGTTTAAGCTGATGCTTTATCTGTTTCTGTTTATCATTGATATGATTCCTTAGGACTCTCATTTCCTTTGATAAGAAAGTGATGATAGAACTTAGGTTGAAACCTATGCATGATAACTTCTAGGAGTTCCCTGTTTCAAACCTCAACTATAGGATGAATCCTTGGCATGACAACAGTAGGACTTGATAGTCTCCCCTTAGTTGAGCCTCTCTCTTCTCATCTCAAAACAAATTAAAATACAGTAATCATGAATGATTTCTTTCGTACGTTACGAGCCTTAAGCCATATGAGAAAGGATTGTTGGAGAGTTTCTTTCCAACAGTCTGGATGTTTAGTATGGCACCCTTTGGGTGACATGCGATGCATTCACTCTCAGGTCATAGTCTTTAGTGCGATTGAAATTGCAAACACAAAAAAAAACACTTCTTTCATAGAAGACAAAACACAAACTTCAAACCTTTTTGCCCCGTGGGCCCATAATTCAAAGGAAAGCTTTTCTGAAGAAAAGAGTGTCGTTAAACTTCAGCGCCAACGCAAACAGGCTTTGTCCCTAACTGCTGGAATTGCTGTTTAACCCTACTCGATAAAACAGATGAATCTGAATTCCCGTAATCCGTATTAGCCCGAACTACGTAAGCTCTGATCTCTCATACCTGTTGAGAGTACGTAGGCACAATACTGACGTATTGGCGAGCCACCTTCCCTGTAACCTGTAGTAGGTCGAACTACGCTGACTCTGATTTCTCATTCTCTGATGAGAATACGTAGGCATAAAGTGCGATGCTTTGCCGAGTCATTTTTCTGTTTAAGCCAACCTTGATAGGTAGATAGATAAAACCAACTCGTCCAGTAAATACAACAAGCGTGGATCCCGTCAAGTACGACGGACGTGAGGGGTGCTAATACCTTCCCCTTGTGTAACCGACTCCCGAACCCAGACAACGGTTGTGATGACCTTGTCTTACCCTTTTTCGTCAGGTTTTTCCGATCGTTTCCTTTCCCGTTCTGAGGGATAAATAACGAAAGGTGGCGACTCTTTTGTTCTGCCAGCACCTTATATTCGCGAAAGCGACAACTGGGGACTCTGCTGGGGACTCTATAGTTTCCTGGGATCCAAGGTCCCGTATGCGAGTCAGTTTGGGGATCCGACGTCCCCTGCGAGAGTTAATCCTAGCGCTTGTATGATTACTTGTTGGGTTGTGTTTATTTATCGCATTTTATTTCCCGCACTTTATTTTTCAGTATGATATGATTATCTATGCTGTTGTGGGAGGGGCATTCTGATGAGTGAGAAGCCAGACCCAGGCTTGAGTGAACATAGCATTAGTTGTGGAAATTAGTGGGCGCGTGCTTGCTTGGCAGGCACTAGCGTCTCATGAAATCCACGCTCAAACGAGGTTCTCCCGATTGTCTTCTTTTTCAACCCTTTGGGTTGAAGGGGTTGTTGGTTTGGAGGATTGTCGACTCTGGGGACCGATCATTTGTGATTCAGCCGAGTGAGGCCGCTTCACGAGCTGGTGATGCCACACCTCCTGGGTATCGTATCACCCCTCTTGAATGTCTGTGATGCTGATGAACGTATAGGATGCCGAACTTGAGTCAGTTTAGGTCCATACCTGTGAGCAGGGTTGGGTTTATTGCAGGAAACTTTGACCTTCAGACTACCTGGTTTTCTTGATAGTGAATCAGTTTTGTTGGTACCAGAGGTTCTCATCATCATATATATTTGTTCTTGACAGAGCAGGTTTTTGATTGGGGTCTGAGGATCTCATCATCAGACATATGGTTGTTCTTGACAGAGCAGAGCTTTGGTCCTGTATCAGAGGACCTTACATTCAGAGATATATATGTGTATTCTTGACAGAGCAGATTTATGTTGGGATCTGAGGATCTCATCTGCAGATATATGATTGTTCTTGATAGAGCAGGTTTTGATTGGGATCAAAGGTCCTTATTATCAGATGTTTGTTCTTGACAGAGCAGAGTTAGGGTCCTGTATCCGGGGTCCTTATTATCAGATGTTTGTTCTTGACAGAGCAGAGTTAGGGTCTTGTATCTGGGGTCCTTATTATCAGATGTTTGTTCTTGACAGAGCAGAGTTTTGGTCCTGTATCAGAGGTCCTGTATCAGATGTTTGTTCTTGACAGAGCAGATTTATGGTCCTACGTGTGTGTGTTCTTGACAGAGCAGATTTGTGATCTAATACCAGGGTTTTCTTCTTATCAGAGAAAGTGGTTGTTCTTAATAGAGCAGGATTATGGTTTTGTTGATGCAGAATCTCCACAGCACAGTTGCCTTGATCTCCTGCTGCATGATTGCATTTTACATTGCTTTGCATACCCATTTGCATTTCATTAACGTGTGTCTGTGTTGCAGGTACCATTTTCCCCGATCCAGGATTTCTTGCCTCCTATTGTTATGGGTTCTCTGAGGAAGACCGTGGCTTACAGGCTCCCTGCCCCTGATGTGGTTCAGCTGATTGGTTTGATTGCTTTAGCAGATGATTCTGTGAGAGATGAGTTCAGAAAATCTTACGGCAAATTGCTCAGTTGGGTTCGTAAACCTTCTGCGTTCGAGTTGAATGGGTTGCACGCTCTGCTGCAGTTCTACGATCCTCCGTTGAGATGCTTTACTTTCCAGGATTTTGTTCTCGCGCCCACGCTGGAGGAATATGCTGATTTGTTAGGCGTGCCTATCATGAGGCAGATGCCCTTTGTTCATATGGATGCTGAGCCTGATCTGGCTAGTCTAGCTCCTTCACTTCATCTGGATGCCTCCGAGTTGGTATTGTCTAGTTGGCACAAGGTTCCCGGCTTCTCCTTGCAGTTCTTAGTGGGAAAGGCTCAGCAGTGCGCCAAAGACGGGTGTTGGGTCGCGTTCAATGCCATTCTCGCTCTGTGCATATATGGCATCATTCTGTTCCCCAATATGCCTGACTCTGTAGACTTCGACGCCTTTCGCATCTTTGCATCAGGGAATTCGGTCCCTACCTTGATAGGAGATGTCTACCATTCCATCCACTATAAAAACGAGAACAGAAGGGGCAAGAATGTCTCGTGTTGTGTGCCCCTGCTTTATAAATGGCTTGATAGTCATCTATCCAAGAGGGGTCCCTTCATTTCGTTTGCAGCCACATCAGAGTGGTCTGAGCGTTTGATGAGTCTATCAGCGGAGGATATTGACTGGTTTGTCAGAGATAGGTTGGGTACCGAGGTTATCTTCAGCTGCAGTGGGTTTCCGAACGTGCCTTTGATAGGCATGAAGGGCTGCATAAACTATAATCCGTCGTTGCTGGTCCGACAGTTCGCATATGCTTTGAGAGCTCCGCCGAAGGATGAAGAGGTGCAGGAATCTCTGTACCTCACTGGTCTTCTAGAGGGGGATCTGTTATCTAAGCTTCAGCGCGCCTGGAATGGCATCAGTAAGAGGGGAAAACCATTGCTGGGGAGAAGCAATAATCAAGCCTACCCTTCGTACGTGACGTGGATCAGAGGCAGAGCCGATGCTATAGGGATGCCGTTTCTTCCTGCAAAGCCAGAAAGCCCTACAGCGATCGAAGAGCCTATCACCGTGCCCATTCAGCAACATAATCAGGTGTTAGCCGAGAGAGATGAATTGAAGAGGGCAAATGAAGAACTGGAGAAAGAATTGGCTCAGCTCCGAAGCGAGAAAAACGAAGTCGTTCATTCCTTCAAGAGGCAGACAGAACTGGTGAACCAGTTGGGGACAGATTTGACTATGCAGATAGCCGAGCGTGAACGCATGGGTCGAGACTTCAAAGTTGTCAACAATGTACTGGCCACGAAGAAGCAGCACTTGGACGAAGCGTATCGGAGGATATCCAAGTTCAACCAGCACTGGAAGGCCTCCCTAGCCAACAGGAAGGAGCGGGAGGACAAGCTGATGCAACAGATCTCCAAGCTAAAAGCCTAGGTGAAGGCTAGTGAGAAGAGGTTTGATGAAGAAACCGCTCGTAGATATGTCGCCGAAGGCCAGCTCAACAGGGCTCTTACTAACCTGAAGGAGCGCAAACTGACGTTTGAATCCAAGAAACGGAAGCTAGAAGATTGTTTCGGTGAAGGAGCATGGGAAGATTCGGTTGAAGGTCTTCAATACACCATTGTGCATAGGGAGTTACTCGTCGAAGGGTTGCTCACTCGACCAGATCATCCAGAAACAAAGGGGTTGTTAGAAGAGTTTTGCGCCTGTGGTCGTACTTGACTATATTTGTATTCCTTTTGTTTTGATCGTTGTTATAGGCTGACCATCACCAGGCTTGTTGGCTGGGGTCATGCTATGCTGCTTGTACTCACTGATGTCGTGTACTGCCTTGATGGGCTTTCTTTATATATGAGATTGTTATTTCCATGAATGGACGCGGACTTCTTATTATCATCACTGGCACTCAGGCACTAGGATCGGGGGAGATCTCCCTAACGCATAGACACACGTTTGCATTTGCATGAAGCATTTGCATAACGAGCACTTTGTCGTTTTTTCCTAACCCTTTTGTGTTTTCAGGTTGTTTCAGGTTGTTCCAGGATTGATCAGAGACCTATTCACGGCTATTCGACCAGAGCAAATCAAACCAGAATCATGGAGCAAGTGCAAACTGATGTTCAGGAACTCCCCGAAAGAATGGATTGCTTCATGGAGCTCATGCAAGCGGTCGCCAATGGCCAGGATCAGCTCAGAACCTTGGTCCAGTCTCTGATTTCAAGGGTCGATAGTAATGGCGTACTCCATGGTGGGACCGTGCCTAGTCCTCCACCAGTTGAAACTCCTCAGAATGGCGTCCCCTTGACCGGGGGGAATGGCAGTGCCAACGGCAATGTGATAGCTAACATGGGACTCAATGGCAATACGACGGGCGTCGGTAATGGGAGTCTGGGAGCTAATGTCAATGTTGGGCTGGGCAACGGCAATGCAGGTGTTGGGAATCTGTACGGGCCTCAACCGTGGTTAGAAGATCATCAGGACGATGTGTTCTCTCAGAGAGGTGCTGAAGGGGAGCTGACTGCTGAAGCACGTCTAAGGTTCAAGGCACTCGAGGATAAGATGAGGAACATCGAGAACCAGAACACCCTGGGTGTTGATATGTCCAAGTTGGGACTGATTGCTGATTTCAAGGTGCCTCCTAAGTTCAAGGTACCTGACTTTGAGAAGTATAAGGGCACCACTTGCCCTCGCGTCCACCTAAGATCGTATTACAGGAAAATGTCCGCTCATTCCGAGGACGAGAAGTTGCTGACGCACTTCTTTCAAGACAGTCTGTCCGGACCATCCCTCGAATGGTACATGAGTCTAGAGCCTACCAGTGTGCGCACGTGGAAAGACCTTGCTGAAGCATTTGTGCACCATTACCAGTACAACAGTGACTTGGCCCCGAACCGAGTCCAACTGCAGAGTCTGTCGCAAAGGAACAATGAAGGGTTCAAGGAATACGCCCAGCAGTGGCGTGAGTTGGCAACCAGGGTTCAGCCGCCGATGGTTGAACGTGAGCTTGTGAAAATGTTTGTAGCCACCCTCCCAGGGGTTTACTATGAGAAATTGGTCAGCGGCATGTCCGGAACCTTCTCAGATCTCATTATCACGGGTGAGCACATCGAAAATAGGATCAAACTCGGGAAAATTCAAGGTGAGTCATCCTCAGCTTAAGGAGGCAGAAAGAAACCTTATGGTGGCAAAAGACGAGAAGGAGAAGCGAGCGCTGTGACCAACGCTCGAAGGAAGGGTAAAGGCCCTCACCAGCAGGTGGCCAGCATAACTATCCCGGCAGTTCAACAGCCACAGCAGCAGCAACCGAATCAACAAGGGTACAGAAAGTATCAGAATCGGGCACCTCTGTCGAACCGTCACCTCGAGACACCGCCCATGTCGTACGCGCAACTATTGCAGACTTTGCTTCAGCTGCAGTTAATCCAGAAGAGAACGCTGGCTCCCTAGACAGGGGCACCTCCGCCAGGTTATGACGCTAATGCAACTTGTGAGTTTCACTCAGGGGCACCAGGCCACACAGTAGAGAATCACAAAGCCTTCAAGCACAAGGTGCAGGACATGGTGGACGCTAAGATCATCAACTTCTCAGATAATGTGACAAACGTCACGAAGAACCCTATGCCGAATCATAGGGGAGGTGGAGTAAACGCCATTATTGAAGACGAGAGTTTGGATTTGCTGACTGACGTCAGAGATCTGAAGATGCCGCTTAGCTTCGTTAAAGCTAAGTTGATGAAAAGAGGTTTCTTTCCAGGATGCGGAGAGTTGTGTATGGGCTGTGCTACTAGTCCTGATGGATGTGAACAGTTGATAGAGGGAATTCAAAGTCTGATGACTGAAGGGATTTTACAGTTCAGCCGGAGGGCCGAAAGCGGATCGGGAGAGGTAATACTGAAACAAGATGATGAGGTCGCCACCATCACCATCCCTCGCCAGACGATAAATATTTCTGCACCCCGACCGCCTACGATTACCATCACCAAAGCTGGGCCGATACCGTTCGAAAGCACTAAGGCTGTCCCACGGCATTATGGGGCTGAAGTCTACTGCAACGGATAGAAGTTGGAGCTAGAATCGTTTGGGTCGTCTGTGGAGAACCTTGCAGGAATTAGCGAAATCACTCGCAGCGGGAGAGTGTTTGCACCACCTGAGGTCGTGGCGGACAAAGTGGACAGGGCTGATGCAACTGATAAAGGGAAGAGTAAAGTCGTCGAAGAGATCCCGTGTGGGGCAGAAAAAGACTTGCTCGTTAAAGACGCCGAAGAGTTTATGCGGTTGATTAAAAAGAGTGACTACAAGATTGTGGATCATCTCCATCAGACACCCTCGAAGATTTCCATCCTGAACTTGTTGCTGTGTTCTGAAGCACACCGCAACGCATTGCTGAAGGTGTTGAACGCCGCATATGTACCGCAGGAAATATCGGTAAACCAGTTAGAAGAGGTCGTAGCCCACGTAAATGCTAGAAATGGGTTAGGGTTCACTGACCTAGAGCTGACGCCGAAAGGGAGGAACCACAATAGCGCTCTGCACATCTCGATAGAGTGTAGGGGAACGATTATGTCGCACGTGTTGGTGGACACGGGGTCGTCACTCAATGTTCTTCGGAAGAAGGCATTAATGAAGTTAGACACTCGCGGAGTGATTTGCACACCCAGTAATCTGGTGGTGAAAGCGTTCGATGGAACCAAACGCCATGTTTTCGGGGAGGTGACATTGCCAATCCAAGTCGGGCCGGAAACGTTCGACGCAATCTTTTACATTATGGACATCATGCCTGCCTACAGCTGTCTCTTGGGCCGGCCATGGATCCATTCCGCAGGCGCCGTGACCTCCACGTTGCACCAGAAACTCAAGTATGCTGTCGGAGGTAGCATCGTGACCGTATGCGGCGAGGAAGACATAATGGTGAGCCATTTGTCGTCCTTCAAGTATGTTGAGATGGATGGGGAAATCCATGAAACTCTATGCCAAGCGTTCGAAGCTGTTAAAGTCAAGGACGTAGCCCCTGTAGTCACTGAGAAGCCAGAGATGACTCTCTCTTCCTTCAAGAAAGCCCGGGCCGTTGTTCAAGTCGGGTCTACCCCAGGCTGGGGGCGAATTTTGGAGATACCTAACAAGCAAGACAAGTTTGGGTTGGGATATTCTCCTGGAGCTGAAGCCTCTTCTTTTAGCAGTGCGTCGCGAGGTAAAAGGCCAATCCAGTTTACCAGTGGCGGGGTGATATTTGAAAGCGTCAACGCAGTGTATGAAGACGGCGGAGATAGCGACTGTGACCTCGACTCTTGGATCCAGCCAAGCAAGCCAGGCGAGGGCCTTACCAACTGGTCCGTCAAAGATATCATCCAGATGACAAGCGAAAAGTAATGATTTACTTTTTCCAATCATTGTACAACCCTATGTCCTACCCGGGGCATAGTGGTTTTATTTGTTAGGGCCTTGTTTGATTATGTACATGCATTTTACCAATAAATCAAAAGGCATTTTTCTTCGTATTCAAACATTGTGATCTCTGTTATTCCTGTTTTATATTTGTTTTGAAAAACAATAAAATGGCAATGGGGTTTGTGCTAACCTGCATATCCTTGTTTTAAGCTTAACCCTTGTTATTGCAGGATCCACATAACAAATGACATCGACTCTGGACTTTCTACGGCTCACTTCGACTTTGATTGCCCGATCTATCAAGCCGAAGAAGAGATTGATGAAGACGAAGACCTTCCTGAAGAGTTGGCCCGCTTATTGAAACAAGAAGAGAAAGTTATTCTGCCTCATGAAGAGGAGATCGAGGTTGTGAATCTGGGTTCTGAAGAACTTGTCAGGAACGTCAGGATAGGGGCTGCATTGCAGAGTGACGTCAAGCAAAGATTGGTCGAGATGCTGAGAGAGTATAGTGACGTCTTTGCTTGGTCATACGAAGATATGCCCGGACTTAACACTGACATCGTGGTCCACCACTTGCTGCTGCGAGAAGATTGTCCTCCCGTTAAGCAGAAGCTTAGGAGGACGAGACCAGATATGGCCGTTAAGATAAAAGAAGAAGTGCAGAAACAGCTTGATGCTGGCTTCTTAGCGGTCACTACTTACCCTCCGTGGGTCGCCAACATAGTGCCTGTACCGAAGAAGGACGGTAAGGTACGAATGTGCGTCGATTATCGGGATTTGAATAGGGCGAGCCCTAAAGATGATTTCCCGCTACCTCATATTGATGTGTTGGTCGACAATACAGCGCAGTTCTCCGTGTTTTCGTTCATGGATGGCTTCTCCGGTTACAATCAGATCAAGATGGCGCCGGAGGACATGGGGAAAACTACGTTTATCACTCCTTGGGGAACATTTTGCTACAAGGTAATGCCTTTCGGTCTGAAGAACACAGGGGCCACTTACCAACGAGCAATGGCAACTTTGTTTCATGATATGATTCATCATGAGATTGAAGTCTATGTTGATGACATGATTGTGAAGTCCCAAACGGAGGAGGGACATCTGGTCAATTTGCTGAAGCTTTTTGAGAGGCTTAGGAAGTTCAGGTTGAGGCTGAATCCTAACAAGTGTACTTTCGGAGTACGGTCCGGAAAGTTACTGGGGTTTATCGTTAGTGAAAGAGGCATCGAGGTTGATCCTGCGAAGATTAAAGCCATACAAGAAATGCCAGTGCCTAAAACAGAAAAAGAAGTTCGTGGTTGTTGCACCCCAAAATTTGACCAACATTTATCTATCCATCAAGTGTTTGAAGGTTGACACCTTCATCAGAAAGTTCAAAAGATCCTCAGAGGAATTGGTTGAAACCAAGGTTGTGTGCTTCATAGCTTGAGAGTTGTGGGAGCTCCTCAGATGATTCTGGGACTTTGAGAATGAACTTGAAGCTTTGGGAAAGTTTATGAGATGTCTTGAAAGCCATCATGAAGCCCAGAGAGGTCATTGTGCAAGAATTCAGAAGATTCAACCATGAATGGTAGAATTAGGGTTTTGACTGGGTCAATCCTAGGTCAGCTGAAGATTTGGAGAAGGTTGAGACCCAATCCAAGAGCCATGAGATCATGGAATGATGTATGAAGATGTTATAAAGATGATTCCTAGACCAACTCATCATGATTGAGGAGTTTGAGAAGTTTTGAGTTAGGGTTTCTAAGAATGGACAGTGTAAAAAACCCTAATTTGATCCCCATCTTCCAGGCAGTTTTAGCTCAGGATATGATTGTTATCTCATCTTCCCCACAACATGAATGTTGTAGAGCTTGTTCTTAGATTTAATTTGAGTGGTAGAAGTCCTTGATAGGATTTGCATAGCTCAAGTTATGGTTTTGACAAATTACAGGTCATCTGAGGTATGTGAATCTGGGTCCTTGAAAGTCACCCAACTTGCAGACAACTTTTGCCCTAGTAGGATGATTCCTATGATCTCTTGGTCAACATGAATGTTTAAGAGCATCTTCTTATATTTCTAGAGAGTACTATAAGTACTTGATAGGATTTGTAGAACTCAACTTATGGTTTGTACAAGACAGGGGTATTTTGGTCATTTGGAAGTTATAGGTCATCTTAAGCAAAGGCCATATCTCCTATTTCCAAGCCTCAAATGAAAAAACTCAAAACATCAAAGTTGTTCAAAATGGCATTTTAAGCCTATAAAAGTGGTCATGAGTTGTTGGAAAAGCTTGTAGCAAGGATTGACAGGAATGGGTGAAAATGACCTAAAAATGGCTTATAACTTAAATGGATCCAAGTTGGAAATTGGTTTGGGAGATCTATGAATCCAAAATAGGTCATCCAATATGTTATTTTGAATCCAAACATCATTTTAAAAACAATGGTTTAAGCACATTTTTGATTTGAGGTCTAAAAATGGGGGTTACTTTGTAATGTTGTTTCTTGCATATTAAGGAACTTTGAGAAACTTCACCAAAGGCAAGGAATCAGCTAATTCTTCACACATTCCATCTCAATATCTCACAAGGGGAGATTTTGACACAAAATTAAAGGCCTTAATGCATGAGATGAGATCATTCCAATAAGTCTTCAAGTGAGATTTTCCATGATATTCTAGCTCATTCTAGATAGTTCTAGACTCTTCCATTGGTTGTTATATAAAGAGTAGATCAAGCTGTGATCAAGGGTTAGTGAATTCATTGGTGAAGAGTGGGGGAGAAAGTGGATCTCAAAGTTTCCTTCAAGTGCAAGCAAGACTCAGATTCATCTCTACAAGCCTTCTCCTTCAAAGCCATTGCAAACAGAAGCCTCTACACCATTAGAGGAGTGTTTGGAAGAGATAGCAAGCACTGAAACCATCTTTACACACCTCCACCATTACAACTTGACAGGTTGGTATGCTTCCCCATATCTCATTATTTATGCGCTTTCCATTAGGTTTCTAGGTGTAGAATGAATAGGTTAGGTCAGGAGATCATGTTCTGAGAACTAGAGAGCTCTGTGTAAGGATCCATGGCAGGCCCTAGTTTCTTTCAGTTTCAAGAATGAGTCGTGTGGTGAGCATTAATTGATATGTTATGGTTTAGATTGGTGAGGTTAACATGAGGAACAGGATTACACCATTAGATTGGAGCTCTAGCAAGGTTGATACCAGAGAAAAATGTTGAAACCCTAACCCTCATGCATTCTGTTTGGAGGATACACGAGGTTTTAGTGAAAATTATGGATACCATTGTGTTCTTGGAGAGAAAGGGAGCAATTTTGGTCTTTAAAGATTTGGATTTCATTGAGAAACCAGAGAGAAAGAAGAGCTTGAAGTCGGGTGCATGGAAAACGAAACTGAAACCCTAATGGCATTTTGGAGAAGATGATCCCTCCGCCGTTGGATCATTCATTTTACTGGACTTTTTAATCTAATCTAGCGGCCACGATTTAAAAGGAAAACGGAGGGAAATAAGACTGAGCTAAACGCTGCGTTTAGCTAAATGAGGAACCCTGGGCCTAATGAAAGCTTTCTACCCACACCCCCACTCGAAGCCCAAACCAAAATGAACTTTAAACTCTTGCTAAATACACCGACCGTTTATCTTTTTTCTTTTAATTTTTCAATTGTTTTTCTGAATGCATGTGGGCCTAGCGCTTACTATCTGCACCACCCAGTTCTCTGGCCCATAGAAAAACCAACTGGGCGAATTCATTGTTACACCCCCTCCCCTTTAATTCATTTTCTTTTGATTTAATTTCTTTTAATATTTTTAGCATTTTCAATAAATCGTATAAAATAGGAAAATTAATATTTTTCATTTCTTGTTTTTTTCTATAGGTCTATACTCCTGTCTAGAAAATTAATAAAAATAAAAATTCCATTTTATTTTTAGTTTTATATTTTTAGAATATTATTCTTTTAAATAGCTTTTTATAAGGTTTAGTTTGATACTCAATTTTGTAGAATTTATTTTAGGACCTTCCCTTAATCTTTTTGGTTCATTCTTTTTAGTGTGATTAGATATTAAGCCTTAGTTCCCATAGGATTTATTTCATGATTTTTAGATTAAAATTTGATTAGCTTAATTAGGTTAGCATTAGGGTACCTAATTAGGGTTTAGGTTTAGCATAGGCGAAATAATTCATTTTCTTTTGAGAGTTTTGACTTGATTTTGGGGTATGGGCATATAGGGATGTTATGGGTAGGTGTTATAGACCCTTGTAAATGATTGTTAGAATTTTCCCCTTTGTCTTTATATTTTTAGATATTTTCTGAAGTTGACTGATTGTATTGACTGTCTGTGTGATATTTGTCTGTCTCTGGGGTTTATCTTTGGGGAATTGTTATGGGGCTTGGTTTGTTTTGAAGACCTTGTTGAAGTAGAATGATGAAGGAGAAGATTGTAGATCAATACCCAGAGGTTGAGAGGTTGGAGCTTGTTCTCTGTTTGTGAGGTTTGAGATCCTGAAGTTTGAGGGAAATCCATGGTACTTTCCTGAGGAAGGCACTATGGATGTCTTTCATTCTCTCTTCTCACCTCTTTCTTAAGTATCCATTGATGTTGGAGCCTTCATGTGAGTTTAGTTTCTCCTGAGGAGGAATGTAAACTGATTACAGTTGTTGAGCCACATGGGATACGATTCCTAAGTGGAAGCCCCCTAGTACTTTCCTGAGGAAGGTCCTATGGGTCTGTTCACTTAGTTCCCTTAGTTCATCTAGGATTTCCCAAGTATCCAATGATGTTGGAGCCTTCATGTGAGTTTAGTTTCTCCTGAGGAGGAATGTAAACTGATCACAGTTGTTGAGCCACATAGGATATGATTCCTGAGTATAAGCCTCCTAGTGCTTTCCTGAGGAAGACACTATGAGTCTGCCTACTTAGCTCCCTTTCTTTGGTAAGCTTGTTTTGAAGCTTGAAGACTAGGATTGATTCCTCTTGTGTAGGGTTTTGCTTTAGGGCTTTGCTTAGATCTGATTAGGGTTTTGTTTTAGGGTCAGGATTAGGGAGAGCTTAGATGTAGATAATTTCCTTCTCAAGCATGTGGTTTGTTTGCCTTATGGCACTTCATTTCTCTTATCTGTTTATTTGCTTGATAGCATGTTGTTTATTTTTCAGTATGATTACTGTTATTTCATGACTGGCTTGAGGTTGAGATGAGCTTGTGGAGGCTGAAGCCCCACACACATTTCCTCCCTCACTTGCATTGCATGCATTTTACTGTTAAGCTGATGCTTTGTCTGTTTTGGTGTATCATTGACATGATCCCTTAGGACTCTCATTTCCTTTGATAAGGATTTGATGATAGACTTTTAGGTTGAAACCTATGCATGACAACATCTAGGAGTTCCCTGTTCAAACCTCAACCATAGGATGAATCCATGACATGATAACAATAGGACTTGATAGTCTCCCTCCTAGTTGGGCCTGTTCTCTTCTCATCTCAAAACAGTTTAAGATACAGTAATCATGAATGATTTCTTTCGTACGTTACGAGCCTTAAGCTATTTGAGAAAGGATTGTGGGAGAGCTTCTTTTCCACAGTCTGGATGTTTAGTATGGTACCCTTTGGGTGACATGCGACGCATTCACTCTCAGGTCATAGTCTTTAGTGCGGTTGAAATCGCAAACACAATAAAAACACTTCTTTCGTAAAAAACAGGAAATAAACCGTAGTTTCCCGAACTACGTGAGCTCTGATCTCTCATGCCTGTTGAGAGTGCGTAGGCACAAGATGGCGAAGTCTTGGCGAGCTACCTTCCCCCATAACCCTTCGTAGGCCGAACTACGTTGACTATGATTTCTCATTCTCTGATGAGAATACGTAGGCATAAAGTGCGACGCTTTGCCGAGTCATTTTTCTTTTCTTTTTCAGCCAGCCTTGATAGGTAGATAGATTATAACCCACCCGTCCAAGTAAACAACAAGCGTGGATCCCGTCGAGTACGACGGACGTGAGGGGTGCTAATACCTTCCCCTTGCGTAACCGACTCCCGAATCCAGACAATGGTTGCGATGACCTTGTCTTACCCTTTTTCGTCAGGTTTTTCCGATTGTTTCCTTTCCCGCTCTGAGGGATAAATAACGAAAGGTGGCGACTCTTCTGTCATGCCGACACCTTATTTTTCGCGCAAGCGACAGTGGTTTCTTGGGCAGAATAAACTACATTGCAAGGTTTATTTCTCAGCTCACGGCCACGTGTGAACCGATGTTCAAACTGTTAAAGAAAGATCAGGCGATTATCTGGAACGAGGATTTCCAGAAGGCATTCGATAAGATAAAGCAGTATCTGCAGGAACCTCCAATCTTGATACCCCCAGTGGCTGGACAGCCATTAATCATGTACTTGACAGTTCTTGAGAATAGTATGGGGTGTGTTCTCGGTCAGCACGACGAGACAGGCAGAAAGGAGCATGCCATTTACTATTTGAGTAAAAAGTTCACAGACTGTGAATCTCGCTACTCGATGCTGGAAAAGACGTGTTGTGCACTAGCATGGGCTGCCAAACGTTTATGACAGTATGTGCTCAATCACACCACCATGCTAATTTCAAAGATGGATCCGATCAAGTACGTCTTCGAGAAGCAAGCGCTTTCGGGCAGGATTGCCAGATGGCAAATGGTGTTGACGGAATATGATATTCAGTACGTTTCCCAAAAGGCCATCAAAGGAAGCGTATTGTCTGATTACCTTGCCGAATTGCCGATCGAAGATTACCAGCCGATGAAATTTGAATTCCCTGATGAGGATATCATGTTTCTCAAAGCGAAGGATTGCGATGAATCGTTGCCCGACGAGGGTCCAGATAGGAAATCCCAGTGGAAATTTATATTTGACGGGGCGGTTAATTCTTACGGAAGTGGCATCGAGGCGATCATCACGAATCCCCACGGATCCCATATCCCGTTCACTGTGAGACTGACGTTTCCGGTCACCAATAATGAAGCGGAGTACGAAGCATGCATCATGGGTCTAGAAGAAGCAATTGATTTGAGAATCAAGAACCTAGACGTATATGGTGACTCAGCGCTTGTGATTAACCAGATTAAAGGGGAGTGGGAGACTCGTCAATCGAATTTGGTGCCGTACATGAACTATGCCAGAAGGCTACTTCCGTTCTTTGATCGAGTGGAACTCCATCATGTGCCCAGGGCTGAAAACCAGATGGCTGATGCCTTAGCCACGTTGGCTTCGATGTATAAAGTCAATTTTTGGAATGAAGCTCCAAGAATTGTCCTTTCTCGTCTTGATAGACCTGTATTCGTCTTTGCGATCGAGGAAGCCGCCGACGACAAGCCATGGTTCCATGACATCCAGACTTTCCTTATGACTAAGGAGTATCCCGCGGGTGCGTCAACCCAGGATAAGAAGACTCTGAGGAGGCTGTCTGGAAATTTTTATCTTAATCCTGATGGAGTTTTGTATAAAAGAAACCACGATCTCGTGCTACTCAGATGTGTAGATGAGAAAGAGGCGAGTATGCTCATGGAAGAAGTCCATGGAGGCACATTTGGTACGCACGCCGGCGGGCATGCTATGACAAGAAAGATCCTGAGAGCAGGATATTACTGGCTGACGATGGAATCAGATTGCTTTAAATTCGCGAAGAGATGTCATAAATGCCAGATTTATGCTGATAAAGTTCATGTGCCGCCGTGCCCGTTGAATGTCATGTCCTCCCCTTGGCCGTTCTCCATGTGGGGCATCGACATGATAGGCAAGATCGAGCCTATTGCATCTAATGGTCATCGCTTCATTCTGGTAGCTATCGATTACTTCACCAAGTGGGTGGAGGCAGCCTCATATGCTAATGTGACCAAGCAGGTGGTGGCTAAGTTCATAAAGAGGGATATCATCTGTCGTTACGGAATTCCCGAGCGGATCATTACTGATAATGGTTCGAATCTGAATAACAAGATGATGAAGGAGCTGTGCCAGAGTTTCAAGATTGAACACCACAACTCATCTCCTTACCGGTCGAAGATGAATGGCACCGTTGAAGCAGCCAATAAGAACATAAAGAAGATTGTTCAGAAGATGGTTGTGACCTACAAAGACTGGTACGAGATGCTGCCATTTGCAAGTTTTGGTTGACGTGAAACTCGATGAGGCAGAATGGATTAAGAACCGACTGAACCAACTCAGCCTGATGGACGAGAAGAGGTTAGCATCGATTGCGCATGGTCGTCTGTACCAAAGCCGAATGAAGAAAGCTTATGATAAGAAGGTGCGTCCTAGAAGCTTTCAGACGGGTGATCTCGTCCTGAAGAAGATTCTTCCTCCACACTCCGATCTCCGGGGCAAGTGGACTCCTAATTACGAAGGTCCGTACGTCGTCAGCAAGGTCTTCTCGGGAGGAGCTGTGTTGTTATCCACGATGGATGGCGAAGATTTTGCATCCCCGGTGAACGCGGACGCAGTTAAAAAATACTTTGCTTAAAAAATGACCCGCTGGAAAGAAAAAGAGTATCCAGGCAAAAATGGGGCATCCCGGCGAACCATAAAAAAAGAAAAAGGTTCGGGCAAAAATTAGGGATATAAATCGAAAAAATGTACACCCGCAAAGCCGAAAACCCGGAAGGGCGACTTTGGCAAAAAAGGGTATCCCGGTGAATCGAAAACCCGGAAGGGCGATTCAGGCAAAAGTTAGGGATTTGAAAAAGCAAATGACTGCGTTCCGCGTGTGGACTTTCATTGTTTAGTGGTTTGGAAGACCTGAGGGCCGTTTATTTGAATCAATCTCTTCTGAAGCTAAAGCGTCGGAGAAGTATCGAAGTCGAGTGGGTCATAGAGGGATCAACTCATGGTGTTCGTCTACGCCCCGTTGCCGACAGTTGTATATACTGATGTATATTTATGTTTTATTTTTGCGCGGCTTCCTCATTCCAGGAGCTTGCATCTGCTGTAAAGCATTTTTACCCATTCAGGGGTTCGTTATCAATAAAATGTATACTATTCAGCAATTTTGTTTGTCTGTTTAGCATTTATCTATTTTGTTTGCAAAAAAGAACGCCGATGTTTTTGACAAAATGCGCATACATAAACTTACTGGCCTAGGCCACTGATTGTTGAAACAATGAATTACTTGAACATTGTCGCAAGATGATAACCTTGATAGGTCCCTTTGAGAAGGGTATCTTGTCTGTTTGTTTGTGTTGTTGCAGGTGTAGCATATACCAGACAGTATGCCGTACGCGTTTCCCAAGCAGGATGACTCCTTCTTCTCCAGCAAAGTTCAGCAACCTCTCCCCGCAGAGTCCGAACATGAGATCGTCAAGCATTGATATGTCTCCCCAGGCACAGAAGATTCTCTCCCCAATCAGATGTATCCTGAAAGAACATCATCTCCCCAGCTGAGTCAGGCGCCGAAGCGTGTATTCATCCCCCAGCACCGGGTCACAAGTGCAGGTCTCATAGGAGACTACTCACTGAAGTGTGCAGCACTCGGAAGTTCCAGACTGAAGTCTCCAGCAGAATTGAAATTCCCCGCAGAGTCGTACTTTCCCCCGAAGCAGGATGATTTCTTCTTCTCCAGCCGAGTTTGCAGATCCCCAAGAGAGCCGAGTCCTTGGAAGCCGTTCGGGCCATGATTGGTTTTCCCCAGTAGAATGTTGAATAACTGATGCTGTATCTCCCCATCGGAGTCGTTATCTCCAGGGAAGTAGTCGCGGAGGCCGTGCAGTTTATTTCCGCGATTGACATCGCTTTCCTTAGCAGGTCTGGGTTCTCGTAGAGCTTCATTCCCCTACGGCAGTCAACTGAAGTTTGCTTCCCCATGCGGAGTCCGATTGAGATTGGCGTGACTTCCTCTCCTCGGCAGGATGATTCCTCCCCTCCACCAGAGTGTCTCTTTCTCCTTGACAGGAGGATTCTCCCTTCAGCATTTATTTCGCTGACGGGATCGCAGCATTTTGCGTGATTGCATAGCATTTATTGTAAACGGATAGCATTTCCACCGTGTGGAGCATTGCGCCATTGTCAAAGCATATGCATAATAAACATGAGTTAGGTTGTTACCGTTCTTGTTTTGCAGGCGTTCCTCCGCAAAGTCGGTTGCTCAAGATGATTCTTGAATTCTCCCCAGCAAGGTCGTTTGCTTAAGATGATTCTTAAAATCCCCAGTGCAGTCGCCAGAGTTGGTTGCTCAAGTTGATGCTTAGAGTCCCCGGCAGAGCGTTTGCTCAGGATGATTCCTGAAATCTCCAGCATAGTTTTTGGCTCAGGATGATTCTTGAAGTCCCCGCGGAGTTATTTGTTCAAAATGATTCTTGAAGTCCTCAGCAGAGATGATTCACCCAGAATGATTTCTGGACCCCGAAGCAGAGTTACTTGATAGTTCTCCAGAACCCCCAGCGGAGATGCGTCGTCCCCAGCAGGTTTCTGAACAGCGAAGTTGAAACTTCCCCTGAAGACTTGATGATTAAAGTCCAACCGTATTGGCGAAGCAGTTCTCTCAGCTGAAGCAGAGTGCCTGATGGTAGAAGGGGATATCCCCAATTGGTTCATGATTGACCGAGAATTCTATTCCCGAATTACTGATGAAGTCCGGCTGATGCCTGAAAGTTTTCTTTGAACGCCCGATGGCATGGTTAACTTGATTGCTGACCTGATGAGTCCTGAGGAATCTTGATGCCTGACGGCAGGGCCGACCATGTATTACCGGTTACCGTGTGACTAATCCCCCAGCTAGTTGCCGTGCAGCTAATATTTCAGTTTTCGAAGATTTGTTCCCATCAGAGTACCGTGTACTTAGGCAGTTGGCAAATTTCAGGGTTTGTCGGTATTCAACCGTCTCGCACCTTGATTGGTTGAGAGCCGTTTGCTTCTCACCCAGTCAGGTTCAAGCCATTTGAATAGGGGTAGCTGTTGCACCCCAAAATTTGCCCAACTTTTCTTTACCTAGCTTATGTTTCATTTCATTCATATTAGCATTATCATTTGCATTTCATTGACATGTATGCAGGAGATCAAGAGGTATGAGTACCAATCAAAGGCTACACAAGACTGTGAAGCTAGCCAAGAAGGTTATTCAAGTGTTCAAGGATAGATACCCTTGTCAGAGAAGTCAGAAGATCCTCAGAGAGAATGGTTGAAACCAAGGTTGTGTGCCTCATAACTTGAGAGTTGTGGGAAGCTCATCAGATGATTCTGAAGCAAAGAATGGGGACTTAAAGCCTTGAGAGAGCTTATGAGATGTCTTGAAAGCCATCATGAAGCCTAGACAGGCCATTATGCAAGATTAGGAAGACCCAGCCATGAGTGGTGTAATTAGGGTTTGACTGGGTCAACCCTAGGTCAACTGATGATTTGGAGAGGGTTGAGACCTAAACCAAAGGCCATGTGATCATGGATTGATACATTGAGGTGTTATAAGGATGATTCCAAGGTTAACTCATCATTATTGAAGAGTTTGAGAAGTTTCAAGCTAGGGTTTCTAAGGCTTGACAGTGTAAAATCCCCTAGTTTGACCCCTATCTTCAAGGCAGTTTAGCTCAAGATGTGATTGTCATCTCATCTTACCCCTAACATGAATGTTGTAGAGCTTGTTCTTAGCTTTAATTTGAGTACTATAAGTCCTTGATAGGATTTGTAGAGCTCAAGTTGACTTTGACAAGTTACAGGTCATCTGAGGTATGTGAATCTGGGGCCTTAAAAGTTACCCAACTTGCATCAAGCTTTTGCTCAAGAAGGATGATTCCTATGAACTTTTGGTAAACATGAATGTTGTTCCTTATCTTCTTATCTTTCTAGATAGTACTAGAAGTCCTTGATAGTATTTGTAGAACTCAAGTTATGGCTTTGACAAGTCAAGGGCATTTTGGTCATTTGGAGATTACAGGTCATTTCAAGCATAAGGCCATAACTCCTATTTCCAAGCTTCAAATGGAAAAATCTTCAACATCAAACTTGTTCAAAATGATGTTTAAAGGATAGTAAGGAGGTCATGAGATGATGGAAAGGCTTTTAGCTCAAAGTTGCAAAAATGACCTAAAATAAAGGCATAAGTTAAATAAACCAAAGTTGGAAATTGATATTTCCAACCTACACATCCAAACCATGGCATGTAATATATTATTTTGACTCTAGAAAACATTTTAAGAACATTGGTTTAGCCACATTTTTGAGTTGAGATTCAATTTATGGACTTGCTTTGAAAAGCACTTACTTGCATATTAAGCAACATTTGCAAAACTCAAAATCAAGGCATGAGCAAGGCTTTTTGCAAGCTAAACACCTCTAATATCTCACTTGGGGAGATTTTGGGATGAGAACAAGTTGTTGCACCAAGGGAAATAGAATTGGGCATAGCATGAGATGTGTTTGAAAATCTCATGACATGAGAAGTGGAAACTCTCATTAGAAGGATCTAGAGGGTTCTAGATCATCCAAACTTCATCTATATAAGGAATAGAGTTGATCCAGTGCAGAGGTTGGTGATCATTGAAGGATTGAGCATAGGTTGAGTTTGAAATTTCATAGCTTGCAAGTGCAATCGGTTTCACCAAATTCTCCATTTTCCTTCCATTTTCTTGATTGATACTTCTTCCATGGATGTCAAGGAGTAATTCCAGATCATTTTCAAGAAGAATTCGTGGCTGAATAGTGTATGAGCAAGTGAACTTCTCCACCTGCAACTCACCATCGGGTTTCAAGATTCAAGCACTTTCAGCTGGTTCTTTTGCATACAGAAGCAAGAAGAAGGTTCCTTGATCGTGTCCAGAAGATTAGAGAGCTTGATTTGGAGGATTAGTGCATCTGTTCATCCAAGATTTTCAGGTTGGTAACCTTCTTCCTATAGCATGATTTAGGTAGAATTAGGTTGAATTAAGGGGTTAGATTTGTTGTAGAATGGTGTAGGATGGATTTCAGATAGTTAATTGGAGAATTAGAGACAGATTAGGTGAATTGCCATTTTTGGTTGAGATTGGGATATGGTGAATCTTAAGGTTTCAGAGGAAACTAAGGGTATGGTTGAATTCGTGGCAAGATTTGGGATGAGTTTCATGTTTTGACCGTTTGCAATAGAGGCTCCTAGAGAGAACTAGGGTTGAAGGTGATGGCCGGAGCTCCACCGGTGGTGGCCAGAGCTGGGCGCGAAGCTCAGGTGTTTGAAAGGTAGAAGATGACTCTGATACCATTGGATCTTGTTTTGACTTGGACTTTGAGGCTGATTCGATGGCCACGTTTTAAAGTTGATTTGTGAAGGATCTGAATATTGAAACACACCGTTTCATTTATTCAGGTGTTTTGGGCTTAATGAATTAAGTGCTATCCACACCCCCTGATGGCCCAACCCATGATTTTAACTGGTTCTGATTGCTATCCACACCGTGCGCTTGTTTATTTTAATTGGATTTTCTTTATTTTTTCATTTTGTTTATGGTTCTTGAAAAATTCATAATAAATTGAAAATTAATCCAATTAAACCCATTCTTTTTGCATTCTACTCATGATTGAGTCTATTAGTTTTTAGAGAATAAATATTTTCATTTCATGTAATTTCTGATTTTATTGGAATTTTATATTTTAATTGATATTAAAATGGTTATGTTTGATGCATAATTTTGTGGAATTTTGTTTGATCTCATGGTGATGATTCTGAGCCTAATTTTTTGTGTGTGATTAGGTTAGACATGTATGATCCCATAGTATTTTTATCACATTTTTATGATGGAAATAGGTGTGCTTTCTAGATTGATATTTAGGTGCTTCCTTTTAGGGTTTAGGTTTGATACCTTAGAATGTAGAATTTAGTTCTAGGTCTAACTTGATGGTTTGATCTTTGAAATTAATGTGGTAGAGTCATGATTGACCTAGGTTCCCATAGTAATTTTTGTAGGATTTTACAATTGATTTTAGTACTTTAGTTAGGACTAACTTTAGTACTAGGTTTTAGGTGATCCTAATTTACTAATTCAACTAGTTTAACTTCCCTAGTCCCCTTAGATTAGGGTTTGTGCTTGGTTTGCCTTTGGTTGAGATTGAAGACAACGAGAGGATGCTTGAAGTTTCTTGAAGTTGCTTGGAGCTTTGGATTTGTTTGTGCCTGAAGGTGTCTGATGAGGTTTAGGAGATAGGACATAGGGAGAGCCTTATAGTTAGAATGATTTCTTTCACTAACATGGAAAGCATCTTGTGCTTCCATTCCTCCCCATGACTAAAAGTCCTTCTCAGATATTCACATCCCTCCTTTGGAGGGATGAGTGGCTTTATCTGGGAAGTAGAACTTTGAGGGAACCAGTCTCTCATAATGATGAACCCTTACAGGCTTCCTTTGGTTGTCAGTAAGTTGTTTATCATTTCCACTCATCATGTTCAATCATTTGTCTTCTGGTTTGAGTATCTTGAGAGATGTTGGACTTGAGTTTGAAGATGAGGACTTCATTGAAGAGTGTGGAAGAGGATGATTCCTTGAGCATTGCCATTGCAGCTGAGGCTTGAAGAGCAAGAAGAACAGGTTGATACTTGAAGACCCAAGGGAGATTGAATGAAGAGAGCTGAGGCTTAGAAGATTGAAGGATGAAGTTGACACTTCTAAGTGATTAAATATTACTCTGAGAAGATGAGGCTTGTAGATGAAGAAGACTAAGTTGAAACTAGTGAAGCAAAGAGAGTTGAAGCTTGAGGACTAAGTTGATACTTATGAAGAGGATTCAATTGAGATTGAGTGTAGAGCTGAGGCTTGAGGAATAAAGGATGAGTTGATACTTACACTGATGCATTGGAGAGCCTGAAGGAATCAAGTTGATACTTGTAGTTAAGAGTGAAGCCTGAAGGTGGAACTGACTAAGGAGCTGAAGCTTAAAGAATGAGGATAAGTTGAAACTTATGTGTGATAGATTGAAATATGGAGAAGCAAGTTGATACTTGGCATGAAGGGTGGTTGAAGTCTGAAGACTAGATTGCTGTCAGAAGAGCTGAAGCTTGGAATTGGGAGAGAGTTGTTGACCTGCTTTCTTGTCTGTTTTCTTTTCTGTATTGCTGATGTGCCTTGTTTGACTTGCTTGATGCATTAGAATAAGTTCATATCTAGACTGATGTAAGCTAGGAGCATGATTGCACTAGAGGTTGAGGCGCTCCCTCTGCTTGTATTGTTACTGTATGGCTTTGCTTGCGGGTATTCGGTAGAGCCCTGCTCCCTTGCCCATGTGGTTTATTCTGCTTGATAGCATGTTTTACTTTTACTGCATGATTGCAGTTTATCCTATTCTGCTTGATAGCATGTTATTTTTACTGTATGATTGCAGTTTATTGTATCTTGCTTGATAGCATGTTATTTCTTCTGTATGATTACTGTTATTCATTCTGGCTTGAGGTTGAGATGAGCTTGTGGAGGCTGCTGCCCCACACACATTTCCTCCCTCACTTGCATTGCATGCATTTTACAGTCGTTTACCGTTTACTGTTTAAGCTGATGCTTTATCTGTTTCTGTTTATCATTGATATGATCCCTTAGGACTCTCATTTCCTTTGATAAGGAAGTGATGATAGAACTTAGGTTGAAACCTATGCATGATAACTTCTAGGAGTTCCCTGTTTCAAACCTCAACTATAGGATGAATCCTTGGCATGACAACAGTAGGACTTGATAGTCTCCCCTTAGTTGAGCCTCTCTCTTCTCATCTCAAAACAAATTAAGATACAGTAATCATGAATGATTTCTTTCGTACGCTACGAGCCTTAAGCCATCTGAGAAAGGATTGTTGGAGAGCTTCTTTCCAACAGTCTGGATGTTTAGTATGGCACCCTTTGGGTGACATGCGACGCATTCACTCTCAGGTCATAGTCTTTAGTGCGATTGAAATTGCAAACACAAAAAAAACACTTCTTTCGTAAAAGACAGAACACAAACTTCAAACCTTTTTGCCCCGTGGACCCATAATTCAAAGGAAAGCTTTTCTGAAGAAAAGAGTGTCGTTAAACTTCAGCCCAACGCAAACAGGCTTTGTCCCTAACTGCTGGAATTGCTGTTTAACCCTACTCGATAAAACAGATGAATCTGAATTCCCGTAATCTGTATTAGCCCGAACTACGTAAGCTCTGATATCTCATACCTGTTGAGAGTATGTAGGCACAATACTGACGTATTGGCGAGCCACCTTCCCCGTAACCCATAGTAGGTCGAACTACGTTGACTCTGATTTCTCATTCTCTGATGAGAATACGTAGGCATAAAGTGCGACGCTTTGCCGAGTCATTTTTCTATTTAAGCCAGCCTTGATAGATAGATAGATAAAACCAACTCGTCCAGTAAACACAACAAGCGTGGATCCCGTCGAGTACGACGGACGTGAGGGGTGCTAATACCTTCCCCTTGCGTAACCGACTCCCGAACCCAGACAACGGTTGCGATGACCTTGTCTTACCCTTTTTCGTCAGGTTTTTCTGATCGTTTCCTTTCCCGTTCTGAGGGATAAATAACGAAAGGTGGCGACTCTTCTGTTCTGCCGGCACCTTATTTTCGCGGAAGCGACAATATCCTAGGCGCAAAGTTCCAAGAAGGTGAATGGAATTCATGTAGTCCTAACCAGAGACTCTTGACGAAAAGACTTGATCATTGTGTGAGGTGAATCCCCATGCAGGTCGCACTTCATTCCCCGAAGTTGAGATGACACTGTTCCTTACTGAAGAAGGATCAATTTCACCAGCTAGTCGCAGCGTATCCCCCATAAGAGTATCCGCATGAAAGCAATTCATAAGATATTTCTAGAGGGTCAAGATTAATGCTCCCCACCAGATGTCTATCCTCAGTCCCGAGTTTGTAAACTGTGGCCAGATGGTTTACTTTCTCCAGCAGGGTCGTTTACCCTTAGCAGAGTTTGATAACTTTAAAGGTTGTAAGCTGTATTCAGACAGTGGTGTTTCTCCAAAAGGATTCTTTGTCCTCAGCGGAGTTGTTTAGTTTTCAGTGGATTGATAATTCCAGAGTTGTAAACTGTTCCCAGGCAGTTATTACCCCCAGTAGGGTTGTCTATTCTTCCCCAGCGGAGTCGGTTAATATTCCCCAAGAGAGCCGTTTCTTCCCAAGCGGAGTTTTCTCTCCCCAGCAGGGGTTATTCTTTCCTCCCAGTGGAAATTGAAGGTTTAAAGCTCTCCCCGACAGGGTTTGTTGTATGTCCCGGCATTTATTTTGCCGGAATACTTGGTAATACCCGTTCATTCCCCAGCAAGATGGTATTTGTCCTCAGCATCCGTGTTGAAGCAAGCTTATCAGAGCTGTTCCCAGTAGCCGGAACCTGCGTTTGCATTTGCATGCATTATCATATTTGCATCTACCCAAACGCGTAGCATTTCCATGCTGTATGGAACATTACGCCATTGTCAAACATACGCATTTTGAAACATAAGCCAGGTTGGTTAACCTTTTGCTTTCAGGTGTGTTTCTCGACAGGAGTATGGAGCTCTAAAGCTCAGATGTCTTTTCGGACAATCAAGGTCTTGCCGTGAGACGCAAGATGATGTGATTCAGTTTATTATCATCCCCAAAGAGTTACTGATTGAGGTTTTCTCGTGTCCGATCAGCGGACTGTTTTGTCAAGTTTGTTACTGCAGTAGCATCTTAGGGTTCCATGAATCAAAATTTCAGAAGTGGTCGCTTGTTGTCAGAACAGGTGTCGGTCATTGGTTTTCAGAATATCCCCAGCTATGTTGATAGGATTTATTCGTGTTGACGAAATATTTCCTCCGTGTTGACGGAATGTGCGTCCTGATGAGGACCAGTTATGCCTATGTTGATAGGATTTCTTCGTGTTGACGAATCGCTTCCTCCGTGTTGACGGAATATGGAGTCCTGATGAGGACAATCTATGCCTATGATGATAGGATTTATTCGTGTTGACGAATTACTTCCTCCGTGATGACGGAATATGGAGTCCTGATGAGGACAATCTATGCCTATGATGATAGGATTTATTCGTGTTGACGAATTACTTCCTCCGTGATGACGGAATATGGAGTCCTGATGAGGACAATCTATGCCTATGATGATAGGATTTATTCGTGTTGACGAATTATTTCTCCGTGTTGACGGAATATGGAGTCCTGATGAGGACAATTTATGCCTATGTTGATAGGATTTATTCGTGTTGACGAATTACTCTCTCTGTGTTGACGGAATGTGCGTCCTAATGAGGACAACTTATGATTATGTGGTTAGGATTTCTTCGTGTTGACGAAATGGGAGTTCAGATATGTACAAGAATGGTATTCCTATGATGATAGGGTTTATTCATGTTGATGAATCTATTTTCCTCGTGTTGACGAGACGTGAGTTCTGACATAGACAATCTATTTCTATGTTAATAGGAGTTCTTGTGTTGATAAGACGTAAATAAGACTTTATTGCCTAAGCTGATAGGATCTCCTTGTGTTGACGAGATGCGGACAACTCATCCCCAGTAAAGTCGCCATGTTTGATTTCTCCGTGTTGACGGAATATGGATTCCTGATGAGGACAAGTTTGATTTCTCCGTGTTGACGGAATATGGAGTCCTGATGAGGACAAGGTTGATTTCTCCGTGTTGACGGAATATGAGGATTCCTGATGAGGACAAGTTTGATTTCTCCGTGTTGACAGAATGAGGAGTCCTGATGAGGGCAAGTTGTATTCCTATGATGATAGGATTTCTTCGTGATGACGAATTTATGGCTTTTCGTGTTGACGAAATTTAAGGGCAACTGTGGATAAGTTTTTCCTGTGATGATGGGATCTTTACTCGTGTTGACGCATTTGTTTCTCTTCTGGTGTTGACAAGGTTAGTCCAGTTGGGGACAGATGTTTTTGCAAAGATAGTTCAGTACCTGTGGTGTTACATGGGTGGTGGGAGTCAAAATCAGAGTTATTCTCTAGCGAGTGATCCGTTGCTACCGTAACAATCAGGTTCACTCGATGAATGTCGTTCCCCAAGTAGTGGTGCAGTTTATTTCTGTGGTTGGAAAATTTTAGGGTTCTTCGGTATTCAACCGTCTCGTACCTCGAATGTTTGAAGGTCGTTCGCTCTTCACCCAGTCGGGTCCAAGCCGCTTGAATAGGGGCAGCTGTTGCACCCTAAAATTTGACCAACCAGTTCCCACACCTGGTTTATGTTTCAACGCATTTTGCATTCGCATTCGCATACTGCATGCATCGCATTTTCTCAGTCGGGTTGATTTTATCGGGATTGCAGCCCCTGGCGTTTCAGGCAGTTCAGGCCGGTTTGAATAAGCGTATTTTGAGAATTGGTGCTCGTTCCCTGTGTTTTCAGGCCCTCTTGGGGCCCGGGTTTCATTAGGGTTGCGCAATCATTTTATAATCGATTTAATCGGTCTCCTGGCATTTTTTAGGTTTTTTTCTTCTATTTTCTAGATTTTTTTTAATGCATTTAATAGATTTTTTAATAGAGGTTTGTTTGTTTTTAGATAGTAAATAGGTTAATATTTGGTTTATAGAATTTAATAGTCTTTTTTAATAATTTTTAGAGTTTTAAATAGATTTTCTTTTCTTTTTTTAAGAGATTTAATAGATTTTAAAATTTTTTAGATATAAATTTCCTTTTAAATAGTTTTTTTAATAGATGAATAGATATTATTTTTCTTTTAATAGAATAGTTTTTTAAAATAGGATTAAATGTTTTTAGATTTTTTTATTTGATTTTTTTTCAGATTTAAAATAGTTTTTTAGATATTAAATGTTTTTTCCATTAATTAGGATTTTAATTTTAATTTTCATTTTAGGATTAATTAGGGTTAATGGTAGATTTTAATTAGGTTTTATTTTAATTTTCGTTTTAGGTTTAATTAGGGATTAATTGATTTTCGTTTTATTTTAATCAGGATTTTATTATTAATTTTTTTGTTAGTTAATTAGTCTAATTGTCATTTGGTTTAGTTAATTGGGTCTTTAATCAGGATTATCCATTGGGCCAATTATCCATTTCTCCACTAATCAGTCCCAGTCCAAGTCCACAAGCGCCACGTGTCCTACAAATACGCGTGTCACGCGTGCGTCTTTCCCTTCAGCCACCTCATTCTCTCACGCACTCAGCACCTGCCACCACACTACCCACGTGTCTCCCTTTCCTTCTCCCACTCCCACACGTGTCTTCGTATCCCTCACCCTCTGCGCCACCTGCCCCCTCGCCGGAATCCTCACCGGCCGGCATGCAAGTGTCACCGGCCACCCCAACCAACCACCTCCGTTCACCCTAACCGTCTCCGACCGCCGCAACAACCGCCGGAAGCATTTTTCCCCCCAGAATTCCCCCAAACATCTTCCAAAATTCATCACCTTCACTATCCACCTCCGAACGACCTTCATCAACATTCCACCGGAGAGCTCAAATTCTCATCGGAAACTTCATCGGTTTGTTCATCCTTGTCCAGACACATAGATCATCAACTTTTCGTCGGATTTGTGTTCATCGTCTTCGTCAACATTTCCCAGAAATTGGACCCGTTCATAATCACCAGAATCATCATCAGCTTGTGTTCTTCACCATTCTTTTCCCAGAAAAATCTTCATCTGAGATTCTTCAGATCCACGTGCATCCACGAACGATCTTCAACCAACTTCATCATCTCCAGATTTTCGTGTGAAGATCTTCCGTCCAAGAACCTTCAGTGTTCATCCTCAGGAACGTTGAAGAACATTCGCCATTGCTCGTCTCCAGGTTTCTTCGTGGTTCTTCAACAACAGTAAGAGATCTTCGCCGTTGATCTTCGGTGACTTCATCAAATCCTTCCAGATTCTTCCAAGCTCTTCCCAGAACCTTCGTCTTCATCAGACTCTCCAGGTTCTTTTTCTTCTTTCTCGAACTTGTAAGCATGCATGTGGGTTGTTTGTCTGGATGTAGCTTATTTTCAATTGCTAGGTTGGAAATGGAGATTAGGGTAAATCTTAGTGTTTAGGTTGAATATCAGAAGTTGGTGAGGCGAGTGTTAGGGATTAGTGTTTTTTGAATCGAGCTTTGAGGGTTTGATTGGTGATGGTGGTGAGAACGAAGGCTGTTGGTGATTTGGTTGTAGAATTTGCAGGTTTGAGAGATGTTCAGGGAGAGCGCCGTTTAGGGTTTCGTTTAGGGGAAGATGAACAGTAGGGATAGAATGAAGAATGAGAGGAGTTTTAGGGTTTGTTCTGCTGAAGTTGAATGGGAGTGGGCTCAGGCATTAGGCCCATTTGAGGTTTCTGACCATAATCTCGTTGTTACTCGTGACACCCCCCTCCCCTGGTGTGATCTTTGGTTGGGCCTAGCATAATTGCTGTGTGCACCCCCCGTTTGGGGCCCAACTTGGCTTGCAAGGTGATTTCCTCGCTATTTGCCCCCCCTCAGTCTATTTGTTTTGTGATTTTTTTGTTTTTCTGAATTAGTGGACATGGGCCTAGCGTGCAATGCTTCCAGCACCCCCCCCCCCCTACGGGGCCCATTGTAGTTCTGAATGTAATAACTGCTATTGACGCCCCCTGTTTTTCAATTTTAATTGAATTTTCTTATTACTTCATATGTGCATATAGTTTACAAAACAATTCATATTAAATCCAAAAATAATCATTTTGACATGGGATTTTTTCCCTCATTTTAATAATTGTCTCAAGAAATTTGTAGAAAAATAAAAATATTATTTTAGGCACTTTTCCATTTATGGTGAATTTTCACATTTAATTGCTTTTATTTTCATTTTGTTTGTACATATTATTTGGTGAATTTTGTTTAGTCATTTAAATTCATATTTTGATTCCATTCTTTTTGTACTAGCTATATTAGAACATTAAGTCCCCCCTGGATTTATTCCACATTTTTGTGGATTAATCTTGATTAGTTTTGATTAGAGAACATTAGGGTGATAGTTTTAGGGTTTAAACTCAACATAGGTGCATTATAACATTTTATTTTGGGGTTTTTAGCTTGAATTAGGAGTAGGGACATATAGGGTATGTAGGGTAGATATAGAAATCCCCTTATAATTAATCCTAGAATTTTAAATACTATATTACTATTTTTAGTATATTTTACAAATGGAGTGTTTGTTTGGTGTTCCCACTTGGGGTTTTTGATTGTGTGCTTGAGCTTTTGGGCTTTTATTTGGGGTATGGGGCTTGGTTTGAGCTTGTGGAGCATGAAGACATCAAAAGAGAAGATTGAAGATCAAATGTTGAAGCTTGAAGATTGTTTGAGCTAGGTGTTGATTGAAGGCATATGAGATAGGAGATAGGTAAAGCCTTAGAATAGAACAAATTCTTTGTGTAAACATGGTAAGCTTCTTGTGCTTCCATTCCTCTCTATGACATAAAGTCCCTCTATGGTATTCACCTCCCTCCTTTGGAGGGATAAGTGGCCTTACCTTAGAGGTAGAACTTTGAGAGGACCACTCTTTTTTAATGTTAAACTGTTTATAGGCTTCCTTTGGTAGTCAATGAACTGTTTAACATTCAACTCATCTTGTTAAGTGACTATCATCTAGGAGAGCTTGCCTTGAAGAAAGAAGCCATTGAAGATAGAGATGAGGATCAAAGATTGACAAAGATGAAGGTTATTCATGTCAAAACTGTGTTGCTGCTTGGAGCTATCTGCTGTCTGATGCTGTCAATTGGTTAAGAGTCTGTGCTTGCTTGAGCTTGGTGATTTCTTGGAGAGGGAAGCTTGTTGAAGCTTGGAGGCCATTGAAGTTTGACTTTGGGGTTCATTGGGAAATTACTGTTAATCAACTATCAGAGTTGGGTGTTTTTCAGAGCTGCTGCTGTAGTAGCTGGTGTGCTGTCAGAGCTGGGTTTTTGGGGTCTTATTTTCTTTGCTGTATTGTTTGTTAATTCTCCCCTTAGGTTTGAAGTGAAGCCGTTTCACTTTGCCTATTGTTTTCCAGGTTCGAGGTTGAGTGGGACTCCCTTGCCTCGCTTGTACTGCTGCATTCATGCATTTTACTACTTTACTGTATATTTGTTGTTTCTTTTCCGTTTATCCCCTAGGATCTCTGTTTCTCTCTGCGCAAGAGAGAAATATGACAGACATTAGGTGTTAATCCATGCATGACAACATTAGGGTAGTTTTGATTCCCATTTCAAACCCTAGGTTTTAGAGTTCGTTCTCTTCTGTCTCAAAATCATTCAAAACACAGTAATAAGATTTTAAACATCAATAAAAGACAGTTCTTGCGTAAAAGACTGAAAACCAATCAAAGTGTCATTTTTGTCCGCTTGGACCCGTAATCAGGAGAAAACCTTTTTCAGAAGGATAAAGATAAACAGACAAATCTGTGTCTTCCGTGGCCCGAACTACGTTTGCTCTGATCTTTCATGCTGTATGAAAGTACGTAGGCATAGGATGCGATATCCTAGCGAGCAACCTTCCCCTCCTTTCCCGTAGGTAGGCGAACTACGTTGACTCTGATTTCTCGTTCCAGACGGGAATACGTAGGCATAAAGTGCGATACTTTGCCGAGTCATTTTATTTTCTTTTAACCCTGACCTGTAGAATAGATAGAATAACAATCCGTACCAGAAAACAAGCGTGGATCCCGTCGAGTACGACGGACGTGAGGGGTGCTAATACCTTCCCCTTGCGTAACCGACTCCCGAATCCAGGATTTGGTTGCGATGACCATTCCTTTCCCGTCTTTGCGGTAGGTTTACTTCGAGCGTTTCCTTTCCCTCCGTTGGGATAAATAACGCACGGTGACGACTCTTCTGTTCAGCTAACGCCGATTTTCGCAGTAGCGACACATACCTAAGACTGCCAATGATGCTCGCATATTCTGCTTGTTTGACACTTTCTCCAGTGTTCTTAAACAGTTTCACACTTGGATCATACGGAGTGCATACAGGTTTATGTTGCACCCTAAAATTTGCCCACCGGTTTTCCGACTTTGACTGGCTTTTGCTTCGTTTTTATCTGCATATCATTTAGGTCGCATTTTGCCCGTGTTATTGACCGGATTGAATTTATCAGGATTTTAAGCCGCTTTGCTCGCGTTTCAGGCGATTCAATTAATTCAAATAAGAAGTTCAGTGTCAAAATCGAGCGAAAGTCGCTCTCCTCTTGATAATTCAATCTGTGTCGACAATATCGGCGCATTTTGGTGCTCGCCTGTTGTCCTTAGCATTTTTGCACTTTTATTGCTATTTTCGTCTTATTTAATTATTTAGAATAATTTTTGTTTTATTTTTATTTATTTAGAAATATTTTAAATAGGAATAGATATTTATTTTCCATATAGGTTATTGTAGTTTGTTTATTTGTTCTTATTAAATTTTTTAGAATAGGTTTTAGGATTTAATTGCATGGTTTAAAAATATTTTTGAAAAAAATAAATAGATAGAATAGTTTTATTTAGATTTAGATAGAATTTAGTTTTTAAGTTATAATATAGATTTTATTATTTATTTTTAATTAGTTTATTTAATAGTTTTATCAGATTTTTATTGGTATTAGTTTAATTTGGTTTTTATTATTTTAGATTAGAATATAGTTAATTCCATTTAGTAATTATCATTAGCTTTTTGTATATTGTTTAGTCAACTGTAATTAATCATCACTCTCATTACTCCATCGTTAATCACCATTAGTCAATTTAATCTAAAGTCCTTAATACTACAGCTTGCCACGTGTCATATGCTGAATAGTATAAAATACTATTCATCATCACTTTCTCGGCTAGGTCTAGCCGCCGAACCCTAGGCTTCTTCTTCCCCATCCATCTTCAGCTCCCTTTATCTTCATCATCCTCAACCACAAAACAACACCAATTCACACTGGAAACCCCTTACTGTAAATAACAGAAAATGCCTTCACTCACCGTCAACGACCGCAACCACTTGCAGCCATAAAACTCCATAGTGAAACCATTAAACACCGCATCACCTGTATTGATCCACCTGCTCCATTTTCACTCTTAAACCGACATCCACCGTGACACAAAACTACCAACATCTCTAAGCTACTCAACTCCACTTAACATCGCACATTTCCGGTGAGTTTGGAACATTGAGGCAACAACTTTGCAGCAGCGACGGTAACACAAAGAAACATCGGCAGCAGCCAGCAGATGAACGGTGAACATAAATCGTGCCAGCATTAAACGGCTAACCATTTTCCTCCAACAGTTCAACACTAAACTCAAGTCTCTGTTATGCTTTCATAACGCGGGCTTGTCTATAGCCTCCAAAGACGCTGTAATGAAGGTATGATAGTTGTGAAAAGATGGTGATTACTACAAAATGCAGGCCTGCTCTTCATAAGTATTTCACTCCGAGGTAACCATTCAAACTCTTTTCTCTTCTGCATAAGGTGTCGATTATTGCTGTGTATTGTGTCTTTATCATCAATATTTGAATTACACTCCAGACATGAAATTTGCCAGCTACTGAATCTGTCTGCAATTGTTTCTTCCAATTTGTACAATGTCAATTCGGTTTGTATTTACACGGTTGTTGCTCTGTTTGATCAATGCACCATTTGAATAATCTGTTTTGGTTATTGTCTGCAGAAAATAAATGTTGTTTGTTCTGTCTCCCTCACTTTCCATCATGTATGCTGTTATGGTTTATGCTTGCAATTTTTTTTACGGCATTATGTAAAACAAAATTAGATCTGTTTTTTTTTAATAGTTGTGAATCTGTTGTTTTTGTTTATAATGAAAACAAATAGTCAGTTGTTGGTTTTGCTCTTTACTATTTGCAGGAGTGTGTAACTGTTGTTGTTGTTGTTCTTTTAATATTAAATTGTTTTTTTTTAATGGGAAGAATTTTTAGTTTGTTTTTTGCATGTTTAATGTTTAATTGTTTGTTAATTGAATCAATTTAGGATAGAAGTCAACAACTTTACAATGTGAGATTCCGACTGTTTTACGATTTGTTGTCGTACTGTCATGAGTTTTTTTTATGCATGTGATTTGTTATTTGATTACTGTGCATATAAGATTTGTTAATTGGTTACTAATAATGTTAAAGATATTATTTAAATGTTAGTATCTTGTTGTTAGTATAATATTTAATATATTTATTTTTTTATGGTGAGATGTTAGAAACATTTAAAAAAAAAAATTTATGGGCTCAATTTGAATTTTGTTTCAAGCTGGTATGGCCTTTAATATTTGTATCTCATGTCATAAATAATTTTGTAAAAATGTAAATAATTGTGATTGCAACTTCTTTTCTTAATTTGCTCATTAAATTATGCCACTTTCTTTGTTAATAAGTTTAGTTAATTAAATTTTAAAAAAAATCTTTTATTTGATTAAGATCATTTACATAAAATAAATCTCTAATCAATTTCTTTTAATTAAAATTTGAAATATCTTATGGCATTTTTAGTTTGGATTCTAATTTAACAATTACTTGATACCTTATGGGTTCGATTTATCTAATTGCTTTGTTTTATCCCCATTTGAAACAATGTACCCCATTTCCTAAAAATGTAATTAATTTAGCACTTTTATCTTGTTTATGATTTAATACTTTAAAACCATTTTTTTTTTAAAAAAAAAAATAACTCTCGATTAGTCGAGCCATTTTTACCCTTTTAATAAGGAAACAAATCATCTTTGTATTGAATTAAACGAGAGGATTAAGTGTAGACTTTCTTCCTCTCCGAGTGTCGAGATACCCACTGTAGTGAGGGTGGTTTCGACACTCGTCTTTCAATACGAAGACGCTTCCCGTCCATTTTCAAATCTCATCTCCTTAAAATCATTTCTTTGTGTTGAGCTAAAAAGAGGATTGGGTGTAGACCTCTTCTTCTCCGAGTGATGGGATGCCTACTGTAGTGAGGGTGGTCTCGACACTCGTCTTTCGATACGAAGACGCGCCTTTATCCACCATCTCACTTTCACAATTTCAGCCCGCAACCCTTGTCACCTAAAAACCTCGGTCCCGCACCGAGTGCATTTCAAATTATTTTCACAACAAAAACTTGAATGGTCGTGGAGTGGTTAGGCGTAGGCCTTTTCCTATCCCGAGTGCTGACGTTTACCGTAGGGTTCTCTGTCGCAAAGCACTTACCATTCAAAACCAAAAACATCTTTAATAAGAGAACGAAGTTCCCTTTGTATTGAATTAAAGAGAGAGGATTGGGTGTAGACCTCTTCTTCTCCGAGCGTTGGGATGCCCACTGTAGTGAGGGTGGTTTCGACGCTCGTCTTTCAATACGAAGACGCCTCGTTCGCCACACCTTTTTATAACAAAAACTTTGAGACAATGAATTGGGTACTACCCGTAGGGGTTACTATCCGAGGACCTATCTCGCCCCAAAAACAATCTCATCAATCAAACATGACACCTTGCCTCGTATGGCGAAAACCAATCTCCCAAAGGATATGTTACATCCGTTCTACCGCAAACAGGTACGCATAAGTCTCCAAACGAGCGAGCAGCAAAACACCTAAAATGCTAGAACGCGCACGATAACATCATCCACACAAACACACCGGTTATCCGCACCGTAGGCACGAACTACGTTGTTCTGATTTCTCTTGCATGTTGAGAATACGTAGGCATAGGATTGTGACAATCCTAGCGAGCACCCTTTTTCTCTTTTCCACCCTTTCCCAGAAAGGCATGCTACATCCGTTCTACCGCAAACAGGTAACGCCTAAGTCTCCAATGAGCGAGCAGCAAAACACCTAACTGCTAGAATGCGCACGATAGCAGCGTCTACCAAAACTCACCCATCAACCGTAGGCCGAACTACGGCTGCTCTGATTCTTTACTTCTTTTAAGTAAAGATACGTAGGCACAAGGGCCACAATCCTTGGCGAGCACAATCCCCCCTATCACCCGTAGTTTCCCGAACTACGTCGACTCTGATTTTCTCACATTTATTGAGAATACGTAGGCCTAGGACCGCGAAGTCCTACCGAGTCTGTCCTTTCTTTTCTTTCATCCGCTACCTCTCTTTCCCCGTTTCTAAACCTTTCTCTTTACCCATTGGAACACTTTTTATAGCATAATGTTTAAGCAAATAAATTCACACATCGACAAACAAAAGGTTCCCATCGAGTACGATGGATGCGAGGGGTGCTAATACCTTCCCCTCGCATAACCGGCTTCCGAACCCGTTCTTGGTCGCGAGACCATCTTATCCATTTCTTTCCTAAGGTTTTCTCGATATTTTCCTTTCCCCTCATGGGATAAATAAAGTTCGGTGGCGACTCTTCTGTCCTTTCTTTTTCGCCTCCCCGTCGTTGCACGATGGATTTTTCGAGTAGCGACAGCTGGCGACTCTGCTGGGGATTTCCTAGAAAGCCACGCCTATTTTGTTTGTCGCATTTGTGCTTTATTTGCTTTTGCTTTTTGTTTTATTGTTGTGTTCCTTTTACTTGTTGGGTTTATTGGGATGGGTTGTAAGGATAAAGCTTTCTACCCGAGCTTTTGAGTATACACTAAGATTAGGAGGTGGTTTCTTTCTGATTTGCGAGACGTAGGACTCATTGAATTGGTTTGAATCCCACCGCTCAGATGAGACCCCGTTGGAACAATAATGTCTTACGTGTAGTCGTAACGGCGTCTTTATTTCCAATTGGAAGTCCTTGACTTTGAGGACCTTTTGTAGAACCTTATTCCGAAGGTTCCTAAAACATAACTCTATGTTCATCCTTCGAAGGGATTACCGTCTTACGAGTAGTCGTTCTGATGGAAAACTTTTGAGGATTAGTGCATGGGACTTTGTTTAAAAGCCTTTGGAATACCCTCTTATAAACCAATATATTACCCACCCGAGGTGAGAGATATCTCGTTGTGTTGTATTGCAGGATTTGTGACTTTGATCCTTTGTGTGTTGCATCATCATTTTGCACTGCATTTCATTTGCATCTCATTTTTGCATATCCATCCTCAACCGGAGCAGAGAGCTTACCAGTCTTTTGTCCAACCCGCAGTTGATTTCCCGACATTCACATTGGATTTGAGTTAGCTTCTGGAAGGATCATGGACTCAGAGGAGCAGAATTTGGTTGTTACGAGGGCAGAGTTTGAGATGATGAAGAATCAGTTGGATCAGCTCATGGAGGCCATGACAGCCATGACAAGAGGAGAGACCAATGTTCAGAGGACTCCAGTGAACAATGTTGCTCAAGCTCAGCATGTGCAGATTCCTGTCGAAGATCAAGAGCATACTATTGTTAGAGATAGAGATTCATCTTCTCTCCATGACTCGGACTATCAGAACTTCACTTTCTCTGTGCCAGATTCCCAAAGGGTTGTTCCGAAGATCACTCCTAAGGACCCACAGACTGTTGAGTTTATGAGAAGATATCGTCTGTTGGATGAAAAGCTTGATGCTCTGATGAGTCAAAACACTCTTAATTTGAATGCTTCGAGCATGTGTTTGGTGCCAGGTCTTGTGATGCCTCCGAAGTTTAAGGCGCCCAATTTTGAGAAGTACAAAGGGGATAGTTGTCCGAAGCAGCATTTGGTGATGTTTTGCAGAAGAATAACTTCGTATGTCCATAATGACAAGCTTATGATTCACTGTTTCCAAGACAGTCTGAGTGAGGCATCTCTGAGTTGGTACATGCAGTTGGAAAGTAGTTGCATCAAATCATGGTCAGATTTAGCCAATGCCTTTGTGAAGCAGTACAATTACAATCTCGACATGAATCCCAGTCGCATGCAGTTGCAAGAATTATCTCAAGCGGAGAATGAATCCTTTAGAGGGTATGTGCAGAGATGGAGAGAATTTGCTGCTCGTGTTCAACCACCGCTTCAGGATAGAGAATTGGTTGACATTTTCTTGGGTACTTTGAAAGGCCATTACTATGATATATTGATTAGTGGCGGAACGTTAAACTTTGTTGACTTAGTGATAGCTGGAGAACGTATTGAGAGCGGAATCAAGAGTGGAAAGATCTGAGACATCTCAGATACCTCGGTTTATGAAGGTGAATCAGTTGTCAGCTCTAAAGAGGAATGGGAGAAAGAAAGTAATGCTATCCCGGAATCTCCATTACCTCAGATTCAGTTTTCAGACATTTTAAGTATTCAGAGTCAGCAACCTGTTAGGTCTGCGTATCAGATATCTGCTTCCCTACAGAGTCAACATTCATATCGTCATCAGCAGCGTCAGCACGCCCAACGAAGACCGAGGAAGCCAGAGAGACATTTCACTCAGTTGCCGTTGTCGTATAGTCAGATATTGCCAGACTTGATCAGAGGTGGTTTGATAGTGCCGAAGAAAACTGATCCAGAGACTTCTCCACATCCTTCAGATTCTGATGTCAACGCCCGCTGTGAGTACCATGTTGGGGCACAGGGGCATTCAACTGAAGACTGTAAAGTGCTTAGAAGCCAGGTTCAGACTCTGTTGGACTCCAACAGGTTTTCAATCACACCTCAGGGTATTCAGATCAACGATCTTCCTTCGTCAAGTCATATGGGTTCGGCAGCTAATGTCATGGAGGGATTCACCGAGAGCATATGTTCAGAAGAGTATCAGACGGATTTCGATGAGCAATTCTAAAGATGGCTGGTTCAGCAACAAGTCAAGAATGAAAGCCCAGTTCCCCGAAGCTGGCAATCTTTCTATCATGTTATTCCTTTGCATTTGTAGTTTCTTTCCTGTTTAAGTGTGAACTTATTTGCAAATTTCATTTGTAAGACGTGTTTGTTTTCGATTGATAATGATAATGAAATGGATATGCATGTTTTGATTAAATCCATTCGTGTTCACTCAATATTGCTTTTCCATTAATGTCAAACGCTTGTTTAAGCGGAATTCCTTGAGGGAGGATGACGAAATTGAAAGACGCGCAAGCTTCCGATTGTATGCTTTTGAATGAAACCTGCTGATGATGTACAAGCATTGTTTTAATCCCTAAACACAGGAGATATAAGGATGTTAATCCCTTGTCAACCCCTTTGAGCCTAGTAGTAGGAGTTTCTTTCTGAAAACGAAAAACCCTCAATCTTAACCTGGGGCAGGGTAGATATCAGTTAATTCGGCTAAAAATCCAGATTACAGAAGGAGTGTTCCCCCGTTCGAGGATCAATTACACCTACATAGGTCGTACCTAAAGAACCACAATGGTTGTCCTTCACCAGCCAAGGAGTGAGACAGTCACAATCCCTTCAGCAGGTCAGACAAGCCGGTGTCACACGATTTGTTCAAAAAGAAGAAAATAAAAGAAAAGAAAAAAGCCCGCTAAGTCGATAACTTGAAAACAAGTGGCTTAGGCAAAATTAGGGCATCCCGCTGGACTTTGAGATCAGAAGATATACTCGAAAGAGTCAGTCTAGGCAAAAATAGGGGAATAAAAAGAATGACGAAGAACAAGTCGTGTGAGCCAGACACCAAAGACGAAAAGCGAATGACTGTCACTCCGAAAACTTGTGGTTTCCTGAACCATCACTCCTATCATTCAACCTTTAAGAGGTGAGTGCGTGTGTCGAATTAGCTGAACATAGGATTGAAGAACATCAAGGAGAGTGGGTGGGTTAAACAGAACTTTGAGCCTCATATCCTTTCTTTCAAACCGTGAACCTAACCAAGTTACAACCTTCAAAAGTCCTAATTGAAGCAAGTTTGTTTCGAAAGCATACTTCGGTAAAGATCGCATCGAAACTGACTCCTAAAAGGTTTTTTTTTTCTTACCCTATGGGTATTGATATTGACATTCCGATAAGTGATTCATTCACTATATATCACAACTTTTTTCCAATGAACAGACTTGGATTTCAAAACTATCATACACATTGCATTAATATTATCTTGGCAAAGCAATTTGTTTTACTTGCGAGTAAATACTTGACAGCAGGAAAGTTTCCACAGTGGAAAGTTTGATCGGTAAGATGCAGAACACTTGAGTACTCCGTCGAGCAGGGGCAAGGCATATCAAATGATCATCAAAGGAGTCGGCCATCCAAAGATCAGTTAATCTGGGGCAATCAGGTCGAGATTCGATAAATCTCTCGAAGTCAGCCAGGGGCACTTCTCTACAAATCGACCAATCAGGGGCAAATCACTTCAAGGCTGGGGCAGGTTACCCCAAGAGCACAGATATTATCCTTACCCAGAAGGCAGCTAATCGGAAGCACCTCTCCGAGGTTCATGATGTTGAGGCAGTTCATATTAGACCAGCGGGGTAAGGAGCTTTCAGGTTCCTTTCAAGGAATATCCCCACAGAGATCCCACAGGCTGGGGCAAAATCAGAAGTAAAGGAATTGTTCCTCTCTATATCTTCAGAGCTACTCAGAGCTATTCAAGCAGGTGCAGTCAATCTTCAAGTTCAAGATGAATGTCGGGAAGTCGTAACCCTTCACCTGTCTTCCCCAGCAAGAGCCCAATCGTCATTGGCATGTGTAAGCCATCCCCAGGAGAGTCCGATCATACTTGGCACATCCGGTTATTCCCAGCAGAGTTGGCTTCACCTCTTCAGCATTTATTTTGCTGGAGTGGTTCTTTCACATCCAGCTTTCCCCCGGCAACCCGAGCCTGCATCTGCATTTTTGCATATAGTTATCATATTTGCATTATCTTTGCATTTCATCCTCAAATGCGTAGCATTTCCATTTCGTATGGAGCATTACGCCATAAAACATTTCAAACATATGCATGCGAAGCATAAGCCAGTTTTTGCTAGCCTTTTGTGGCAGTGTGAATCACTCTGTAATCAGTTCAGGGGCATTTATCCAGCAGCTTTGTTCAGACAGCTTGTCGGTTTACTCGGATTTCAGACCATATGACGGTTATGATTTTGTCCATCAATCTTCTGATGATGACATTCCCAAACAGATTTTCTTCCCGTCAGCTCCTATTGACGATGTGTTTCCCTAGCAAGGTTTTTTCTCCGTCTATCATTAGACGTCGTGAGTTTGGTTTTCTTTCCTTCTATCTTTAGACGATGTGGTTCTTCAGACAAGTTTTCTTCCTGTCTATCTTTAGACAATGTGATAAGATCAAGTGCATGTTGATCTGGCCTTCGGTATGGTCTTCTCCGTCTATCTTTAGACGTCGTGAGATTGGATATGGTTTTCTCTCCGTCTATCTTTAGACGATGCGAGGTTTCAAGGCGATCTTTCAGATATTGGCTTTCTTTCTGTTTATTGGTTGAGGTGACATTTCAAGAGGGGTTTTTTCCCGACTGTCGATTCTTATTGACGTCGAGGCTCTTTGAAGAATGTTCGGTTTTCCTAGTTGTCGATTCTTATTGACGACATGGCTCTTAGAAGGTGGTTTTCTTCCTGTCAGTTCTTATTAATGGTGTGGCCCCTTTAAAGATATCTTTCCATCAACTCCTATGAACGAAAGGATTCTGAAATTTGATGGGTGGTTTTGAAGTTCATTGACGTGGATATTTTTTCTTTCTGTCTATCTTTAGACAATGTGAACCTTCAGGATGGTGTCTTTCCGTCTATCATTAGACGATGCGAGATTTGGATTTGATGTTCCTCTCGTCTATCATTAGACGATGCGAGATTTGGATATGATGTTCCTCTCGTCTATCATTAGACGATGCAAGATTTGGTTTTGATGTTCCTCTCGTCTATCATTAGACGATGCGAGATTTGGTTATGGTTTTCCTCTCCGTCCATCATTGGACGATGTGAGTATTTTGGATATTGTTCTTCCTGTCTACCATTAGACGATGTGAGTTTTGGATATAATGTTTCTCCGTCCATCATTGGACGATGTTGAGAGTTGACGGCGATGTCAGGTGCTTATCAAATTTACGTTTGTCTGGCGGTAATGTCAGAGGTTTATTAGCATCGTGGTTGTCTGGCGGCGATGTTAGAGTTCTATATCCCCACAGGTACTTGACGGCGATGTCGGGTGCTTCTCAGAATTATTGTTAGCTGGCGGCGATGTCAGATGTTTGTCGAATTTATGATTGATGACGGCGATGTCAGGGTTATCTCACTAAGTTTGTATTTCTCCGGCGGCGATGTCAGGTAATTTTGTTTTCCCAGCGGCGAGGTTGGATGTTTGTTTCTGGCGGCGATGTCAGGTGTTTTAGTTTTCCAGCGGCGATGTTGGATGTTTTGGTTGTCCGACGGCAATGTCACACGCTTTATTTATGTGAATGACTGGCGGCAATGTCAGGTGTGATTTACCGATGGATTGTTTTGAATGTCTGACAGCAATGCCAGAGGAATTTTATGTGGAGTTCTGACGGTGGAGTCAGATGTTTTAGAAATTTGATATTGATGGCTGACGGCGATGTCAGAGGTTTCTTTTGCGGTTGGCAAATTTTCGGGTTCTTTTGTATTCAATCACCTTTTACCATGAATGTCTGAAAGTGGTTACTTTTCATCCCTTCTGGTTCAAGTCAATTGAATAGGGGCAGCTGTTGCACCCTAAAATTTTCCCACCGGTTTTCCGACTTTGACTGGCTTTTGCTTCGTTTTTATCTGCATATCATTTAGGTCGCATTTTGCCCGTGTTATTGACCGGATTGAGTTTATCAGGATTTTAAGCCGCTTTGCTCGCGTTTCAGGCGATTCAATTAATTCAAATAAGAAGTTCAGTGTTAAAATCGAGCGAAAGTCGCTCTCCTCTTGATAATTCAATCTGTGTCGACAATATCGGCGCATTTTGGTGCTCGCCTGTTGTCCTTAGCATTTTTGCACTTTTATTGCTATTTTCGTCTTATTTAATTATTTAGAATAATTTTTGTTTTATTTTTATTTATTTAGAAATATTTTAAATAGGAATAGATATTTATTTTCCATATAGGTTATTGTAGTTTGTTTATTTGTTCTTATTAAATTTTTTAGAATAGGTTTTAGGATTTAATTGCATGGTTTAAAAATATTTTTGAAAAAAATAAATAGATAGAATAGTTTTATTTAGATTTAGATAGAATTTAGTTTTTAAGTTATAATATAGATTTTATTATTTATTTTTAATTAGTTTATTTAATAGTTTTATCAGATTTTTATTGGTATTAGTTTAATTTGGTTTTTATTATTTTAGATTAGAATATAGTTAATTCCATTTAGTAATTATCATTAGCTTTTTGTATATTGTTTAGTCAACTGTAATTAATCATCACTCTCATTACTCCATCGTTAATCACCATTAGTCAATTTAATCTAAAGTCCTTAATACTACAGCTTGCCACGTGTCATATGCGGAATAGTATAAAATACTATTCATCATCACTTTCTCGGCTAGGTCTAGCCGCCGAACCCTAGGCTTCTTCTTCCCCATCCATCTTCAGCTCCCTTTATCTTCATCATCCTCAACCACAAAACAACACCAATTCACACTAGAAACCCCTTACTGTAAATAACAGAAAATGCCTTCACTCACCGTCAACGACCGCAACCACTTGCAGCCATAAAACTCCATAGTGAAACCATTAAACACCGCATCACCTGTATTGATCCACCTGCTCCATTTTCACTCTTAAACCGACATCCACCGTGACACAAAACTACCAACATCTCTAAGCTACTCAACTCCACTTAACATCGCACATTTCCGGTGAGTTTGGAACATTGAGGCAACAACTTTGCAGCAGCGACGGTAACACAAAGAAACATCGGCAGCAGCCAGCAGATGAACGGTGAACATAAATCGTGCCAGCATTAAACGGCTAACCATTTTCCTCCAACAGTTCAACACTAAACTCAAGTCTCTGTTATGCTTTCATAACGCGGGCCTGTCTATAGCCTCCAAAGACGCTGTAATGAAGGTATGATAGTTGTGAAAAGATGGTGATTACTACAAAATGCAGGCCTGCTCTTCATAAGTATTTCACTCCGAGGTAACCATTCAAACTCTTTTCTCTTCTGCATAAGGTGTCGATTATTGCTGTGTATTGTGTCTTTATCATCAATATTTGAATTACACTCCAGACATGAAATTTGCCAGCTACTGAATCTGTCTGCAATTGTTTCTTCCAATTTGTACAATGTCAATTCGGTTTGTATTTACACGGTTGTTGCTCTGTTTGATCAATGCACCATTTGAATAATCTGTTTTGGTTATTGTCTGCAGAAAATAAATGTTGTTTGTTCTGTCTCCCTCACTTTCCATCATGTATGCTGTTATGGTTTATGCTTGCAATTTTTTTTACGGCATTATGTAAAACAAAATTAGATCTGTTTTTTTTTAATAGTTGTGAATCTGTTGTTTTTGTTTATAATGAAAACAAATAGTCAGTTGTTGGTTTTGCTCATTACTATTTGCAGGAGTGTGTAACTGTTGTTGTTGTTGTTCTTTTAATATTAAATTGTTTTTTTTAATGGGAAGAATTTTTAGTTTGTTTTTTGCATGTTTAATGTTTAATTGTTTGTTAATTGAATCAATTTAGGATAGAAGTCAACAACTTTACAATGTGAGATTCCGACTGTTTTACGATTTGTTGTCGTACTGTCATGAGTTTTTTTTATGCATGTGATTTGTTATTTGATTACTGTGCATATAAGATTTGTTAATTGGTTACTAATAATGTTAAAGATATTATTTAAATGTTAGTATCTTGTTGTTAGTATAATATTTAATATATTTATTTTTTTATGGTGAGATGTTAGAAACATTTAAAAAAAAAATTTATGGGCTCAATTTGAATTTTGTTTCAAGCTGGTATGGCCTTTAATATTTGTATCTCATGTCATAAATAATTTTGTAAAAATGTAAATAATTGTGATTGCAACTTCTTTTCTTAATTTGCTCATTAAATTATGCCACTTTCTTTGTTAATAAGTTTAGTTAATTAAATTTTAAAAAAAAATCTTTTATTTGATTAAGATCATTTACATAAAATAAATCTCTAATCAATTTCTTTTAATTAAAATTTGAAATATCTTATGGCATTTTTAGTTTGGATTCTAATTTAACAATTACTTGATACCTTATGGGTTCGATTTATCTAATTGCTTTGTTTTATCCCCATTTGAAACAATGTACCCCATTTCCTAAAAATGTAATTAATTTAGCACTTTTATCTTGTTTATGATTTAATACTTTAAAACCATTTTTTTTAAAAAAAAAAAAATAACTCTCGATTAGTCGAGCCATTTTTACCCTTTTAATAAGGAAACAAATCATCTTTGTATTGAATTAAACGAGAGGATTAAGTGTAGACTTTCTTCCTCTCCGAGTGTCGAGATACCCACTGTAGTGAGGGTGGTTTCGACACTCGTCTTTCAATACGAAGACGCTTCCCGTCCATTTTCAAATCTCATCTCCTTAAAATCATTTCTTTGTGTTGAGCTAAAAAGAGGATTGGGTGTAGACCTCTTCTTCTCCGAGTGATGGGATGCCTACTGTAGTGAGGGTGGTCTCGACACTCGTCTTTCGATACGAAGACGCGCCTTTATCCACCATCTCACTTTCACAATTTCAGCCCGCAACCCTTGTCACCTAAAAACCTCGGTCCCGCACCGAGTGCATTTCAAATTATTTTCACAACAAAAACTTGAATGGTCGTGGAGTGGTTAGGCGTAGGCCTTTTCCTATCCCGAGTGCTGACGTTTACCGTAGGGTTCTCTGTCGCAAAGCACTTACCATTCAAAACCAAAAACATCTTTAATAAGAGAACGAAGTTCCCTTTGTATTGAATTAAAGAGAGAGGATTGGGTGTAGACCTCTTCTTCTCCGAGCGTTGGGATGCCCACTGTAGTGAGGGTGGTTTCAACGCTCGTCTTTCAATACGAAGACGCCTCGTTCGCCACACCTTTTTATAACAAAAACTTTGAGACAATGAATTGGGTACTACCCGTAGGGGTTACTATCCGAGGACCTATCTCGCCCCAAAAACAATCTCATCAATCAAACATGACACCTTGCCTCGTATGGCGAAAACCAATCTCCCAAAGGATATGTTACATCCGTTCTACCGCAAACAGGTACGCATAAGTCTCCAAACGAGCGAGCAGCAAAACACCTAAAATGCTAGAACGCGCACGATAACATCATCCACACAAACACACCGGTTATCTGCACCGTAGGCACGAACTACGTTGTTCTGATTTCTCTTGCATGTTGAGAATACGTAGGCATAGGATTGTGACAATCCTAGCGAGCACCCTTTTTCTCTTTTCCACCCTTTCCCAGAAAGGCATGCTACATCCGTTCTACCGCAAACAGGTAACGCCTAAGTCTCCAACGAGCGAGCAGCAAAACACCTAACTGCTAGAATGCGCACGATAGCAGCGTCTACCAAAACTCACCCATCAACCGTAGGCCGAACTACGGCTGCTCTGATTCTTTACTTCTTTTAAGTAAAGATACGTAGGCACAAGGGCCACAATCCTTGGCGAGCACAATCCCCCCTATCACCCGTAGTTTCCCGAACTACGTCGACTCTGATTTTCTCACATTTATTGAGAATACGTAGGCCTAGGACCGCGAAGTCCTACCGAGTCTGTCCTTTCTTTTCTTTCATCCGCTACCTCTCTTTCCCCGTTTCTAAACCTTTCTCTTTACCCATTGGAACACTTTTTATAGCATAATGTTTAAGCAAATAAATTCACACATCGACAAACAAAAGGTTCCCATCGAGTACGATGGATGCGAGGGGTGCTAATACCTTCCCCTCGCATAACCGGCTTCCGAACCCGTTCTTGGTCGCGAGACCATCTTATCCATTTCTTTCCTAAGGTTTTCTCGATATTTTCCTTTCCCCTCATGGGATAAATAAAGTTCGGTGGCGACTCTTCTGTCCTTTCTTTTTCGCCTCCCCGTCGTTGCACGATGGATTTTTCGAGTAGCGACAGCTGGCGACTCTGCTGGGGATTTCCTAGAAAGCCACGCCTATTTTGTTTGTCGCATTTGTGCTTTATTTGCTTTTGCTTTTTGTTTTATTGTTGTGTTCCTTTTACTTGTTGGGTTTATTGGGATTGGTTGTAAGGATAAAGCTTTCTACCCGAGCTTTTGAGTATACACTAAGATTAGGAGGTGGTTTCTTTCTGATTTGCGAGACGTAGGACTCGTTGAATTGGTTTGAATCCCACCGCTCAGATGAGACCCCGTTGGAACAATAATGTCTTACGTGTAGTCGTAACGGCGTCTTTATTTCCAATTGAAAGTCCTTGACTCTGAGGACCTTTTGTAGAACCTATTCCGAAGGTTCCTAAAACATAACTCTGTGTTCATCCTTCGAAGGGATTACCGTCTTACGAGTAGTCGTTCTGATGGAAAACTTTTGAGGATTAGTGCATGGGACTTTGTTTAAAAGCCTTTGGAATACCCTCTTATAAACCAATATATTACCCACCCGAGGTGAGAGATATCTCGTTGTGTTGTATTGCAGGATTTGTGACTTTGATCCTTTGTGTGTTGCATCATCATTTTGCATTGCATTTCATTTGCATCTCATTTTTGCATATCCATCCTCAACCGGAGCAGAGAGCTTACCAGTCTTTTGTCCAACCCGCAGTTGATTTCCCGACATTCACATTGGATTTGAGTTAGCTTCTGGAAGGATCATGGACTCAGAGGAGCAGAATTTGGTTGTTACGAGGGCAGAGTTTGAGATGATGAAGAATCAGTTGGATCAGCTCATGGAGGCCATGACAACCATGACAAGAGGAGAGACCAATGTTCAGAGGACTCCAGTGAACAATGTTGCTCAAGCTCAGCATGTGCAGATTCCTGTCGAAGATCAAGAGCATACTATTGTTAGAGATAGAGATTCATCTTCTCTCCATGACTCGGACTATCAGAACTTCACTTTCTCTGTGCCAGATTCCCAAAGGGTTGTTCCGAAGATCACTCCTAAGGACCCACAGACTGTTGAGTTTATGAGAAGATATCGTCTGTTGGATGAAAAGCTTGATGCTCTGATGAGTCAAAACACTCTTAATTTGAATGCTTCGAGCATGTGTTTGGTGCCAGGTCTTGTGATGCCTCCGAAGTTTAAGGCGCCCAATTTTGAGAAGTACAAAGGGGATAGTTGTCCGAAGCAGCATTTGGTGATGTTTTGCAGAAGAATAACTTCGTATGTCCATAATGACAAGCTTATGATTCACTGTTTCCAAGACAGTCTGAGTGAGGCATCTCTGAGTTGGTACATGCAGTTGGAAAGTAGTTGCATCAAATCATGGTCAGATTTAGCCAATGCCTTTGTGAAGCAGTACAATTACAATCTCGACATGAATCCCAGCCGCATGCAGTTGCAAGAATTATCTCAAGCGGAGAATGAATCCTTTAGAGGGTATGTGCAGAGATGGAGAGAATTTGCTGCTCGTGTTCAACCACCGCTTCAGGATAGAGAATTGGTTGACATTTTCTTGGGTACTTTGAAAGGCCATTACTATGATATATTGATTAGTGGCGGAACGTTAAACTTTGTTGACTTAGTGATAGCTGGAGAACGTATTGAGAGCGGAATCAAGAGTGGAAAGATCTGAGACATCTCAGATACCTCGGTTTATGAAGGTGAATCAGTTGTCAGCTCTAAAGAGGAATGGGAGAAAGAAAGTAATGCTATCCCGGAATCTCCATTACCTCAGATTCAGTTTTCAGACATTTTAAGTATTCAGAGTCAGCAACCTGTTAGGTCTGCGTATCAGATATCTGCTTCCCTACAGAGTCAACATTCATATCGTCATCAGCAGCGTCAGCACGCCCAACGAAGACCGAGGAAGCCAGAGAGACATTTCACTCAGTTGCCGTTGTCGTATAGTCAGATATTGCCAGACTTGATCAGAGGTGGTTTGGTAGTGCCGAAGAAAACTGATCCAGAGACTTCTCCATATCCTTCAGATTCTGATGTCAACGCCCGCTGTGAGTACCATGTTGGGGCACAGGGGCATTCAACTGAAGACTGTAAAGTGCTTAGAAGCCAGGTTCAGACTCTGTTGGACTCCAACAGGTTTTCAATCACACCTCAGGGTATTCAGATCAACGATCTTCCTTCGTCAAGTCATATGGGTTCGGCAGCTAATGTCATGGAGGGATTCACCGAGAGCATATGTTCAGAAGAGTATCAGACGGATTTCGATGAGCAATTCTAAAGATGGCTGGTTCAGCAACAAGTCAAGAATGAAAGCCCAGTTCCCCGAAGCTGGCAATCTTTCTATCATGTTATTCCTTTGCATTTGTAGTTTCTTTCCTGTTTAAGTGTGAACTTATTTGCAAATTTCATTTGTAAGACGTGTTTGTTTTCGATTGATAATGATAATGAAATGGATATGCATGTTTTGATTAAATCCATTCGTGTTCACTCAATATTGCTTTTCCATTAATGTCAAACGCTTGTTTAAGCGGAATTCCTTGAGGGAGGATGACGAAATTGAAAGACGCGCAAGCTTCCGATTGTATGCTTTTGAATGAAACCTGCTGATGATGTACAGGCATTGTTTTAATCCCTAAACACAGGAGATATAAGGATGTTAATCCCTTGTCAACCCCTTTGAGCCTAGTAGTAGGAGTTTCTTTCTGAAAACGAAAAACCCTCAATCTTAACCTGAGGCAGGGTAGATATCAGTTAATTCGGCTAAAAATCCAGATTACAGAAGGAGTGTTCCCCCGTTCGAGGATCAATCACACCTACATAGGTCGTACCTAAAGAACCACAATGGTTGTCCTTCACCAGCCAAGGAGTGAGACAGTCACAATCCCTTCAGCAGGTCAGACAAGCCGGTGTCACACGATTTGTTCAAAAAGAAGAAAATAAAAGAAAAGAAAAAAGCCCGCTAAGTCGATAACTTGAAAACAAGTGGCTTAGGCAAAATTAGGGCATCCCGCTGGACTTTGAGATCAGAAGATATACTCGAAAGAGTCAGTCTAGGCAAAAATAGGGGAATAAAAAGAATGACGAAGAACAAGTCGTGTGAGCCAGACACCAAAGACGAAAAGCGAATGACTGTCACTCCGAAAACTTGTGGTTTCCTGAACCATCACTCCTATCATTCAACCTTTAAGAGGTGAGTGCGTGTGTCGAATTAGCTGAACATAGGATTGAAGAACATCAAGGAGAGTGGGTGGGTTAAACAGAACTTTGAGCCTCATATCCTTTCTTTCAAACCGTGAACCTAACCAAGTTACAACCTTCAAAAGTCCTAATTGAAGCAAGTTTGTTTTCGAAAGCATACTTCGGTAAAGATCGCATCGAAACTGACTCCTAAAAGGTTTTTTTTTTCTTACCCTATGGGTATTGATATTGACATTCCGATAAGTGATTCATTCACTATATATCACAACTTTTTTCCAGTGAACAGACTTGGATTTCAAAACTATCATACACATTGCATTAATATTATCTTGGCAAAGCAATTTGTTTTACTTGCGAGTAAATACTTGACAGCAGGAAAGTTTCCACAGTGGAAAGTTTGATCGGTAAGATGCAGAACACTTGAGTACTCCGTCGAGCAGGGGCAAGGCATATCAAATGATCATCAAAGGAGTCGGCCATCCAAAGATCAGTTAATCTGGGGCAATCAGGTCGAGATTCGATAAATCTCTCGAAGTCAGCCAGGGGCACTTCTCTACAAATCGACCAATCAGGGGCAAATCACTTCAAGGCTGGGGCAGGTTACCCCAAGAGCACAGATATTATCCTTACCCAGAAGGCAGCTAATCGGAAGCACCTCTCCGAGGTTCATGATGTTGAGGCAGTTCATATCAGACCAGCGGGGTAAGGAGCTTTCAGGTTCCTTTCAAGGAATATCCCCACAGAGATCCCACAGGCTGGGGCAAAATCAGAAGTAAAGGAATTGTTCCTCTCTATATCTTCAGAGCTACTCAGAGCTATTCAAGCAGGTGCAGTCAATCTTCAGGTTCAAGATGAATGTCGGGAAGTCGTAACCCTTCACCTGTCTTCCCCAGCAAGAGCCTAATCGTCATTGGCATGTGTAAGCTATCCCCAGGAGAGTCCGATCATACTTGGCACATCCGGTTATTCCCAGCAGAGTTGGCTTCACCTCTTCAGCATTTATTTTGCTGGAGTGGTTCTTTCACATCCAGCTTTCCCCCGGCAACCCGAGCCTGCATCTGCATTTTTGCATATAGTTATCATATTTGCATTATCTTTGCATTTCATCCTCAAATGCGTAGCATTTCCATTTCGTATGGAGCATTACGCCATAAAACATTTCAAACATATGCATGCGAAGCATAAGCCAGTTTTTGCTAGCCTTTTGTGGCAGTGTGAATCACTCTGTAATCAGTTCAGGGGCATTTATCCAGCAGCTTTGTTCAGACAACTTGTCGGTTTACTCGGATTTCAGACCATATGACGGTTATGATTTTGTCCATCAATCTTCTGATGATGACATTCCCAAACAGATTTTCTTCCCGTCAGCTCCTATTGACGATGTGTTTCCCTAGCAAGGTTTTTTCTCCGTCTATCATTAGACGTCGTGAGTTTGGTTTTCTTTCCGTCTATCTTTAGACGATGTGGTTCTTCAGACAAGTTTTCTTCCTGTCTATCTTTAGACAATGTGATAAGATCAAGTGCATGTTGATCTGGCCTTCGGTATGGTCTTCTCCGTCTATCTTTAGACGTCGTGAGATTGGATATGGTTTTCTCTCCGTCTATCTTTAGACGATGCGAGGTTTCAAGGCGATCTTTCAGATATTGGCTTTCTTTCTGTTTATTGGTTGAGGTGACATTTCAAGAGGGGTTTTTTCCCGACTGTCGATTCTTATTGACGTCGAGGCTCTTTGAAGAATGTTCGGTTTTCCTAGTTGTCGATTCTTATTGACGACATGGCTCTTAGAAGGTGGTTTTCTTCCTGTCAGTTCTTATTAATGGTGTGGCCCCTTTAAAGATATCTTTCCATCAACTCCTATGAACGAAAGGATTCTGAAATTTGATGGGTGGTTTTGAAGTTCATTGACGTGGATATTTTTTCTTTCTGTCTATCTTTAGACAATGTGAACCTTCAGGATGGTGTCTTTCCGTCTATCATTAGACGATGCGAGATTTGGATTTGATGTTCCTCTCGTCTATCATTAGACGATGCGAGATTTGGATATGATGTTCCTCTCGTCTATCATTAGACGATGCAAGATTTGGTTTTGATGTTCCTCTCGTCTATCATTAGACGATGCGAGATTTGGTTATGGTTTTCCTCTCCGTCCATCATTGGACGATGTGAGTATTTTGGATATTGTTCTTCCTGTCTACCATTAGACGATGTGAGTTTTGGATATAATGTTTCTCCGTCCATCATTGGACGATGTTGAGAGTTGACGGCGATGTCAGGTGCTTATCAAATTTACGTTTGTCTGGCGGTAATGTCAGAGGTTTATTAGCATCGTGGTTGTCTGGCGGCGATGTTAGAGTTCTATATCCCCACAGGTACTTGACGGCGATGTCGGGTGCTTCTCAGAATTATTGTTAGCTGGCGGCGATGTCAGATGTTTGTCGAATTTATGATTGATGACGGCGATGTCAGGGTTATCTCACTAAGTTTGTATTTCTCCGGCGGCGATGTCAGGTAATTTTGTTTTCCCAGCGGCGAGGTTGGATGTTTGTTTCTGGCGGCGATGTCAGGTGTTTTAGTTTTCCAGCGGCGATGTTGGATGTTTTGGTTGTCCGACGGCAATGTCACACGCTTTATTTATGTGAATGACTGGCGGCAATGTCAGGTGTGATTTACCGATGGATTGTTTTGAATGTCTGACAGCAATGCCAGAGGAATTTTATGTGGAGTTCTGACGGTGGAGTCAGATGTTTTAGAAATTTGATATTGATGGCTGACGGCGATGTCAGAGGTTTCTTTTGCGGTTGGCAAATTTTCGGGTTCTTTTGTATTCAATCACCTTTTACCATGAATGTCTGAAAGTGGTTACTTTTCATCCCTTCTGGTTCAAGTCAATTGAATAGGGGCAGCTGTTGCACCCTAAAATTTGCCCACCGGTTTTCCGACTTTGACTGGCTTTTGCTTCGTTTTTATCTGCATATCATTTAGGTCGCATTTTGCCCGTGTTATTGACCGGATTGAGTTTATCAGGATTTTAAGCCGCTTTGCTCGCGTTTCAGGCGATTCAATTAATTCAAATAAGAAGTTCAGTGTTAAAATCGAGCGAAAGTCGCTCTCCTCTTGATAATTCAATCTGTGTCGACAATATCGGCGCATTTTGGTGCTCGCCTGTTGTCCTTAGCATTTTTGCACTTTTATTGCTATTTTCGTCTTATTTAATTATTTAGAATAATTTTTGTTTTATTTTTATTTATTTAGAAATATTTTAAATAGGAATAGATATTTATTTTCCATATAGGTTATTGTAGTTTGTTTATTTGTTCTTATTAAATTTTTTAGAATAGGTTTTAGGATTTAATTGCATGGTTTAAAAATATTTTTGAAAAAAATAAATAGATAGAATAGTTTTATTTAGATTTAGATAGAATTTAGTTTTTAAGTTATAATATAGATTTTATTATTTATTTTTAATTAGTTTATTTAATAGTTTTATCAGATTTTTATTGGTATTAGTTTAATTTGGTTTTTATTATTTTAGATTAGAATATAGTTAATTCCATTTAGTAATTATCATTAGCTTTTTGTATATTGTTTAGTCAACTGTAATTAATCATCACTCTCATTACTCCATCGTTAATCACCATTAGTCAATTTAATCTAAAGTCCTTAATACTACAGCTTGCCACGTGTCATATGCGGAATAGTATAAAATACTATTCATCATCACTTTCTCGGCTAGGTCTAGCCGCCGAACCCTAGGCTTCTTCTTCCCCATCCATCTTCAGCTCCCTTTATCTTCATCATCCTCAACCACAAAACAACACCAATTCACACTAGAAACCCCTTACTGTAAATAACAGAAAATGCCTTCACTCACCGTCAACGACCGCAACCACTTGCAGCCATAAAACTCCATAGTGAAACCATTAAACACCGCATCACCTGTATTGATCCACCTGCTCCATTTTCACTCTTAAACCGACATCCACCGTGACACAAAACTACCAACATCTCTAAGCTACTCAACTCCACTTAACATCGCACATTTCCGGTGAGTTTGGAACATTGAGGCAACAACTTTGCAGCAGCGACGGTAACACAAAGAAACATCGGCAGCAGCCAGCAGATGAACGGTGAACATAAATCGTGCCAGCATTAAACGGCTAACCATTTTCCTCCAACAGTTCAACACTAAACTCAAGTCTCTGTTATGCTTTCATAACGCGGGCCTGTCTATAGCCTCCAAAGACGCTGTAATGAAGGTATGATAGTTGTGAAAAGATGGTGATTACTACAAAATGCAGGCCTGCTCTTCATAAGTATTTCACTCCGAGGTAACCATTCAAACTCTTTTCTCTTCTGCATAAGGTGTCGATTATTGCTGTGTATTGTGTCTTTATCATCAATATTTGAATTACACTCCAGACATGAAATTTGCCAGCTACTGAATCTGTCTGCAATTGTTTCTTCCAATTTGTACAATGTCAATTCGGTTTGTATTTACACGGTTGTTGCTCTGTTTGATCAATGCACCATTTGAATAATCTGTTTTGGTTATTGTCTGCAGAAAATAAATGTTGTTTGTTCTGTCTCCCTCACTTTCCATCATGTATGCTGTTATGGTTTATGCTTGCAATTTTTTTTACGGCATTATGTAAAACAAAATTAGATCTGTTTTTTTTTAATAGTTGTGAATCTGTTGTTTTTGTTTATAATGAAAACAAATAGTCAGTTGTTGGTTTTGCTCATTACTATTTGCAGGAGTGTGTAACTGTTGTTGTTGTTGTTCTTTTAATATTAAATTGTTTTTTTTTAATGGGAAGAATTTTTAGTTTGTTTTTTGCATGTTTAATGTTTAATTGTTTGTTAATTGAATCAATTTAGGATAGAAGTCAACAACTTTACAATGTGAGATTCCGACTGTTTTACGATTTGTTGTCGTACTGTCATGAGTTTTTTTTATGCATGTGATTTGTTATTTGATTACTGTGCATATAAGATTTGTTAATTGGTTACTAATAATGTTAAAGATATTATTTAAATGTTAGTATCTTGTTGTTAGTATAATATTTAATATATTTATTTTTTTATGGTGAGATGTTAGAAACATTTAAAAAAAAAATTTATGGGCTCAATTTGAATTTTGTTTCAAGCTGGTATGGCCTTTAATATTTGTATCTCATGTCATAAATAATTTTGTAAAAATGTAAATAATTGTGATTGCAACTTCTTTTCTTAATTTGCTCATTAAATTATGCCACTTTCTTTGTTAATAAGTTTAGTTAATTAAATTTTAAAAAAAAATCTTTTATTTGATTAAGATCATTTACATAAAATAAATCTCTAATCAATTTCTTTTAATTAAAATTTGAAATATCTTATGGCATTTTTAGTTTGGATTCTAATTTAACAATTACTTGATACCTTATGGGTTCGATTTATCTAATTGCTTTGTTTTATCCCCATTTGAAACAATGTACCCCATTTCCTAAAAATGTAATTAATTTATCACTTTTATCTTGTTTATGATTTAATACTTTAAAACCATTTTTTTAAAAAAAAAAAAAATAACTCTCGATTAGTCGAGCCATTTTTACCCTTTTAATAAGGAAACAAATCATCTTTGTATTGAATTAAACGAGAGGATTAAGTGTAGACTTTCTTCCTCTCCGAGTGTCGAGATACCCACTGTAGTGAGGGTGGTTTCGACACTCGTCTTTCAATACGAAGACGCTTCCCGTCCATTTTCAAATCTCATCTCCTTAAAATCATTTCTTTGTGTTGAGCTAAAAAGAGGATTGGGTGTAGACCTCTTCTTCTCCGAGTGATGGGATGCCTACTGTAGTGAGGGTGGTCTCGACACTCGTCTTTCGATACGAAGACGCGCCTTTATCCACCATCTCACTTTCACAATTTCAGCCCGCAACCCTTGTCACCTAAAAACCTCGGTCCCGCACCGAGTGCATTTCAAATTATTTTCACAACAAAAACTTGAATGGTCGTGGAGTGGTTAGGCGTAGGCCTTTTCCTATCCCGAGTGCTGACGTTTACCGTAGGGTTCTCTGTCGCAAAGCACTTACCATTCAAAACCAAAAACATCTTTAATAAGAGAACGAAGTTCCCTTTGTATTGAATTAAAGAGAGAGGATTGGGTGTAGACCTCTTCTTCTCCGAGCGTTGGGATGCCCACTGTAGTGAGGGTGGTTTCAACGCTCGTCTTTCAATACGAAGACGCCTCGTTCGCCACACCTTTTTATAACAAAAACTTTGAGACAATGAATTGGGTACTACCCGTAGGGGTTACTATCCGAGGACCTATCTCGCCCCAAAAACAATCTCATCAATCAAACATGACACCTTGCCTCGTATGGCGAAAACCAATCTCCCAAAGGATATGTTACATCCGTTCTACCGCAAACAGGTACGCATAAGTCTCCAAACGAGCGAGCAGCAAAACACCTAAAATGCTAGAACGCGCACGATAACATCATCCACACAAACACACCGGTTATCTGCACCGTAGGCACGAACTACGTTGTTCTGATTTCTCTTGCATGTTGAGAATACGTAGGCATAGGATTGTGACAATCCTAGCGAGCACCCTTTTTCTCTTTTCCACCCTTTCCCAGAAAGGCATGCTACATCCGTTCTACCGCAAACAGGTAACGCCTAAGTCTCCAACGAGCGAGCAGCAAAACACCTAACTGCTAGAATGCGCACGATAGCAGCGTCTACCAAAACTCACCCATCAACCGTAGGCCGAACTACGGCTGCTCTGATTCTTTACTTCTTTTAAGTAAAGATACGTAGGCACAAGGGCCACAATCCTTGGCGAGCACAATCCCCCTATCACCCGTAGTTTCCCGAACTACGTCGACTCTGATTTTCTCACATTTATTGAGAATACGTAGGCCTAGGACCGCGAAGTCCTACCGAGTCTGTCCTTTCTTTTCTTTCATCCGCTACCTCTCTTTCCCCGTTTCTAAACCTTTCTCTTTACCCATTGGAACACTTTTTATAGCATAATGTTTAAGCAAATAAATTCACACATCGACAAACAAAAGGTTCCCATCGAGTACGATGGATGCGAGGGGTGCTAATACCTTCCCCTCGCATAACCGGCTTCCGAACCCGTTCTTGGTCGCGAGACCATCTTATCCATTTCTTTCCTAAGGTTTTCTCGATATTTTCCTTTCCCCTCATGGGATAAATAAAGTTCGGTGGCGACTCTTCTGTCCTTTCTTTTTCGCCTCCCCGTCGTTGCACGATGGATTTTTCGAGTAGCGACAGTTTACAATCAAAGTATTTATATTTCTTCAAGATCTTCTCCACATAGTGAGATTGATCCAAAGAAATTCCTTGGTCGGATCTCGCGATCTTGATACCCAGGATCACGCTTACTTCTCCGAGGTCTTTCATATCAAAGTTATTGCATAACAATGATTTCATATCATTAATGGCCTGAACATTTGATCTAAATATAAGTAGATCGTCTACATATAGACATATGATAGTACAAATGTGATTCTCAGATTTGTAATAGACGCACTTGTCACTTTCATTCACTTTGTACCCATTAATTATCATTAAGTTATCAAACTTTTCATGCCATTGTTTAGGGGCTTGTTTTAGTCCATACAGAGACTTATCTAACTTACAGACCTTGCTTTCTTGTCCTTGGATTACAAACCCTTCTGGTTGTTCCATATAGATTTCTTCTTCTAAGTCACCATTTAAAAAACGTTGTTTTAACATACATTTGGTGTACTATTAAGTTATAAATGGCTGCTATTGAAATGAGTACCTTAATGGATGTAATTCTAGTGACCGGAGAAAAGATGTCGAAGAAATCTATATTTTCTTTTTGTCTAAAATCCTTGGCTACAAGGCGAGCCTTGTATTTCTCAATCGTTCCATCAGGTTTTAGTTTCTTTTTCAAAACCCATTTGCAACCAATTGGTTTGCAACCCGGGGGTAAGTCTACTAAGTGTCAGGTCTTGTTAGACTATAGAGAATCTATCTCATCATTAGTGGCTTCTTGCCATAAGTCTGCATCCATAGATGACAGTGCTTCTTGAAGATTTATTGGATCTTCTTCTACATTATAGGTCGCATAATCGGCCCCATATTCTTTAGTAACTCTTTCTCTTTTACTTCTTCGAAGTTCTGTTTCTACATTGTCGCTGCTTTCAGTGCTTTTTATCACAGGAATGTGGCTCGATTGTAAGCCCCCACTATTTCTCGATCTGAAAGGAAATTTATCTTCATAGAATTCAACATCGTTTGATTCTATGATTACTCTGGCATTTAGGTCATAAAACCTGTATGCCTTACTGTTTGCTGCATACCCAATGAATACACATTCATAGGCTCTACTAGCGAGTTTAACTCGTTTCAGATCCGGAATTCTGACATAAGCCAGACAACCCCAACTTCTCAAATAAGACAAATTTGGTTGTCTTTTCTTTAATATCTCATGAGGTGAGATCTTACTTTTTGACTTGGGAACTTTATTCAGGACATAGCAAACAGTCAATAAAATTTCCCCCCACCAGTGAGGTGCAGCACCAGAATTTAACATGATTGCGACTACAAGTTCAGTAAGAGTCCTATTCTTTCTTTCTGCTTTACCATTCATTTCAGAAGAGTATGGAGCAGTCGTTTCATGTATAATACCATGTTCAGCATAAAAATCATTAAACAAGCTAGAGTCATATTCGGTTCCCCTATCACTGCGAAGTCTCTTAATCTTCTTGTTAAATTGATTCTCAATTTCAGTTACATACACCTTAAACATGTCAAGCGCTTCACTTTTATTCTTCATTAGATATACATAAGTATAATCAGAGCAATCGTCAATAAAAGTGATAAAATAACGTTTATTATTTCTAGTTAAACTTCCATCTAATTCACATATATCAGAGTGTATAAGATCTAGGGGATCATATTCTTTTATAATTGATTTATGTGAAGTCTTTGTTATTTTTGCTTGACTGCCAAATTCACATTTATTGGAATCATTGACATTTAGTTTATGGATTAGGCCTATGTTGCTTGTATTAGAAATGATTCGTTTATTAACGTGACAAAGTCTACCATGCCAAATATTAAAGTCACACAAAGAGTAAACAGAAGGAGAAATTTTATTCAAATCAACATTCAACTTAAACATGCCATCAGTGGCGTACCCTTTTCCTACAAAAATACCATTCTTAGTGATGGTGTACAAATCTGCCCCTAAAGTTTGACTAAACCCAGCCTTATTCAAAAGAAAACTAGAAACAAGATTCTTCCTAATTTCAGGAACATGCATGACGTCCTTCAAGATCAAGGTCTTTCCTGAAGTGAACTTCAGCTCAACATCTCCAATTCCAGCAACATTAGTGGTATGAGCATCTCCTAACAGCACTTTCTTATCTTCAGCATTCATGTATGTCTTAAACATAGTACGATCATAGCAGACATGACGAGTGGCGCCAGTGTCTATCCACCAACCATCACTTCCACCAACCATGTTGGTTTCAGTGATCATGGCAATGAGTTGCTCATCAGTCAGGTTAACCTGAGCATTTGAGCCAGCTGCAGGTTTAGGTATGCTCCTACATTTCTTTGCCATATGGCCCGGTTTCCCACAGTTGTAGCAAGAGAAAACCGGAGCATCATTTCTTTGAGGTGGTGGCTGTTGCCTAGCAAATGGAGCCGATGGGGCCCTAGAGGGATTCTCATTCTTAGTTCGGTTCATAGCATTGCGGTTCTGATTCTTTAAAGGTTTGCCCGTAGGCTTCAGAACCACACCGAATTTCTTTTTGTTGTTAGACACAACAAAGACTTCTTCTTTCTGATCTTTTTTTCGAGCCTCCTCTTCAATTCGAAGGCGAGTAATCAGACTCTCGATTGAAAATTCTTTTGTTTTGTAACGAAGCACATTTTTTAAATCTTTCCAACCAGGGGGTAGTTTGTCAATAATTACAGCAATTTGAAATTGTTCATTGAGGGGCATACCTTCTGTAATAATCTCATGAGCAATCTTCTGAATTTTGTGGCTTTAAGCTTCCACCGACTTCTCATCCACCATCTTGTAGTTCAAGTAGCGGGTGACAGCAAATTTCTTTGCACCTGCTTCTTCAGTATCATATTTTCTTTGCAGAGCCTCCCATACCTGTTTAGCAGTCCTTTAGCTATTGTAGTAGTCGTACAGATCATCAGCAAGGCTGTTCAGAATGTAATTTTTGCACAGATAATCATTCTCGTGCCATAAGGCGATTTCTTTTCGGAGCTGTAGATCATCAGCTGCAGCCTTAGCTTTTGCAGCATCTGAGTCAAACGTTTTGGAAGTCCCGTCTGAATCTGCAAGTGAGTTACCATTAGGTAGTTCAGATGATGCAGAAGGGACAACCGGGATATCCTCAGTCAGAATGTGGGCAACCTTTTTCAGAGTTAAGAAAAACTTCATCTTAGCTTGCCAACGTTTGAAATTGGAACCCTCAAACCTGAAAGGTTTGTCAGAGACCGAAGCGGCCGCAGTAGTACCAATAATTTCCTCAGTTGCCATGGCAGTTATTAAAACGTCTTAAAATTGTTGTTTTCGGATTTGAAAAATTGAGTTTGGCACAAGGAAATTATCGGGACGAGTTGCGTACTAGGTCGCTTTTTTTAAGACGTTTCGCCGTACTGCCAAAATATGCAAAGCAGTCGATTTACGACGACGTCTCCAGGATAAAACAGCCCATTCAATAACGTACGATTGATAAATCGCTCTAGAAATACACATTTCTAAGTCACAGTATCTGGCGAAAATAGCCAGTCGAAAAAACAAGAAAAAATAAGAAAAGAAGGATTTGTAGACGAAGAGAATTAAGGGAGAGAAGATGGAAATCAAAATTCGTATGAACTTTTTTGAAATCCGCTTTTTTTTCTACTAAACTTCTACCCTGTATTTATAGTTATAGGCAGCTAGTAAGGCTGAGTAGGGAGAAATTCGTGGTGAATGGAGAAAATCGTGGGAGAATGGGAAAATACTGGATCTAGTCAATATGGCAGTTACTGACCAATTATTTTCTTAATTAATTAATATTTATTATTAATTAATTTTCCACCGAATTATATTAATTAATTAATGATAATTAAATTCTATAAATTCGGGTCCAAAAAATAATTCATCTAGACCGGACCGAACCGAGCCGGCCGGCCGGACGGCGGCGCGCGCGCGTGTGTCTTGATGGTCATGGGTGTGTCCTCACTCCTTTCACAAAATTGGGTGCCCTTTAGGGCCCAACCCAATTGACCAAGTTGGAATATATAAACACTACTAATATTTCCATTCCCTTCAATGTGGGACTAAAATGAATCTTTTCAAATTCACTTCTATATTAGTTCTTACTTGTGTTCATTTATTGCCCATTAATTGTCAATAAATCTTTCCAATTCTCACTCTAATTAATATAATTCCAACACAATAATCCTCGTATCCATGAGATACATTATGGCAATTCTCAAAACAAGGTGATGACATCTGCTAATCCTCAGATGGAAAATTTGGTTACGGTAATTCTCGTAACAATGAAATACATTATGGTAATCCTCAGAATATAATGATGACATCTAGTAATCCTCAAACGGGAAAATGAGTTATGGTAATCCTCGTAACAATGAGATGCCTTATGTAAATCCTCAAAACAAGGTGACAACAACATTTGGTAATCCTCAGATGAAAAAAATGAGTTACGACAATCCTCGTAACCATGAGATATGTTATGGAAATCCTTATAACAGAGTGACAATAACATTTGGAAATCCTCATGTAGAAAAAATGAGTTACGATAATCCTCAATCCATGAAAGGCATTTTGGCAATCCTTAGAACAAAGTGATGGCATATGGAAATCCTCATATTGAAAAAATGAGTTACGGTAATCCTCGAAACCATGCAATATGCTCCCGACAATCCTTAGAATAAAATGGTTACAACATCTGGTAATCCTCAGATGAAAGAAAAGGGTTACGACAATCCTCGTAACCATGAGACACATTATGGAAATCCTCAAAACAAGGTGATGGCATCTGGTAATCCTCAGATGGAAAAATGGATTACGGTAATCCTCGTAACCATGAAATATGTTCTAGAAATCCTCATAACAAAATGATGACAACTAGTAATCCTCATATGGAAAAATGAGTTATGATAATCCTCGTAATAATGAGATGCGTTCTGGAAATACTTAGAACAAGGCAACAATAACATCTAGTAATCCTCATATGGAAAAATATGATTTATAGTAATCCTCGTGTTCTGGACTGGGCCCAGGCTTAACTATGCTGGCCCAGCCCAATAATGTTCCACCAGGCCCTGCCCGGTCCGGGTACCGCGTCGAGCACAAGATCCCCGACATGCTAGAATGATCTTCCCGCGAAGGAGAACCGTCCCAACCACACCGGGCAAGAGAATCGCCCGCACGACCAAGCACCGCCCTCCGCGGGCGGTATTCCCATGCCATCGAGCAAGACCCCCGGGGAATCTCCCGGGCTCCCCTCCGCGGGGAGAACAACGTGCCATGCGCATGCTCTCCACGTGCTCCCTTCAGCGGGGACACGTCATCTCCCAACTGCCCACCTCCGAAAGAGCAGGTCAAACCCACTTTCCGGAGATCACGGGACAGTTGGACTAGGGCGAAGACCACATTCTGGTCTTCACTATGCCACGTAAGCCCTAGCAGTCATTAGGGTTGGGCATGGTCATCCAGAAAACCAAAGTTTCACCAGCACTCCACGATCATGGCTAGCCCACACCACGACTATACCATGCACGACTTCGTGCTTAACACCGCCGCCAACGGAAGCAAGCAGATGGAAACGTCACGTCCGGCGGAGACCGACGAGAGAGACAACCAGACTTCTTCTCCGTCATCCGCAGAACTGCTGCGCCAGGCCGACCACCGGCCCCCGAGTCCCGCGGCGTTCCAACCCGTTCCTATCCCAGCGGGAGTGAACCCAGCGGTGGCCGCCCTCTTTGCGGCCATCAACCAGACGAACCAGCTGTTGTTTCAGCAGAACGCACGAATTGGAGCGGGAAGGCCCCCCGAGGTCCCCTCCGCGGGAAGACCAGAATGGAGGCTCGAGGAGTCCCTCACCTCGACCTAGAAATCGCCGACCCCGGCTGGAGAGGCCCCGAACAGAAGTGGTGCGAGAGGGCACCAGATCCCCAGCGAGACAAGTTCGCGGGAGACGGCTGAACACTTCGGCGATCCCAGTCAGAAACCCGCGCGTCGAACCCCCGGTTAGGAGGCCGAGGACCCGAAACCAAGTGCCTATCCTAAGCGGCTCATCTCCTTCCCAGTCACCCGCCCTCAGCGACGAAGACGACTACCAGACTCCATTGTCTCGGGAAATCATGGCCGCCCCCATTCCCCACGGGATGGAGAAGCTCCCGATGTTATCGACGTATGACGGCACATCCGACCCAGATGATCACTTGGAAGACATCGAGGCCATGCTCGATTACTGAAACGTCCGAGGAGCTATCAAGTGCAGGTTATTCTCGACGACCCTGAGGAAAGGCGCCATGACGTGGTACAAAAGTCTGGAGCCCGAATCAGTCACATCATGAAGAGTCCTGAAGGACCTGTTCTCAAAACACTTCACAGCGTCTCGACGCCATCCGAAGACGGAGGCCGTCCTCGGGGCGATAATCCAAGCCTCCGACGAACCTCTCCGAAAATACATCGAAAGATTCACCCAGGAAGCGGTGCAGGTAACGACGTCAGACGAGATAAAGCGCTACCTAATGGAACAGGGCCTACGCCACGAATCCAAGTTCTATGAGGCCGTAGGCATACACCGGCCAGCCTCCCTACAGGATTTCCTCGACAGAGCAACGCATTATATCCGATTCGAGGAAACCCAAGCAGCCAACTCCACACGAGACACCCGAGACAGGGAGGCCCCCCGCGGGCACCGAGATGAAGGAGCCTCGAGCCATCGGCGGGGAGGTGACCGTCATCGAGAAGATCGCTCTCGCGAACAATGCGGCCTTGTCGGCCGATTCACGGAATACATGGCCTTAGTCGCTTCCCACGAGTGCATACTGGACGAATGCGCCAAAACCGAATTTGTCCAGGGAGGTGTCAGTTTCCCTCAGCCGACGCCCCCCAAACCCAACGTGGACAAATCGAAATACTGCCGATTCCACAGGAGGCACGGGCACGTGACCGAAGACTGCATCTATCTCAAGGACGCGATCGAAATCCTGATTAAAGACAGCCACCTAAAGAGATACACCCGGGGGGTGAGGCCCCGAGGCTAGAGGCCCCCGAGACCAAGAAAATCGAAGAATTCTCCTCTCCTGACGGCGACAGCATACTCCAGGTCATGCTGTGTGTCTGCCGCCCAGAGGACTGGTTCACAGATAGAGAGTTCGGCCTCCCCGAAGGCCCCGACCTACCCAGTGAGCCAGTCCGGCCAACCAGCCGGTGGGAATACTTCGCCAGAGCCATGGTCATCTCGGGTGGCGCCACAAGGAGCCTGTCCATAGGATTAGTGAAAAGAAGGTTCGACGAGCTCATCACAAGCAACCCCGGAAAAATGAGCACGCTCGAAAGATTCCGCGGTCGATCCAATCCGATCACATTCTACCTCGAGGAACTCCCCGGGGGATCCCCCAACTCCAACATTCCCCTGCTCATAAGGGCGCGAATAGCGAACTTCGACGTCAGGCGCATCCTCGTCGACGGAGGCATCTCGGTGGACATCATGTACACCCACCTCTTCACGACCCTCCAACTCGACGAATCCAACCTTTCCCCCTACATAGGCTCCGACCTCCAGGGGTTCAACGGGACGACGACGAGACCTTGGGGGTACGTGGAGCTGAAAGTCACTTTCGGAGAAGAAGAAACGGCCAAGGAAATCAGCACCCGTTTCTTAGTCATCGAGTGCCCATCCCTCTACAATTGCATCCTGGGTATAACAACGATAGCAGAGCTCACCGCGGTACCCTCCACCGTCCACTTGGAGATGAAGTACTACACGAAACGGGGGGCCGTGGTGACCCTTAACGGAGACATCGAGGCCGCCCGGAGGTGCTTTGAGGCCGCGCTGAAAGGGTTGAACACCATCGCTCCAACAACCAAGAAGGCGACTTTAATCGTAGCGCCGAAGAGCAAACCAAAGGAGCTGGTCGGATCCATGGACCTCGACATCCGCTTCACCGAGGAGAGCGATCACGAAACAAGGATCAACGAAGCCAACAAGCAGCTCGCCCACCCGACACGCCCCATTCCGGACGGCGAATTCGAGATCATCACCCTCGGGGAAGACAAGGGCAAAACCGTGAAGATCGGCGCCGGACTCCCAGACTTGGCGAAAAGACAGCTGCAAGCCTGCCTCCGCGAGAACGCCGACCTCTTCGCATGGAGGGCCGCAGAAATGCCCGGACTCGACCCCGAGGTCGCCTGCCACCAGCTGTCCATCAGCCCGACGGCGAAGGCCGTAGTTCAACGTAGGCGTAGACAATCCCCTGAAAAGTCGGCAGCAGCCGAGAACGCTGTAAAAGACCTCCTAGAGGAAAGTTTTATCTCGGAAGCCCGGTATTCAACCTGGATGTCCAACGTTGTACTCGTTAAAAAGAATAATGGAAAATGGCGCATGTGTGTTGATTATACCGATCTCAAACGGGCATGTCCTAAGGACGCCTACCCCCTCCCCAACATCGACAAACTCGTCGACAACTCTGCGGGCTTCAGGCTCTTATCCTTCATGGACGCATACTCGGGGTACAACCAGATCCCGATGGCTGAGCACGATAAACAGAGCACAGCCTTCATGACGGCGTCAGACAACTATTACTACAACGTAATGCCCTTCGGCCTAAAGAACGCCGACGCCACATACCAACGGATGATGAACAGTGTCTTCCGGGGCAAAATCGGCGACATGCTCGAAGTATACATGGACGACATGATCGTCAAATCCTGCACGAAAGTCGACCACACGACTCACCTCAAGAAGGTCTTCGATATCGCGAGGACATGCCGAATGCGCTTCAACCCGGAGAAATGCACCTTCGGTGTCCGCACAGGAAAGTTCCTTGGCTACTACCTGACCGAGCATGGGATCGAGGCCAATCCGGACAAATGCCACGCCTTTTCGGAAATCACTACACCCACCACGAAGAAGTCCATCCAATCCCTCAACGGCGTGCTCGCCTCACTTTCCCGGTTCATCGCCAAATCCGCCCAACACGCCCTCCCCTTCTTCAAACTACTCAGGAAGGAGACCACGTTCGAATGGACAGAGGAATGCGAGCAAGCCCCCGCCACCTCAAACGCGTCTTGTCCGAACCACCGGTGCTGACATGTCCCGTGATGGGCGAAACCCTATACCTATATCTGACCGTGGCTAACGAAACCGTCAGCGCCGTCCTCATCAGAGAAACCGAGGAGGGCCAAAAACCAATCTACTTCACGAGCAAAGCCCTCCACGGCCCCGAAGTCCGATACCAGCAGATCGAGAAAGTCGCCCTAGCCCTCATCACCGCAACACGACAGCTCCGACATTACTTCCTTGCACACACCGTCGTGCTCCGCACTGATCAACCCATCCGCCAGCTCCTCGGCCGACCCGACATAGCTGGACGCGTGCTGAAATGGTCGTTAGAACTATCTGAGTTCGACATCGTCTATGAAGGCCGGAACGCCATCAAAGCTCAAGCCCTGGCCGACTTCGTCGCCGAGATGACCTTTTCGCCCGATCCCACCACCAGGAGCCACATCTGGACCATTTTTGTAGACGGCTCCTCCAACTCCACGGGAAGCGGAGCCGGCATCATCCTCGACAACGACGAGGGCACCCTCATCGAGGTCTCCCTCACGCTGGCCTTCCCGACGACTAACAACCAAGCCGAGTATGAAGCGTTCTTGGCCGAACTTCGCCTGGCATCAGACCTTGGAGCCAGAGACATCTGAATCTACACAGATTCCCAACTAGTCGCTTCGCAAGTACGAGGAGAATATCAAGCGAAAAACGACAACCTCGCCGAGTACTTAGCACTTATCACCGAAAAACTGTAAAGTTTCGACTCTGCGGAGATTCAGCACGTCCCGCGCGAGCAGAACACCCTCGTCGATATCCTCTCCAAGTTGGCGAGAACCAAAAAGCGAGGAGGCCACAAGTCGGTCATCCAAGAAGTCTTATCGCAACCGAGCACTAAAGCGACCACCTCCCCGCTCGACGTCAACGCTGTCGCTACTGCAAAAACCGGCGCCGGCTTGACAGGAGAGTCGCCACCGTGCGTTATTTATCACAACGGAGGGAAGGGAAACGCTCGAAGTAAACCTCGCAAAGACGGGAAAAGGTATGGTCATCGTAACCAAAACCTGGATTCGGGAGTCGGTTACGCAAGGGGAAGGTATTAGCACCCCTCACGTCCATCGTACTCGATGGGATCCACGCTTGGTGTTTATAAGGAAAAGGGTGTGTTTATCTATCTACGCTAATGGTCAGTCTGAAAAGAAAAGAAAAGGACAGGACTCGACAGAACATACGGTGTTCTGGGCCTACGTACTCCCTCGTGCAATGGGAAAGTCAGAGTCAACGTAGTTCGACTACCTACGTCTAAACGGGGGAAAGGTTGCTCGCCAGGACATCGCGTCCTGTGCCTATGTACTTCCACACAGCATGGAAGATCAGAGCAAACGTAGTTCGACCAACTACGGCTAAACAGAGGGTTCTCACACAGCAGTGAGAGAACAAACTGGTTTCAAAGGTTCGGGAACCAACAACTACGGTCTGGTCTCAAATGCACTCGGGCAAGAGAAAAGGGTAACAATCAGTCGTCAGCGGGATGGTCTCGATCGCACAGCCGCGAGAGAACAAAGGTTAGTTGTTAGTGTGCTCGCTAGGATATCGCATCCTATGCCTACATATCCTCGTCTGGAACGAGAAATCAGAGCAGCTGTAGTTCGGCTAACTACGACACAAGCTACTCAAGAGCTCCTATTGCTGAGAAAGGGAAAAGACACCCTAAAACTATGGCTGGAAAAGGGGAATCTACCTACTGTTATCATGCCTGGTTGACCATCCTAATGTCTATCATAACGACTCCGCAGCGGAGAAGTTAGAGCTCCTAAGGGATCATGGCAACAGGACTAAACAGCAAACAGGAATCAACTGCAAAGTAAAGAAATACTGGAAATATGCATGAATGCAACAACTAAACAAACAAGGCACAAAGGCCGCAAACCACAGAGGTAAGGGAGCTCAGCTCTACCAAATACCAGCAAGCAAAGCCACTCAATAACAAACAAGCAGAAGGAGGACCACCTCAACTTCTTATGCACACAAAGTCTACTTCTAAGATGCACCTACTTCAGAAATATCTAGATGAACCCCTAAGTCTAATACAACACCACACCACACAAGTCAAACAACATAAAGAGAAGGCGAACCAGCCTGACAAGCTCCTATCTACAACTTAAACAAAAACCCTGAGCAGGACCCCTAAACCACCCTAAAACAAACCCCTGAGCAAAGCCCCTAAACAAAGCTCTATGCAAAAACCTAAGCAGAACTCTAAGCAAAACCCTACACAAGAGAAATCAATCCCAGTCTTCAAGCTTCAGAACAAGCTTACCAAAGAGAGGGAGCTAAGTAAGCAGACTCATAGTACCTTCCTCAGGAAAGTACCAGGAGGTTACCACTCAGGAATCATATCCTATGCGACTCAACAACTGTGAACAGTTTACATTCCTCCTCAGGAGAAACTAAACTCACATGAAGGCTCTGGCATCATTAGATATTTGAGAAATCCTACCTGAACTAAGGGAACTAAGTGAACAGACCCATAGTGCCTTCCTCGGGAAAGTACTAGGAGGCTTCCACTTAGGAATCGTATCCTATGTGGCTCAACAACTGTGATCAGTTTACGTTCCTCCTCAGGAGAAACTAAACTCACATGAAGGCTCCAACATCATTGGATACTTAAGAAAGCCTATATGAACTAAGGGAACTAAGTGAACAGACCCATAGGACCTTCCTCAGGAAAGTACTAGGAGGCTTCCACTTAGGAATCGTATCCTATGTGGCTCAACAACTGTGATCAGTTTACATTCCTCCTCAGGAGAAACTAAACTCACATGAAGGCACCAACATCATTGGATACTTGGGAAAGAGGTGAGAAGAAAGAATGAAAGTCATTCATAGTGCCTTCCTCAGGAAAGTACCATAAATTTCCCTCAAACTTCCAGATCTCAAACCTCACAAACAGAGAACACGCTCCTAGACTAGGCCTCAATCCAATGCATCCCGGCAAGCTCCAACAGGACTTCATCCAGCCTCCGTCTTCAAGAAGAAACCACAGATCCTCAAACCACAAGAAACTATCTCTGAAGTTCAACCATAGTTGAACTTCAAAGTCAGAGGCCATCAAGACTTCTCCTATCCTCAAGCTCAGACAAAAAATAACAGAACACCCTACAAAAACCTATCAAAAATCTAGGGGAAACCTACATGGCTCTATGATCCCAAGATCAAATCTCAAAGCCTAAGTCAACTTCTAAGGCTACTAAACAATCCCTAACATATGAAGGGCCAAGGGTTAACCAGCAAGTTGTGAGGTCTCTATTCCCTAACCCTAAAACAATATCAATCAACCTCTAAAAAATCCACTAAAATCTTATGGGGAACATGCATTAGTCTAGTGCAACATACTAAAAAACCAAAGCAAAATTCATTACCAGATGAAAGAACTAAAATCAACAAGGCAGACGTATCCACAAAATACACTTCAAAATCAATAAACATGTAAAAAATGCAATTAAAATGAAAATGCATGATTAAACTAATGTTTTTGTTTAATAAAATTCTACATTGAATTATGAACATATGGAAAAAAGAATGGGTTAAATTGGATTTTTCTACTATTTTTTATGGAATTATTTCTAACATGCATGAAAACAAAAGAAATTAAAAAGAAATAAAAAAAAAGGGGTGCAGCAAAAGCAATTCCTAGTTGGTTTTAATTGGGCCCACGCTATGGGGGGGGGGGTGCGCCTAGCAACTCAGGGCCACAGCCCAATCCAGAATCTCTTCAGCTCTCACGCAGGGGGGGGGGGTACTGAGCAAAACGGGGGTGTGATAGTAAAACAAATTTGGGCTTAACCCAGCCCAAACCCTAATCCAACTTAATATCCAACAAAACCAATCTTCTTCCTCAGGATTCTGGTTACTGTTCACCAAACCCTCCCCAAACCCTAATGCGTCGTCATCCTCCAACCTCTCTCCTCTCTACAATTCCCCTCCAGAAAAAAAAACTCTCAAAACACTCTCAAGAACTCTCAAACGAAACAACAACAAAATGCCACAATCTTACCAATAATCCTCTCAATCTATGCCTCAAACAACATCAAACCCTAACCATAACTAAATCCCAACGAATCAACATAAACTAACGCCGTACCATCAAATGGAAAAACCATGCAATGAGATTGAAATGATGTGTACCTGGCTTGAGCAAGAACTAGCGAAGATTTCTTGAAGCTCGTTGGAGAAAAAGGTTCTCAGAATCTCTCAACCAAGCGCTCTTCTCAAAATCTCTGGGCGAAGCAAGAACGGGATGAGGGATTCTTGAAGTTCGTTGAAGATTTTGGAGAAATTCTGTGAATCTTGAGTGTTCTCACGATCTGGAAACGGAGGGAAGATTGAAGGTGAAGATGTTCTTGAGCTCGATGAAGTTTTCTGGAAAAAAAGCGAAGAATTGATGAAGACTTGAAGGGTTTCTGGGAAATTTGGATGAAGAATCTGGAAAATCCCTTGAAGACGATGAATTTCTGGAAAATTGTTCTTGAAGAACAAGGGAGGTTTGAATGTTCTCTGGGTTTTCTGGAGATTTCTCTGAAGATTGATGGATGAATCTGGGCAAGATGATGAAGTTTCCAGCGACGTTGAGTTCTCCGGCGAAGAATAGATGAGGGTGGACGGAGGAGGAAGGAGGAGAACGAAGCGTTTCACTGATTTCTGGACAAAAAAGTAGCTCCGGCGATGGTTGCGGTGGCCGGAAGGCGTTAGGGTGGCCGGCGGGAGTTGGTTAAGGCGGATGCATGGCCGCCGGTGACTCTTCCGGTGAGGTGAGAGGAGTGGACAAGTGTCTCAGTGGGGAGTCTGCATGTGTGGCACGTGGCCTGAGTGGGAGAGAGAGTGGAGACGCGTGTGTGTCTGCTGAGAGAGAGAATTGTGAGGTGGTGGGTCCTGGTGTGAACGCGTGGACTGGCTATATAGTGCCAAGTGTCACTCTTCTGGACAAAATGGACAAAAATACACTGATGGACTTGATTGCATTCTGGGCCTCCAAAAAATCTATACTGGGCCCATACGAAAATTGATCAAAAAGACTTAAAAACTGAATTGAAAAAAAAGATTAAATCCAATTAACCTAATTAAGACTAATCCTAATTAACTAGTGACTAATCCTAATTAAACTAAATGAAGATTAAACTATCCTAATTGATTCAAACAAATTCAATTAAGATCTAAACAAAAGATTAACTCCTAATTACTACTTAAACCCTAATTAAACCTAAAAATGATTAAAAATCTAATTAAACATATATTAAACTAAAACTAATAAACTCTAACAACCTCTATTGATTAAAATCTATTAAATTTCTATTAAAATTCTAATAAACTCTACATTATTTATTTAAAACTATTAAAATTCTATTTGAAACTAATAAAGGAAAATCTATTAAAAGATTAAAACTCTATTAAAACAAACTCTATTATTAATAAAAGAGAAAAAAAACTATACTCTTTCTATATTGTCTAAAAACAATTAAAAACAATTTTAAAATCTATTATATTCTAAAAATGATTAAAAAAAAACCATTAAATCTATTTAAAAAATTCTATAAAATTCTAAAAAAGATTCAAACTATTAAAAAAAGTTAAAAAAATCTATTTAAATCCTAAAAAAATCCTAAAGCCTATTTAAAATCTACAGAAGGCTATTAAATCCTAAAAAATGCAGACAAATGCAAATGACTAATATAAAAGATAGCTCGAGACCAGATCAAATCGAACAGTAAACCCCCGGGCATCAGAATATCCCAAAAACCACCATGTGAGCTACAAACACCGAGGAGCTTACAATTTCCCGAAAATAAAACCCCGATTATTTAGACTGGATCTGACATATCTGGTAAATGAAAACCAAGCTGTAACTCTGATATCCTCTGTCTGTGCACAAATGTCATGCGTCTGATTTGCGAATATGAATTTAAACCACGAGTCAGATAGGAGAACCGGTTGGTCAAATTTTAGGGTGCAACAAACTCCATCGGAGATATCGACTGCTGGATGACACCATTACACACCTACCTCAGCACCGGCCACCTACCAGCCGCCTCTAAAGAGGCAAGCACAACCAAGCGACGAGCCTGCTCCTATGTCCTCCTCGAAGGCAAACTATATCGCCGAGACTTCGCGATCCCACTCCTCAAATGCATCGATAACTCCCAAAGCGCAGCCTTCCTAGAAGAAATCCACGAGGGCATCAACGCGCAACACCTCGGAGGACGGTCCCTGGCGAGAAAGGCTCTACGGGCAGGCTACTACTGGCCCTCGATGCAAACGGACGCGAAGGAACACGTCAAACGATGTGACAAATGCCAAAGACACGGGGACATGCACCTCGCCCCACCAACCGAACTCAAATCCCTCTCCTCCCCGTGGCCATTCGCCTGGTGGGGGTTGGACATCCTCGGGCCCTTCACCCTGGGATCCTATTAGAACAAGTACCTCATCGTGGGCGTAGACTACTTCACCAAGTGGATCGAAGCCGAAGCCCTGGCCAAAATCATGGCCCACAACATACTCTGATTCTATAAACGAAGCATCCTTGCAAGATTCGGGATCCCGCTCGCCATTGTCATCGACAACGGCATACAGTTCACGGACAAAAACTTCCGCGACTTCGTTACCAAGCTCGGAACCAAACACCACTTCACCTCGGTCGAACACCCTCAGACAAATGGCCAGGCAGAATCCGCGAACAGGGTCATCCTTAGGGGACTCAAGCGACGACTCGGTGACGCAAAGCGAGCATGGGTCGAGGAGCTCCACAGCGTCCTCTGCGCATACCGCACCACTCCCCACTCAACCACGGGGGAAACCCCATTCCGCCTCACGTATGGAACCGAAGCCGTGATACCGGTCGAGATACGGGAGCCATCCAGACAAACTGAAGCTCCCCTCGACAACGATGACAACGACGACGCCTTACGTGAAGAGCTCGACCTCGTCGAAGAGATTCGCTCAAGAGCAGCCCTCCGGGAAGCCCGGCTGAAACAACAAGTAGCACTTCGCCACGATAACAAAGTCCTCAAACGCGACTTCTAAGTCGGTGACTTAGTTCTGCGCAAAAACCAGAAAGACTCACACAAGGGCAAACTGGCTGCGAATTGGGAAGGCCCCTACCGTGTCCGCGACAAGATGGAGCATGGGGCCTATTACCTCAAAAACCTGTACGGGGAACAACTAGCTCGACCATGGAACGCCACAAAACTTAAGCGGTACTACAGTTAACCACTGCCCGCGACGACCCATCGTCCCGACCCCTGGGGGGCGACATGGTACCACCGCACCTCCTCGCGTCTACTAACGACCAGAGAAAAGCAAACCCTGTCTCTTGTGTGCGCAGGCAGAAGGCCTTGCTCGGGGGGAACACCTCGACCGAGATTCCCCACCGCCGTACCGAAACCGGTAGGACGCCCAGCTCGCGATGGGACGTCCATGCCACGGGGAGAACTACCCCCGGACCGGCCAGGCAACAACGCCGGCCAGTTCCCTTCACCGCCGGTAACAAGCTTTGTCGAGCTACCACCCCAGACAGACCCAAAGGCATACTAACACATGCATATCAAACATATAACTCAAGCATACAAATACGTGCAGAAATAAAACGAGCATAAACAACATGCAAAAACGAGGCGCACACTTAGACAATTTTCAAAATATATTAATAAAAAACGGGCACCAGCCCAGTAGTCAACATTATACAAACAAGGGGGCGCAGGCCCGACAAAGAAAACAACGAAATACAAAACATGGCACGCAGGCCGAAATACGCGGGCACGCAGACCCGGAACCAATCTAAACTCCCTTCTCTCCATCAGCTCCATCCTCCACGCTAGGGACGACGGTGCCACCCTCCTCGGCGCTGAGGTCAACCACCCGGCCATCAAATATCTCATGAAAGGGGCCGATCCCGTCCTCAACGAAGGCGACCCCGGAGTTCACCACCCTGAGCTCAGCAACAGCGCTGTTGAAGCCCGTAGCAAAACCATCCAGGCAGTCCCCTTCCAGCACGCGTATCCTGGCGAGCAGATCAGCCCAGGTAACCAGCAGTCGGTCGTCGTCGGTCTCATCATCCCCGGGAAAGAGATCACCCTCGAGCTCCTCCACTCGAGCTTTCGACGCCCGCAGCTCCTCCTCGGCAGCCTTCAGCTTCTCCTCAACGCCACTGCATCTTTTGCGCTCGAGGTCTACTTCCCCCCGAACCTTCTCCAGCTCGCCGGTCAGCTGGGTCACCTTCCCTCGGCTTGCCTCCAAATCCTCGACCGCTTTGTTCAGACGAGACTGCGTGAACGCGAGATCCCCTTGCAGCTTCGACAGTTCCATGGCCGAGCAGCTCTCTTCGCTCAGAACCATCGCCGTGGTGAAAGTCCGTATCAACGCAGCCAAATCCTCAGTCAGGACCTGCCTCCTCGTTGCACGGTCAGCGCCCAGGATCGCATTCACCTCTCCCGCTGGAATGCTGGGCGACCTAGCCCCATGGAAGTAGCCGGGATGCTGGTGACAAGGAGCGATGGGGTAACCCTCCTCGGAAGACTCCGCCAACAAATCAACCACAAGCTTATCCTCCTGAACTCTCGCTCTCTTCGGAACCCCTTGGGAAGTAGGCGACTGGCTGCCGGTCGGGGACGCCGACGACCCCCTTCCATCTTGCTCGGCAGAAGACTGCCCGACCAATTGAGCCACCCGCGTCTTCGGAGGGGCAGCGACCCTCGACATGCGCAGCTTCTTCACTCGCTCCTCGACAGAAGCCATGTTCCCTGCATGACAAAAGAAAACTAGTCAGTAAAAAGCTAAAGATATCAGGGCGAAAGGGAACGAGGCGACCACCACCCAGGTAACGCAGAGCGTCCTCCTCCGAGGCACACTCGAGCAGGGCCTTTGTATTGATCAGCCTCGTCATCTCCCGAATGTTCCCATAACTGTCAAGGATATACTGGCCGTCAGGGGTGACCAGTTTCGACGGCGGCAAGTGTCGCACGAAAGAAACTATCTTCATGTAGCTGGCCATATCCTCCTCGTCAAGCGTCCCCGCCCGCACGATGTACTCACCTGTTCCCCAAGAATAATGATCCAGGGACCACTCCACGTGCACCCGGGGCAACATGACGGCCTCGCGACGACCATCCATTATCCTCTCCCCTTCCGAATATAACGAGCGGACCCCTTCGTGCGTGATGGGGCTGACCACGAAAAAACGACTCTTGAAATCTCAGACGGAATCCATGTACGTCCTAAAAAGCCTGTCCGGCTGCTTGAATGACACCCAACCATGCCGACCTCCCACCGACTGCCGCTGCAAATGGAAAATGCGAAAGAATAATGGCAGTGTGACGCCAACCTGGAGATATTGGCACACGAGCTCGAAGGCCCGAATAAAGGCCAGGGCATTGGGGTGCAGTTGTGACGGGGCCAGCCTCAGCCAGTCGAAGAGGCCCAGATGAAAATCCGAAAAAGGAAACCTGAGCCTAGCCTCGTTGAAGTAAAACTCGTACATCAGAAAGCGCATCCGCCCGTATTTCGAGCAGATCCGATGACCTGGCCATGGGTGATAGACTTGACAGTTTTGAGGATCCCCCTCTTCCCGGTCTTCTACGGTGGCGTAAGCCCCCGTCGGATCAGCAGCAAAGCAGGAGGGCGTGGTTAGGGGCTCCTCGGCCACCCAGTTTGCGATCGGAATGACGCGCTCGTCAAAATAGGGAACGTCCGGCTCATTGTCCTCGACCATTGTGCCTGTCGCTTGCGCGAAAATAAGGTGCCGGCATGACAGAAGAGTCGCCACCTTTCGTTATTTATCCCTCAGAGCGGGAAAGGAAACGATCGGAAAAACCTGACGAAAAAGGGTAAGACAAGGTCATCGCAACCATTGTCTGGGTTCGGGAGTCAGTTATGCAAAGGGAAGGTATTAGCACCCCTCACGTCCATCGTACTCGATGGGATCCACGCTTGTTTGTTTACTTGGACGGGTTGGTTTTATTCTATCTACCTATCAAGGCTGGCTGAAAAAGAAAAGAAAAATGACTCGGCAAAGCGTCGCACTTTATGCCTACGTATTCTCATCAGAGAATGAGAAATCAGAGTCAACGTAGTTCGGCCTACGAAGGATTACAGGGGAAAGGTTGAAGGTTGCTCGCTAGGACGTCGCATCCTATGCCTACGTACTTCCACACTGTATGGAAGATCAGAGCAAACGTAGTTCGGGAAACTACGGTTTATTTCCTGAAAGAAGTGTTTTTTATTGTATTTGCGATTTCAACCGCACTAGAGACTATGACCTGAGAGTGAATGCGTCGCATGTCACCCAAAGGGTATCATGCTAAACATCCAATCTCAGATAGCTTAAGGCTCGTAACGTACGAAAGAAATCATTCATGATTACTGTATCTTAAACTGCTTTGAGATGAGAAGAGAACAGGCCCAACTAGGAGGGAGACTATCAAGTCCTACTGTTGTCATGCCATGGATTCATCCTATGGTTGAGGTTTGAACAGGGAACTCCTAGAAGTTGTCATGCGTAGGTTTCAACCTAAAAGTCTATCATCAAATCCTTATCAAAGGAAATGAGAGTCCTAAGGGATCATGTCAATGATACACCAAAACAGACGAAGCGTCAGCTTAACAGTAAAATGCATGCAATGCAAGTGAGGGAGGAAATGTGTGTGGGGCTTCAGCCTCCACAAGCTCGTCTCGACCTCAAGCCAGTCATGAAATAACAGTAATCATACTGAAAAATAAACAGCATGCTATCAAGCAATAAACAGTAAACTGCAATCATATAGATAAAAGAAATGAAATGCCATCAGGCAAACAAAACACATGCTTGAGAAAGAAAGAATCTACCTCTAATCTCTAATCCTAACAACCTGATCAAATCTAAGCAAAGCCCTAAAGCAAAACCCTAACCAAAAGAAAACAATCCCAGTCTTCAAGCTTCAAACAAGCTTACCAAAGAAAGGGAGCTAAGTAAGCAGACTCATAGTGTCTTCCTCAGGAAAGCACTAGGAGGCTTATACTCAGGAATCGTATCCTATGTGGCTCAACCACTGTGATCAGTTTACATTCCTCCTTAGGAGAAATTAAACTCACAAAAAGGCTCCAACATCACTGGATATTTGAGAAATCCTACCTGAACTAGTGGAACTAAGTGAATAGACCCATAGGACCTTCCTCAGGAAAGTACTAGGAGGCTTCCACTTAGGAATTGTATCCCATGTGGCTCAACAACTGTGATCAGTTTACATTCCTCCTCAGGATAAATTAAACTCACAAGTTGGCTCCAACATCATTGGATACTTAAGAAATCCTAGATGAACTAGTGGAACTAAGTGAACAGACCCATATGACCTTCCTCAGGAAAGTACTAGGAGGCTTCCACTTAGGAGTTGTATCCCATGTGGCTCAACAACTGTGATCAGTTTACATTCCTCCTCAGGAGAAATTAAACTCACAAGTTGGCTCCAACATCATTGGATACTTAGGAAAGAGGTGAGAAGAAAGAATGAAGGTCATTCATAGTGCCTTCCTCAGGAAAGTACCATGAACTTCCCTCAAACTTCAGGATCTCAAACCTCACAGACAGGGAATAATCTCCAAGCTCTGGGTCTCTGAGTCTTGGTCTACAATCCTCTCCCTCATGCTCCTTCAACAAGCTCTTCAAAACGAACTAAGCCCCACAACAAATTCCCAAAATAAACCCCAGAGATAATCAGATAACCACAGAACAGTCAAAACCATCATCCAACTTCAGAAAATACCTAAAAATACTAAAACAAGAGGGAAAATTCTATCAATTATTCACAAGGGTCTATAACATCTACCCATACCATCCCTATATACCCATACCCAAAAATCAAATCAAAACTCTCCACAGAAAATGAATTATTTCACCTATGCATAACCTAAACCCTAATTATGATACCCTAATGCTAACCTAATTAAACTAATCAAATTTTAATCTAAAAATCAAGAATTAAATCCTATGGGGAACTATGATTCAATATCTAATCACACCAAAAAGAATGAATTAAAAATCATAAGGGAAGGTCCTACAAGAAATTCTACAAAATGAGGTATCAAACTAAACATTATAAAAAGCTATTTAAATGGAAAATATTCTAAAAATACTAAACTAAAAATAAAATGGAATTTTATTTTTATTAATTTTCTAGACAAAATTATGAACCTATGGAAAAAACAAGAATTAAAAAATATTAACTTTCCCATTTTCTATGAATTTTATAAAATGCAAACAATAAAAGAAATTAAAAAAGAATTAAAGGGGATGGGGGGTGAGAACAGTAAAGGCGCCCAGTTCATTTTATGAATGGGCCAAATCAGGGGGGGTGCCATTAGCGAATGGCGCTAGGCCCAGGCTTTATTCAGAAAAACAAAAGAAAAATGAAAGGGAGACGGTGTATTTAGTAATGGTTTTTAGTTGAAAAACTGATTGGGCCAAGTGAGGGGGTGCGTTTAGCACTCAGGGCCAAGGCCCAGTCCAACTTCTTCTCAGCTCTCACACGAAAGGGGGGGGGGGGATGAGCAAAACGGGGGTATGTTTCAGTAAAACCAACTTTGGGCCCAAATGCCATCCGAACCCTAGCCCAACTAACCAATTAACAAAACCTAATCTCCCCTTCTATTCTCAGATCACTGTTCACCAACGACAAACCCTAGCTTCGTCCCCAACCTCCATCCTCTCTTCAATTCCTCACCAGAACTCTCCCTGAGAAATTCTCAAAACAAACTCAAACAATATCTCACCCAATCCACACTTGAACCTAAACGCAAAATTCGTTCAACTCAAGCCCTAACCTAAACAAGCTTCCTCAACAACTAACACGCAAATCTCAAGCGAACCTTAATCCATCTGAATAATTGACTAAGAGGCGAAAAGAATCAAACCTGGATGAAGAGACGAAGACGGTGAGGCTTCGGGAGAACGCTTCTGAAAGACGAAGCTGATGAAGTTCTTGAGACCTTCAATGGGGATCTGGGAACTATGAAGGTTGCTGGAGGTTGAAGGTCCTTGGGGAAGACGAAGACAACTGGAGGCTACCACGATCTGGAAACGGAGAGAGGTTGAAGGCGACGAACGCGAGCGTTCTTGCGCGTTGCAGGTAGTCAAATATCAGGCTGATTTCTGGAGATCATTGCTGAGGATCTTGAAGAAAATGAAGAACAACGGGTGAATTTCTGGAAAATCCAGATGAACACGATGAAGGTTTGTCAGTTTTCTGGGCTTCCTTGAAGAGCGATGAAGGTGCGAGGATTTTCTGGAAAAGAGTTCTTGAAGAACGAAGGAGATGTGAACGTTATGGAAAAGTGTTTGAAGTTCCCGGCGAAGTGGTTGAGTTCTCCGGCGAGTGGTGATGAAGGTGGATGGAGGAAGATCGGAGAAGAACGGAAGGTTTCTGGAAATTCTGGACAGAAAGTTAGTTCCGGCGATGGTCGCGGTGGTCCGGTGACAGTTGGGGCTGCCGGCGGTGGGAGTTCAGGGTGGATGCATGGCCGCCGGTGGCTCTTCCGGTGAGGTCAGTGGGGAGTCTGCATGTGTGGCACGTGGCCTGAGAGGCGCTGGCTGGGGGGCACGTGGTGAGTGGGGCGCGTGTCAGGTTCTGGGGGAGTCTGAAGTGTGGCGTGGTGGGACCTGGTGAATTGGAGAAATGAGGTGGTGTCCCCACGTTGACACGCGTGGCACGTTATATAGTAGACATGTGTCATCTGCTGGACAAAAATGGACAAAAAAATGAATTGGACTTGATTGGGCTTCCAAAAACTACACTGGGCCCACGAAACTGATTATCAATAAGCCAACAAAGTCTGAATTAAAAAGATTAAACTCAATTAACCTAATTAAAACTAACCCTAATTAATCACTAATCAGAAATTAAACCTACTTAATTCTAAAAACCATTAACTGAGTGAAAATTCAATTAACCCTAATTAAAATCTAAACAAAATATCAAATCCTAATTAATCCTAATTAAGCCCTAATTAAATCTAAAAATGGTTAAAAATCTAATTAAACCTATATTAATAAAACTTCTACTAATTTCTATTTAATCTCTATTTAATCTCTAATATTATTTAAAAAACTATTAAAATCCTATTTAAAACTAATAAAATAAAAATCTATAAAAGATTAAATCTATATTAAAACAAACTCCATTATTAATAAAAGAAGAAAAACTATACTCTTTCTATATTATCTAAAAACAATTAAAAACAATTTTAAAATCTATTATATTCTAAAAAATGATTTAAAAACTATTAAACCAATTAAAAACCTATTTAAATTCTTAAAAAACTTATAAAGCTCTAGAAAAAGACTTAAACTATTTAAAAAAGTTTAAAAATCCAATTAAATCCTAAAAATGATTAAAAGCCTATTTAAAATCCACGAAAGTCTATTAAACCCTAGAAATGCAAACAGAGGCCAATAACCAACATAAAAGAGCGTGCGACCAGATCAAATCAACCAGTAAACCCCTGGCCTCAGAATATTCCCCAATCACCGTGCAAGCTGAAAATCCCGAGAAGCGCACAATTTCCCGAAATAATAAAAACCTGATGACCTAGACTGGATCTGAAATATCTGATAGACGAACCCAAACTGTAATTCTGATATCCTCTGTTTGTGCACAAATATCATGCGTCTGATATGCGAACGTGAAATTAAACCATGGGCCAGCTAGGAGAACCGGTTGGTCAAATTTTGGGGTGCAACAGCGTCCAAGATGAGCGTAGTCATTAAACCCCTGAAAAGCAGAAGGTAACAGTGAATTCAATGACAGAGATCAAATTCACCCTTCCACCGCAAGTCAAGTGAAAGGGCGACGAGGAATCCCCGAGCATCGTCCCCGGTGGGTCTGCCCTAACCTACCCCCTCCCCGGTTCCGTGTGGCCTGAACAACAGACCCACCTCGGAGGCATCCGTCAGAATAGACGTCGCTCCCCAGGGCGTTCATCGGAGTAAAAAAACGCTCCCCGGGGCGTTCATCGGAAAAGGCTACCCTCCCCGGGACATTCATCGGAAAAGAATTTCGTCCCCGAGACACTCATCGGATCTAGCGTTTCTCCCCGGTGCATTCATGATAAAAACCCTAAAAAACCACCAAGAACGGCAGAGATTTCGCCGCTCCTCGGGGCATTCAATCGGCCCCGACCACGCTCAAGAAACAAACAAGAAAAGCAAGAGAAAAAGAAAAAGGAAACTTACTATGGTAAAATCGACGACGGAGAACGCGGCGGCGACAACGGCGGTGATATCGGACGGCGGCGGAACAGCAGGTTGGAAATTTGAGAATCAAAGGGCGAAAAGTGAGAAATGAGCAGGGGCTCGCTCATTTATACCCCTGCACGGGACTCGAAGTGTCGCTAGAAACTTGAGTACCCTAGGGTAGCCGCCCTAGCAGCCACCCAGAATGCGACACGTGGTGGAAGCAGACAGACGCGTCTCTTCACCTCTCCCCGCCAATACCCGCCTTCGAGTCCGGCCGACCGACGACAATAAACGCGCGTCTCCGCACGGGGAGTCTTTTCCCAGACCAGTCCACTTCCCTGGAACGACGTCATCAAGTCCTCACTCCCATCCTCAGAGCAACGACTTGGGGGGCTCCTGTTCTGGACTGGGCCCCGGGCTTAACTATGCTGGCCCAGCCCAATAATGTTCCACCAGGCCCTGCCCGGTCCGGGTACCGCGTCGAGCACAAGATCCCTGACATGCTAGAATGATCTCCCCGCGAAGGAGAACCGTCCCAACCACGCCAGGCAAGAGAATCGCCCGCACGACCAAACACCGCCCTCTGCGGGCGGTATTCCCATGCCATCGAGCAAGACCCCCGGGGAATCTCCCGGGCTCCCCTCCGCGGGGAGAACAACGTGTCATGCGCACGCTCTCCACGTGCTCCCCTCCGCTGGGGACACGTCATCTCCCAACTGCCCACCTCCGAAAGAGCAGGTCAAATCCACTTTCCAGAGATCACGGGACAGTTGGACTAGGGCGAAGACCACATTCTGGTCTTCACTACGCCACGTAAGCCTTAGCAGTCATTAGGGTTGGGCCTGGTCATCCAGCCCACCTAAAATGACCGTTGGCCCAGCGCTGGGGTCTCTCTATAAATACCCTCTTCCACAAGAGGGTCAGGTAATTGACTTCTTACCCACTTTCTGTGCATTGCTCTCACTCTGCCCAACTCCTTACTTTGGCATCAGAGTGTTTTGCAGGTACACCCCCCTTTTTCCTCTTCATCAACGGTGAACAGGTAGCAGACCGACAGCGTGTGGCCAGCCCGTGATCCCCTTCTGATCGGGTCAGATCACCTCGTAACCATGAGATATGTTATGGAAATCCTCAGAACAAGGTGATGAAATCTGGTAATGCTTAGATGGAAAAATAGGTTACGGTAATCCTCGTAACCATGAAATACATTCTAGCAATCCTCAGAACAAGATGATGACATATAGTAATTCTCAGATGGAAAAATGTGTTTTGGTAATCCTCCTAACAATGTGATGCGTTATGGCAATCCTTAGAATAAAATGATGACATCTGGTAATCCTTAGATGGAAAATTTGGTTACGGTAATCCTCGTAATAATGAGATGCATTATAGAGACCCTCATAACAAAGCAAAAAATCCTCGGACTGAAACAAATGAGATTCCAAAATCCATTGGATGCTTAAGAGATTGTGAATTTGTTGGACAAGAACTAGTCTTTATAGGTGCCAAGATGCAATAAGTTTTGATGTTGTTGAGTCTATTCTCTAGGAATGCAAATGAGCAACAATAAAGGTTTGTTATGAGATTTAAGATTTACTTTTATGTATGCAGTATGCGATGATGCATGAAATGATATGCATGATTTGCTGCTAACACATACATGGTTTATGCATGAGTAATGCATGATGTGTTCAAACGTGATAATGGTTTGACTATTTCAATTAGTGCCCATGCAACATTCATTGAATAGTTAAGGCTAAGAAATGTTATTTTGTAACAAAGCTTTTCGTCAAGAGAAAAAGTTATTTGATAGGTAATTGTGATAGCATTATCCCTGACACTTATATTGAACTTAACTGTTGCTAATGTATGGTAGGTCTTGCTTGAACAGCTTGAAGTATGGAGAGAACTTGCTTCCATCATTTATGCGGCTTATCGTGCCCCCCGTTTGTTGGGTCTAGAAGAAGTGTGTCGCACTACGAGTTTTAAAGAAACTTGTCATAAATTGATCTTGAGATGGTTTGCCCAATGCTTTGAACCTTGAAGCAGTCTACCCTTGATTAATAGATTCTTGGAGTATTTATGTTCAAACCTTCAACAAATACAACAATGGCATAAACTTTATGTATACAAAAGGATAATATTACACCACAATTCAGTCACGAAAATTGAATAATCACACATCAATCTATCAATTTTTAGAACAACATATACCAATCACAATTCATAATTTTTTTACATAATCACTAATGAGAGTAAAAGTCTCTCTTCCCTGCCTCTTCATGTAATCCCTAATGAGATTTCCTTGCCAAAAAAATCTGAATTGACCAAGGTTTGTGATATGTGTTCTCTCTTCCTCAAGTTGTAGCATTATTCTTGCTTCTTCTCTCAAAAATTCTGATTTCATGCAATGACTACTCTAGTTACTCTAACATTTTTTTATTCTAAAAACTTAATTATTCCAATTTTTTAATAATTATATATTCCTCCCTTTATATTACCTCTTCTCTCTTCTTAATTATTCCAATACTTCTCTGTATTGTCTAGTATATAATATAAAGAGTGAAATTATAATATATAAAAAATAATAATAACTAAGTTGAACAAAAGGTCTGATTTGGTTTGAATTTTCAATTAAGAAAATTATTTGACTAGAATTTTTTAGTAAATTATAATGTTTAATAATGCTAAGGGAGCCTAACTGTAGATCTCATTTACAATCTTGAAATAAACTACCATTAAACCTAATATTACTCAATGCTTCGATTTCAATAATATTTAATCTTAATCTCTTAGAAACTAAAAACTTTAACCTTACTAAATATTGAAGATTAAACTAACTGTTCAAGGTTTTAACCATATCTCTAGCCAGCATAGGCAATAATATCTACTTCACATAATTAATAAATCAAATAATAAATAATTCAAGATTAAACTAACTGGGGAGATGTTGATGTGGCAAGTGGGAATTTCTAGATGTGGCAAGTGTGAGTGTCTAGACTTGGTCCTAGGAGTTTTGACGTTAATCATGAGAAGCTCTTGGTGCTCTTTTGAAGGTTTCATCATTTGGACATGAAGGTTTCAATCACATAATATTTTGTTACAAAATCTAAAGATGAAAGTCTTATACTAAAAAGTCACAAATATTACATGAGCTATTGGAAGTACAAAAAATAATGATTTAAAATTAAAAGACAAAACTAATAAAATGATGACTAATCAATGAACATCAAAGATTATCTAGATACATGCTTTAGTATATTGTGCTCAAGTCCAACATCATCTACAAAATATAAATTTTCTATGCTTGATTAATTTGAGAGCGTTTTTTATTCTTAAGGTTCCAACAAAATTTGCTAAGTTCACTAAGATTTTTCTGATTCATCTAAATCCGGACTATCCACCAAGAATTTTTGCCAAAATGGTGAGTTATATCCCGTACTAACTGGGGTTGCTGCAACAGGTTGTTCTTTCGGTGCATCGGAGTTAGAATCATCGATAACAGCTGGCTCAAGTGCAACAGAATCAAAAACGACAATAACAGCTGGCTCTGGTGCAATAAGATCATGAACAAAGGTATCACGTGGCTCAAGTCCAACAAAATTAGGATCAGGAATAGCGACTAAATCTTGTAGAGAGTTCATGTTGTTTCCTGGTGACTCGGGATGAACTTCAAATTCTTGTTGCACATAAGACACTACTGGACTATGTCCACAATTCGTAGAATCTTCAAAGTATAAGTTGGAATCAGTTTGAAAAGATGTGTTACTAACATCATTTACAAAATTCTCCCAAAACGTCAACGATGATTCAAGCAGATCCAATTGTTCCATGTTTATAGAGAGAATAGACACACTCTCATCATTTTCTCTAGATGGCATTTCAGAAGTTTTCGAAGGAATTTCAATGCTAGCTAAATCATTAAAGGGACTATTTCTAATATACCTTCGTTTTCTCCCCATGTTTACCATTACTGACTGGAGACCTACCTCTTCCTTGGATGTCTGCAGCACTTGACCAACAGACGAGAGCATACTTTGTTGATTCATCTCTAACTTTTGTAAACGATTCTTTGAGTAATGTAATTGCATCTCATTTTGTTTTGACTCCTCTTCTTGCATATGAAATTCCATAAGTAGTTGTTCTTTGTCGTGTTTAAGTTTTTCTATCTCGACTTTCAAATTTCTCCGTTCTAATTCTGTTAATGGAGCAGCATTAACACCAGCAGCCGCCGCCCGTTGGTCATGAGCATTAGACAAAGAATGACTGTGAACTGGTTTGCGCCTATGGATATTATTCATAAGATGTGGTTGATCTCTTACGAAATCTTCATTTGCAAATTCCCACTGCTCTTGATCAACTTTTCTAAAGCCCTAATCAACCAAAAAACATAACAACGTTCAATGAATAAATTAGAAAACAAGCAACAACAACAACATAACAAACTCTATTTGAATAAACAACTTATAACATAAACATTTAACATATAAGTGTTTATGTATAAACTATTTATATAACAAAGGATAAAATAAAGTCAAATTATTTGCATATAAGCTATAAACTGTTCTGAAAACTATTCTAAAGTGCTTATTCAAAATAAGTTCAAAAGTTGTCTCCAACAATCGATCTTGCAAATGTTTGGGTAGTAGAAAAACTCAAATAAACAAAACCAAACATACCCAAAAATATGTTAACAAATTCACGAAGATTAATTTTAATAAAGCCCTAATCAGTTCAAATTACACAACAACAAAATCAGTTTAAAACGATCTCGACAATCAATTTGAAATTGAATGATTAAAATAATTGATTGTGTGTTGAAGTTATTTCCCAAAATCCAACTCCTTAATAAAACCAAAAATCATAACGCAATTCAAGCAATCAAAATACCATTTATGAAAATAATCTTAATTAAGTCTTTTTAACAAACAATGTCATGTTTGGATAACCTTAATCAGACGCTCTTAATAAAAGAGATTATAAAATAAATTTATGTATAAGTTATTTCTGTAATAAAATATAAAATAAATTCAAATAATTTTTATAAAACATTTTATATAGTTTACTAGAATGTCAAACGCAGTTTTCAAAATTTTTTTTATTTTCTTTTACAAATGTTAATAGAAGTAAACAAACTCAAATGAGTCGATTGAAGTTAACCGATCCATTGAGATGAATTTTTTTAAAGCCCCCGTCAAACCAAACACCATGACACATTTCATTCAATCAATAAAAAAACTTTAATGATAGTTATTAAGAGGAAATAAACAAACAACAAATCAATAAAAATTATGAAGTATGCTAAATTTGCTTACATAGGTATTAAGTTGTCTGATGAAACTTGAGAAGTTATTATGTTTAAAGAATTTAGGTAACAAATCTTTCGAAAAATCATGTTGATTCCAAACAATGAAACTCTTATTGGTGGAACTCCATGAAACAATGACATTAGTTGAAGGATCGCTAACCATTTCATAAATTTTAGAGAGAAAATGAGGTATGGAGTTTGAACTACTCTGACCTTCCTCCATCACACCACAACCTCAAACCTAAAAAAAATTATAATAAAGGGATTCCTCAAAATCTTTTAAATAGTAAAAAAATCTCAATAAAATTTTTCCAAAAAAATAATCAATAAAAGTTCTTTCTTTTTATCCCCTTTTTCTATTTCAGTTAAGTTTTACCAATTTCAATAATTGTCATCAATAATTTCCAAAAAGTATACTTTTTTTTTTTTTTTAAATTTCAATTCTAATTTAGTCAGAATTGAAGCTTACATGCTTACCTTCACTCCACCACCAGCTGGGAATGAATCATAATCCAAAAGATGATTACTTTTTTTTTTGCTATGCAGCAATAGAAAAAAATAATGGTCAAATTATAAATAATATAATTCGAACAAAAAAACAGCTGTCAGTTTTTTTCTACAAAATATTCATAAATTCTTTTGTCCTTATTTACCAAAAACCATAACAGAGTTCAATGAATAAATTAAAAAAACAAACAACAACATCACAACAAACTCTATTTAGATAAACAACTTGATTAAGCGTTTATAACATAAATATTTAATATATAAGTGTTTATGTATAAACTATTTTTCTAACAAAGAATAAAATAAAGTCAAATTATTTGCATATAAGCATAAAATGTTTTGCCAATCTATTCTAGAGAGCTTATCAAAAATAAGTTCAGAAGTTGTCCCCAACTATCAAGTGTTTGTGGTAGTAGAAAAACTCAAATAAACTAAACCAAACATACCCAAAAATATGTTAACAAATTTCACGAAGATTAATTTTAATAAAACCCTAATCAAAGGATTAAGAATCTCTATTGCGAGAAAAGCACGTAATTACTAGAAATTTTTTATTTTAGAAGATAATCTTAAATAAAATAGTTTAAATTACACAACAACAAAATCAATTTAAAACGATCTTAACCATTAATTTGAAATTGAATGATTAAGATAAATAATTGTTTGTTGAAGTTATTTTCCAAAATCCAACTCTTTAATCAAACCAAAAATCATAACGCAATTCAAGCAATCAAAAAACCATTTATGGGGATAATCTTAATTAAGCGTTTTTAACAAACAATGTCATGTTTGGATAATCTTAATCAGTCGCTCTTAATAAAAGGGATTATAATATAAGTTTATGTATAAGTTATTTTTGTAATAAAATATAAAATAAATTCAAATAATTTTTATAACACATTTTATATAGTTTACGAGGATGTCAAACGCAAATTTCAAAAACTTTCCTTTTTTTACAAGTGTTAATAGAAGTAAACAAACTCAAATGAGTCGATTGAAGTTAACAGATTCATAGATATGAATTTTTTAAAGCCCTTATCAAACCAAAAACCATAACACAGTTTATTCAATCAATCAAAAAACTTTAGTGGCAATTATTGAGGGGAAATAAACAAACATCATTAGCAAAAGAATCAATCAAGTTAACAACAAATCAATAAAAATTATGAAGTACAATAAATTTGCTTATATAGGTATTAAGCTATTTGATGAAACTTGAGAAGTTATTATGTTTAAAGAATTTGGGCAACAAATGCTTCGAAAAATCAGGTTGATTCCAAACAATGAAACTCTTATTGGTAAAACTCCATGAAACAATGACATTAGTTGAAGGATCACTAACCATCTCATAAGTCTTAGAGAGAAAATGAGGTATGGAGTTTGAACCAGTGTTTTAAAAATCGGGCTAAACCGTCCAGTCAAATCGGTCGAATCGAAAACCGAAAGGATCATCGGTCTGGTCTGATTGTTGGATCTGATATGTTATTGAACTAGTGGAAACTGGGCAGAACCGGTCAAAGCCGCTAAAAATCGATGAACCGAAGGTATTAAAAAATCGACAGTTTAAATGCATGTCTTTTTTTTCTTCATAATAACGACACCGTTATGATAATTTATTTTTTAAGAATAAAATTAAAATATAAGTAGACTTTATTCAAAACATATTTGAAATAATTTTTCTTCGTTTGTAATCAGATATTGTTCAAAATTTGTTTGGATTTGTATTTTATACTATTTTGTCATGCGTGATGTCTACGTTAAGAGTCAGAGTTTAAAGAATGAACATGTGAAATTATGAAATTTTAAAATTTTATAGGTGTCATGATATTTTTTAGAGACTGAGTCATTCGGTTCGACCGATTTATTAAATATATAGTTTATTTTATAGAGACCACTTTATTCAGGTAATTTATCCGGTTTAGTCATGTGGTTCGACCAATGATCTAGTGGTTCGACCAATGAACCAACGACCCAGGTGCTTCACCGGTTTGATGACCGATACAGTTTTTAAAACAATAGTTTGAACTACTCTCTGACCTTCCTCCATCACAACACAACCTCAAACACACATACACACACACACATATATATATATATATATATATATATATATATATATATATATATATATATATATATATATATATATATATATATATATATATATATATATATATATATATATATATATATATATATATATATATATATATATATATATATATATATATATATATATATATATATATATATATATATATATATATATATATATATTATTCAACCATCATAATCTTTAAATTAAATTTAATTAAATAATTATAAATAAAAATGCTAATTTAACTCCTAGATCAATTTAAAAACTATCATCTGAAAAAGTTAAAAAAAACTTAGTGAGTTCATCATCAATATATATATTTTTTCCTCAAACACCATTTAAGTAAAAAAAATTCCTATAAATTTTTTCCAAATAAAATAATCAATAAAAATTCTTTCTTTTTATCCCTTTTTTCCATTTAGTTAGGTTTTACTAATTTCAGTATTTGTCATTAATAATTCCCAAAAAAACGTTTTTTTTTTTAATTTCAATTATGAATTCAGTCAGAATTGAAGCTTACATGCTTACCTTCACTCCACCACCAGCTGTTTTTTTTTTTTTTTTTCTATTCATATGTAGAAAAAAACAATGCTCAAATTTTAAATAGCATAATCCGAACAAAGAAACAGCTCTCAGTTTTTTCTTCTTTAAAATATTCGTAAATTTTTTTTTGTCCTTATTTGCCAAAATCTCAAATACTCTGACTACTTTTTGAAGCATATGTATTATTGAATTTACTCTTTTTTAGAAAAAATAAAATAAAATAAGTTTATAAATATTAAAATATAGTATAATATTTTTAAATTTATCAACTTCGAGAACAAGTCTTAATAAATAGTTATTTAAATACAATTTTTTAACAAAAAAATAATTTTTGTATAAAGTTTTATTCATAAAAATTAAACTTTTATTCATAAAAATTAAAGTTTATATTTAAAAAATTATAAACTTTTATTTATAACAATTAAAATTTGAACTTAAAAAGATATGAATTTATATTATAATATATATTTATATAAATTATATTATCCCAATAAAAAAATTAATATTATTATAAAAAATATTATTATTAAATTATTAAAATTAAATAAGGTATTCGAAAATAAATTTATTCATATAAGAAAAAAATTATTTATTTCTTGACACTTTGCTTCTTTTGTTTTACCAAAAATAATAAATAAAGTGTTTATTCAATAAATAAACTAAATATTTTAAATATTTTTACCCCATTTATCCAATGGGGTGTCATTTAAAATAAATATTTGTTTATTATTCTTTAGACTTAATCGCAGTTTAATTTCTCTATTTTATATTATTCATTGAATTATTTTATTTATTTTAAATTTAAACAGTTTTGATATTTCTTATATATTTGCACTTAAAATTAATATGTGTGTATTTATAAAATGTGACAAATTATTATATGAAAATTTTAGTAAAATTTTATAGGTAATAAATAAAAATAACAAATAGTTAAAATAATAGTCTCATGAACATTTTTTTTTGCAAAAACTTGTAAATGGAATAAAAAAAATTATATGGAATTTTAAAGTCTAAAATTATAAATTACACATCTTTTAAAAATATATATGACATCAGTTTTCAAAGAAAATAAATATCAAAATTATATGAATTTAAAATAGAAAAATTAATTTCGTGATGAGAAAAAAAATCTAAAATCTAACAATTTTATTTTTTTAAATAATACTTTTATAAAATATATAAAATATTTTTTTCTTCTACTTCCACTATACAAATATCTTTTATTAAAATTGTAAGTTGTACTGGTCAAAAAGTACAAGTGTGCGTTTTCTCCTGCAAGGGCGGGGAGATTCAGATGCCTTAATAGGTATATATCACGTTTGGATGGTGAGGGCTTGCTCACAGGGGCGAGAAGTCCCGTGTGGTAGTTTTTTAGGCTATTTTAGGGGTCAGCTCTTGTGAGGTGAGAGACTCTGTTGGCGGTCGATGCTACAAGGATCGTAGACGGGCGGTTAAGATAATCGTGTGTTATGGTTACCGGGAGTACTATGATGCTCTTTTAGGTAGTAGAAGATGGATATGACTTAGATTTTGTCCTAAGGGGAGAGATATTTATAGAGGCTCTATTGGGCATAGGTTATAAAGTTAGTGGGTGGTTATGTACTACCTTCATGATCAAGAAAGTGGTTAAGGGAAGACTTATTCTTCTTATAATCATCGAGAAAATGGTTAAGGGAAGACTTAGTCTTCTTAGAATCATCGAGAAAGTGGTCCCCCCCTCTTGACTGACTCTTTTTAGTTAGTCATTATGGTTCCATTTTATCACCCACATCTATTGGGCGATTAAAATAATTAGAGCCTAATTGGGCAAGCTGTATTACTGCATCTGGGCTACCTCTTGGCAACTTCTGGGTGACCTAATGGCCCATTTAGGGCACATATAGGCTTCATTGGGTGACTCGCCCCTCACCCATCTCTCTAGTCTTGCTCAAACTATCCTCTATTGGGGCGTAGTAAAAATATAACACTATATAGTCCATAAAGCATAAGGGCTTGAAATGGGAGAAGTGGTTTGGTAAGAGTGCTCACATCCTTAAGGCTCCCTTGTACGGATCTATCCCAGGTGGGCTTTTTCTTAATCAAGGCTTACATGGTGTCTCTCAAGCAAGACTTTATAGTCAAGTCTCTTAGGCGAGACTTTATAGTCGGGTCCCTCATGAGAGACTTCATAGTCGAGTCTCTTCGGTGAGACTTTATATTAGATCCCACTCGAGGAAATTCTAAGTCTCTCGAGCAAGGTGTTTATTTAAGCTTGAGTTATATAAGCATAATAATGTATAGCCCGACTGATAAGACATCAATTCCTCAAGCAAGACTGATGATCTAGTCTTCGGGGCTCAATATGGGTCGCGCCTTTTAAGTGTGATTTATTGGAAATGATCCTGCCCGAGGGGACACTAAGTCCCTTAGGAAAAATCTTAGTTAGCCTAAGTTCTTTAGGCATAATAATGTATAGCTTGGCTGATGAGACACAAAATCCCTCAGGTAAGGCATTTTACTCCTACGAGGGGACATCTATCGAGCCCTCAAGCAAGATTGGTGATCTAGTCTCTGGGAATGGAAATAGGTCGTGCCTCTGAGGCATGATATTTTGGAAATAATTCCAAATGATGGGACACTAAGTCCCTCAGGAGAAAGCTTAGTTAGCCTAAGTTCTCTAGGCCTAACAATAATGTTGTTGTACCTCAAAAAATATGATCCTTTGCGAAGCGTATTGCGCCCTCGTAGAAAATTATTCGAACAGAGTCACCACCGAATTTTATTTAATCCAATCAAGGAAAAGGAAAATTTTGATAAAACCTTTAAAAGACAAAATGGTCGTCGCAATCATATTCGGGTTCAGAAGTTGATTATGCAAGGGAGAGGTATTAGCACCCCTCACGTCCGTTGTACTCAATGAGAATCTTTTAGTTAAACTTAGGATTGAATTTTAGATTAAAACAATTATTTTCTTTGAATGATAGAAAATTTTAAAGGAAAAGAAAAAGGGGTGCAAATTTTTTTTATTAATGTGCTTGACGAGATTGCGGGTCTCGCTCATACGTACCCTCTAGTACAATGAGGAACTCAAAGCTCTGTAGTTCGGGGTAGAAAATATTTCTTTGTTGGTGGATTTTAGTGAAAACTACTTTATCTCAATCGAAGGAACAATATTGCTTGCAACCCAAAACAAGTTGAGAATAGAACATTTACATCACGGCAGAATAGATTTACAAATCAACATTCACGGAAAACGTCGCTAGCTTACTGTCACGGTGAGAATCAGAGACCAAAGCTATCAGATTAGCTTGACCCTCAAAGATAAGATATCACCACCAAAATTTTATTTATCCAAGGGATGGGAGAAAAGGTCGAACAAAAATCCTAAGTAAACATGCAAAGCAAAAAGTAAGGCCTAAAGCTAAGCTAAAGAGAGATCAAAGGTCCGGGGGTTGGTTATACTAAGGGAAGGTACTAGCACCCTAAGCATCTGCAATACTCTACATGAACCTCTTGAAATATTTGTGTTTTGGCTAAATTGTTTACTGAGGTAAGGATGGGCAAAGAAATACAAAGGCAAGCAAGAAAAAGAAACAAACATACAAAGAACATGCACAATGACAATGAGTCAAAATACAATATCACTTCCCTTGGATTAGGTCAACAAGTGCAAGAGAAAACAACAGATACATGTAAAATCATCATGTAGAATAAGAAACAAAGAGAATCAATAAAGCACACATGGCAGAGCATCATGTGAAAGCAATAGATGAAATCAGCAGAATACACATGACAAAGCATCATGTGAATCAACAGATACAGAGTACAGATACATGGAAAACCATCATGTAAAAGCAACAAAGATACACATAATACATGGTAAAACGTCATGTATGATCAACAACGAAAGTACACGGCAAAACATCGTGATAAAACAACGAAGAAAGTCGATAAAATACATGGCAAAGCATCATGTAGTTAACATCAACAAATACGATCAACATTCACGACAAAGCATCGCGTAGCATAAGACGTTAAAGATATACAGAATACATGACACAACATCATGTATATAAAACAATAAAGGTACGTGGCAAAGCATCACGATCAACCGATGAGATCAACAACATACATGGCAAAGCATCATATAAAATCAACATAAAAAATCAACAACATTCACGGGAAAGCATCGTGTAAAAACATTATCAATTAATTAAGGCAAAACATCAAGATTAAATTAAAGAAGAGCAAGCCCAAAACAGGAAGCAAACAAGTCGCAAAATAGAATCGGACAACAAGAGAATTATTAATCAATTTAAATATAAATATTTAATGAGATTAATTAATAATTTAATTAACCAATATTAAATAAAAATGTTTAAAGTGATTAATAATTAAACATTTTTTTGCATTTTTTATAATATCACAGAAACTTAATAAAAATATTAAAGCAAAAGATTAAAATATTTTTTGGTATTTCAAATATCATATAAATTTAAAATTAAAACAATTAAAACAAATATTTTAAAAATAGTAATTAAAACATCTAATTAATAGTAATAACTAACAATAAAACGAATTTGTTATATGTTACAACAAACCTCATTATTACTAACATCACACTCTAAATTTTCATTATACCACTGAACATACATTAAACACAACTATAAAATATTAGTAACTACACACTTACTGCATACACTACTGACACCTAAATTTGACAAACAGGATATAACACCCAACACATTCACAACCGATACTACACAACAAAATCTACAATATAACACCCAACACATTCACAACCGATACTACACAACAAAATCTACAATGAACACAACTAAAAACAGAAAAAGATAAATTGAAACATACCAATTGGACACGACGTAAAGGGCACTTCGAATCTCCAATGACGGTGGTGGCGATACCATGGCGATGTTGTTGGGTGTTTCGCCTCGTACGGACGTCGTGCTGCAGCGGTTGTTGAAGATGATGATGGGAAGAGAAGAATGTTAAGGGTAGTGAGTGAAGGAGGTATGTCGAAAATGGTAGTAGAGAGATGGTATTATGAAGTTGGATGGAGAAAAAGTGTGGGTGGTAAAAACAAAAGTTGCAGTAGAATGTTCTTTCCAATATTGATGGAAGATGATGATGGTGAAGAAATGAAAACAAGTCCTCCCCCTATTGTTTGTGTGTAGGAAAAGGTGGGTCCTGCCCAAGCTGGAGCAAAAAAGTCTGGTTTAGTTCAAAAATTGTTGATAGGAATTCGGTTGGAATTATATTAATTAGAGTGAGAATTGGAAAGATTTATTGACAATTAATATGCAATAAATGAACACAAGTAAGAACTAATATAGAAGTGAATTTGAAAAGATTCATTTTAGTCCCACATTTAAGGGAATGGAAATATTAGTAGTGTTTATATATTCCAACTTTGTCAATTGGGTTGGGTCTTAAAGGGCACCCAATTTTGTGAAAGGAGTGAGGACACACCCATGACCATCAAGACACACGCGCGCGCGCCGCAGACGCTGTTTGGCCGGCTCAGCTCGGTCCGGTCTAGATGAATTATTTTTTGGACCCGAATTTATAGAATTTAATTATCATTCTCCCACCATTTTCTCCATTCACCACGAATTTGTAGCTGCCTATAAATACAGGGTAGAAATTCAGTAGTGAGCACTTCGGATTTCACAAGTTCACACGAATTTTGATTTCCATCTTCTCTCCCTTAATTCTCTTCATCTAAAATCTTTCTTTTCTTGTTTTTCCGACTGGTTATTTTCGCCAGATACTGTGACTTAGAAAAGTGTATTTCTAGAGCGATTTATCAGTGTGCAACTGATAATCGTAAGTTTTTGAACGGGTTGTTTTATCCTGGAGGCGTCGTCGTAAATCGACTGCTTTGCATATTTTGGCAGTACGGCGAAACGTCTTAAAGAAAGCGACCTAGTACGCGACTCGTCCCGATAATTTCCTTGTGCCAAACTCAATTTTTCTAATTCGAAAACAACAATTTTAAGACGTTTTAATAACTGCCATGGCAACTGAGGAAATTATCGGTACTACTGTGGCCGCTTCGGTCTCTGACAAATCTTTCAGGTTTGAGGGTTCCAATTTCAAACGTTGGCAAGCTAAGATGAAGTTTTTCTTAACTCTGAAAAAGGTTGCCCACGTTCTGACTGACGATATCCCGGTTGTCCCTTCTGCATCATCTGAACTACCTAATGGTAACTCACTTGCAGATTCAGACGGGACTTCCAAAACGTCTGACCCAGATGCTGCAAAAGTTAAGGCTGACTCAGATGCTGCAAAAGCTAAGGCTGCAGCAGATGATCTACAGCTCCGAAAAGAAATCGTCTTATGGCCCGAGAATGATTATCTGTGCAAAAATCACATTCTGAACAGCCTTGCTGATGATCTGTACGACTACTACAGTAGCTACAGGACTGCTAAACAGGTATGGGAGGCTCTAAAAAAAATATGATACTGAAGAAGCAGGTGCAAAGAAATTTGCTGTCAGCCGCTACTTGAACTACAAGATGGTGGATGAGAAATCGGTGGAAGCTCAAAGCCACGAAATTCAGAAGATTGCTCATGAGATTATTACATAAGGTATGCCCCTCAATGAACAATTTCAAATTGCTGTAATTATTGACAAACTGCCCCCTGGTTGGAAAGATTTCAAAAATGTGCTTCGTCACAAAACAAAAGAATTTTCAATCGAGAGTCTGATTACTCGCCTCCGAATTAAAGAGGAGGCTCGAAAACAAGATCAGAAAGAAGAATTCTTAGTTGTGTCTAACAACAAAAAGAAATTCGGTGCGGTTCTGAAGCCTACGGGAAAACCTTTAAAGAATCAGAACCGCAATGCTATGAACCGAACTAAGAATGGGAATCCCTCTAGGGCCCCATCGGCTCCATGTGCTAGGCAACAGCCACCACCTCAAAGAAATGATGCTCCGGTTTTCTCTTGCTACAATTGTGGGAAACCGGGCCATATGGCAAAGAAATGTAGGAGCAGGCCTAAACCTGCAGCTGGCTCAAATGATCAGGTTAACCTGACTGATGAGCAACTCATTTCCATGATCACTAAAATCAACATGGTTGGTGGAAGTGATGGTTGGTGGATAGACACTGGCGTCACTCGTCATGTCTGCTATGATCGTGCTATGTTCAAGACATACATGAATGCTGAAGATAAGAAAGTGTTGTTGGGAGATGCTCATACCACTAATGTTGCTGGAATTGGAGATGTTGAGCTGAAGTTCACTTCAGGAAAGACTTTGATCTTGAAGGACGTCATGCATGTTCCTGAAATTAGGAAGAATCTTGCTTCTGGTTTTCTTTTGAATAAGGCTGGGTTTAGTCAAACTTTAGGGGCAGATTTGTACACCATCACTAAGAATGGTATTTTTGTTGGAAAAGGGTACGCCACTGATGGCATGTTTAAGTTGAATGTTGATTTGAATAAAATTTCTCCTTCTGTTTACTCTTTGTGTGACTTTAATATTTGGCATGGTAGACTTTGTCACGTTAATAAACGAATCATTTCTAATGCAAGCAACATAGGCCTAATCCCTAAACTAAATGTTAATGATTCCAATAAATGTGAATTTTGCAGTCAAGCTAAAATAACAAAAACTTCACATAAATCAATTATAAAAGAATTTGACCCCCTAGATATTATACACTCTGATATATGTGAATTAGATGGAAGTTTAACTAGAAATAATAAACGTTATTTTATCACTTTTATTGACGATTGCTCTGATTATACTTATGTATATCTAATGAAGAATAAAAGTGAAGCGCTTGACATGTTTAAGGTGTATGTAACTGAAATTGAGAATCAATTTAACAAGAAGATTAAGAGACTTCGCAGTGATAGGGGAACCGAATATGACTCTAGCTTGTTTAATGATTTTTATGCTGAACATGGTATTATACATGAAACGACTGCTCCATACTCTCCTGAAATGAATGGTAAAGCAGAAAGAAAGAATATGACTCTTACTGAACTTGTAGTTGTAATCATGTTAAATTTTGGTGCTGCACCTCACTGGTGGGGGGAAATTTTATTGACTGTTTGCTATGTCCTGAATAAAGTTCCCAAGTCAAAAAGTAAGATCTCACCTTATGAGATATTAAAGAAAAGACAACCAAATTTGTCTTATTTGAGAACTTGGGGCTGTCTGGCTTATGTTAGAATTCTGGATCCGAAACGAGTTAAACTCGCTAGTAGAGCCTATGAATGCGTATTCATTGGGTATGCAGCAAACAGTAAGGCATACAGGTTTTATGACCTAAATGCCAGAGTAATTATAGAATCAAATGATGTTGAATTCTATGAAGACAAATTTCCTTTCAAATCGAGAAATAGTGGGGGCACATGTTGAAAAGTATATTTTCGGCAAATATTTTTAATATCGTATCCACAAAGATTGGTGTTACTACCGCCGTTCTATAATTTCGATTGTTGTAAGTTCAAAAGGTGTTCGAATTGTTTATTTATGACTAAAGTATTATTTTTACTTATAAGAAAATTAAGACAAATAAAATTTGTTTTAGAATAAAGTTTAGAAGCCTTGTCAAGATTGAGTTTCATTATCTTTGTTCTTTATGTATTCTTAATATCACATGCATGCATTCAAACTCCATTGATAATATTCAAGTGTTCTCTCAATAATATTTATGTCTAAATAAAACTGTGATAGTTACTATATAAATCCTTAGACGATCTCTCCATCTAACTATTGATATAATAATCTTGAATGCTTAACACAATAGAAAAAGTAGTGAATAAATCTATCTCTACAATTTATTCTCTACTTGGAAAAATATTTTAGTTCAAGAATCAAACTACCTTTCTCAACAATAATTCAATTCTAATTTTGTAATGTAAAGAGAGAAAATATTATTCCTTATCAAAGGTGAAGTTTGTTACATGCAAGGATACAAATGTTACATAAACAACAAAAGATAACTACTACCTCAACCTTGCCAAGAAGGAATTTAGCTACTCATCATCTTCATTGATTCCATGGAAAATTCTTCAAGAGTTTCTTCTTGCATGAAGCTTCCTCAAAGAAAAACAAGAAAATCTCTCTAAAATCTCTCTAAAATCTTCTTACAAACCTAAGAGATACTAAGACTCTCAAGTGTAATGATTATGTCCAACATGCAAGGGAAAAGTGCCATAAATAGCCTATAGGGCGCCACCCTACAAAAAGTGGTTTTACTTCCAAGACAGGACATGTGTCATTACTTTGCATGTGGCTGAAATGCACTCAGTTCGCGGCGCGAAGGGTGGTCGCGGCGCGAACTGTCAAAAAACAGAATTGCTTGCTTTGTTGCTTCACATTGCTTTTGCCGACTTTGTTCTTCAAGTATTGCTCCGGAGATCTTTTTATGCAATCATTCTTTTCTTGACAAAATTTCTACAAGACTTAAAGAAAAAGTGAAATATCTATTCGAACAAAACAAAATAACTAAAATTGAATGTTTTACTAAATTGTGATAAAAACTTGTGTGAATTTAATAAGAAATTGGTAAAAAGGGACCGATAAAATATATAAAAATTAATACCAATTGGTCCCTAACAGCACACAATCGAGTCACATTCCTGTGATAAAAAGCACTGAAAGCAGCGACAATGTAGAAACAGAACTTCGAAGAAGTAAAAGAGCAAGAGTTGCTAAAGACTATGGGCCCGATTATGCGGCCTATAATGTAGAAGAAGATCCAATAAATCTTCAAGAAGCACTGTCATCTATGGATGCAGACTTATGGCAAGAAGCCATTAATGATGAGATAGATTCTTTAGAATCTAACAAGACCTGGAACTTAGTAGACTTACCCCCGGGTTGCAAACCAATTGGTTGTAAATGGGTTTTGAAAAAGAAACTAAAACCTGATGGAACGATTGAGAAATACAAGGCTCGCCTTGTAGCCAAGGGTTTTAGACAAAGAGAAAGTATAGATTTCTTCGACACCTTTTCTCCGGTAACTAGAATTACATCCATTAGGGTACTCATTTCAATAGCAGCCATTTATAACTTAATAGTACACCAAATGGATGTTAAACAACTTTTTTAAACGGTGACTTAGAAGAAGAAATATATATGGAACAACCAGAAGGGTCTGTGATCCAAGGACAAGAAAGCAAGGTCTGTAAGTTAGATAAATCTCTGTATGGACTAAAACAAGCCCCTAAACAATGGCATGAAAAGTTTGATAACCTAATGATAATTAATGGGTACAAAGTGAATGAAAGTGACAAGTGCGTTTATTACAAATCTGAGAATCACATTTGTACTATAATATGTCTATATGTAGACGATCTACTTATATTTGGATCAAACATTCAGGCCATTAATGATATGAAATCATTGTTATGCAATAACTTTGATATGAAAGACCTCGGAGAAGCAAGCGTGATCCTGGGTATCAAGATCACGAGATCCGAACAAGGAATTTCTTTGGATCAATCTCACTATGTGGAGAAGATCTTAAAGAAATATAAATACTTTGATTGTAAACCTGCATGCACTCCGTATGATCCAAGTGTGAAACTATTTAAGAACACTGGAGAAAGTGTCAAACAAGCAGAATATGCGAGCATCATTGGCAGTCTTAGGTATGCCACTGATTGTACTAGACCCGACATTGCATATGTCGTAGGACTGTTGTGCAGATTTACAAGTAGGTCGAGTAACGAACATTGGCAAGCTATTGAGCGAGTAATGAGGTACCTTAAAAGGACTATGGACCTCGGCCTACACTATCATAAATTTCCTGCTGTACTAGAAGGGTATATTGATGCAGATTGGAACACCTTATCGGATGATTCCAAAGCTACTAGTGGTTATATATTTAGTATAGCCGGAGGAGCTGTATCTTAGAAATCAAAGAAACAGATCATTCTGGCAAAATCCACAATGAAGTCTGAGATAATAGCATTAGCTACAGCTAGTGAAGAAGCAAGTTGGTTAAGATGCTTGCTAGCTGAGATTCCTTTATGGGAAAAACCTATACCAACTGTGTTGATCCACTGCGATAGTACCGCGGCTATTGCAAAAGTTGAGAACCGTTATTATAATGGTAAAAGACGTCAAATTAGAAGAAAACATAGCACTGTTAGAGATTGTATCTCTAAAGGAGCTGTGAGAGTGGATCATGTACGCACTGATGAGAACTTAGCAGATCCTTTGACGAAAGGATTAGCTAGAGAGAAAGTCCATAATACATCCAAAAAGATGGGACTAATGCCTATAAAGCAATTAGTTACTCATGATGGTAACCCGATCTAAATGACTGGAGATCCCAAGACTTAGGTTCAATGGGTAATAACAAGTTGTGAGTAATATGAAAATGATCATGCAAGTAAAGCATGAATCCTGAAGTAATGAAAGGATGAGATAATAGAAACTCTTAATGAGATCTATACTCTGTATGAGAGAGTACCTGGGCTACAGGAGTACTCTTGATAGGTTCATCTATGTGACTGTGGAACTGAGGCCGGTTCCTATGGAATTTCGAGGCAGAATTTCTAGAGCATTCACTAAACCGGGATACACGTGTAGGGCCACTAAAGCACGGGCTACAAGAATACACCTTACGGAAAGGTTGTGTGCGGGTCTGATGTCCGAGATAGAGTTCAAGACAATGGTGTCACTTTTGTTGAATCAGAATCCTACTCGCTACGCTAAGGTTCAAGTCGTAGACACCTTTGCTTATGCTCAATCTTAGAAATGTCTGACGTACTTCTAAAATCTCTTTTAAATTCAAGTGGGGGAATGTTGGAATTATATTAATTAGAGTGAGAATTGGAAAGATTTATTGACAATTAATGGGCAATAAATGAACACAAGTAAGAACTAATATAGAAGTGAATTTGAAAAGATTCATTTTAGTCCCACATTGAAGGGAATGGAAATATTAGTAGTGTTTATATATTCCAACTTGGTCAATTGAGTTGGGCCCTAAAGGGCACCTAATTTTGTGAAAGGAGTGAGGACACACCCATGACCATCAAGACACACGCGCGCGTGCCGCCGCCGCTGTCCGGCCGACTCGGCTCGGTTCGGTCCGGTCCGGTCTAGATGAATTATTTTTTGGACCCGAATTTATAGAATTTAATTATCATTAATTAATTAATATAATTTGGTGGAAAATTAATTAATAATAATATTAATTAATTAAGAAAATAATTGGTCAGTAACTGCCATACTGACTAGATCCAGTCCTCCACGATTTTCTCATTCTCCCACCATTTTCTCCATTCACCACGAATTTCTCCCTACTCAGGTGCATGTAGCTGCCTATAAATACATGGTAGAAATTCAGTAGTGAGCACTTCGGATTTCATAAGTTCACACGAATTTTGATTTCCATCTTCTTTCCCTTAATTCTCTTCATCTAAAATCTTTCTTTTCTTGTTTTTCTGACTGGTTATTTTCGCCAGATACTGTGACTTAGAAAGGTGTATTTCTAGAGTGATTTATTAGTGTGCAATTGATAATCGTAAGTTTTTGAACGGGTTGGTTTATCCTGGAGGCGTCGTCGTAAATCGACTGCTTTGCATATTTTGGCAGTACGACGAAACGTCTTAAAGAAAGCGACCTAGTACGCGACTCGTCCCGATAATTTCCTTGTGCCAAACTCAATTTTTCTAATCCGAAAACAACAAACCCCACCAAAGATCGAGATTAAGGGATTGATCGATGATCTCATTAAGAAAGCAGCGGCTAAAGCTGAGGGATTTTTAGGAAGAGAAATAACGAAACGGATGGCTAGTGTCTAAGCTGCTGTACAGGAAGCACGAATTGTGTTCTTGACAAAAGCTTGTTCCGTGAAGTGATAGATTATAAAGTGAGTGAGCATTAACAGAGAAGAAAATTGGCAGCTGCTGATAAGGTTAGTGCATGAGGATTTTTTTCAGCAATCTGGTATAGTGAAGTTTTGATTAGTAATTTTGGCTTATAATCTATTTTATGGTAGGAAAAATAGATTACTCCAATTTTTAATTCAGATCTGAGGTCAACGTTTGTGTGCAATGCAGTGGGTAACACAAAATGGAGTAAAAAACAAAATATCTTTATAAAACTTAATACTTAAGTGTTTCTAAAAAAAATAATAAAACAAAATTTAAATATTAAAATAAAAAATGATAAATAAAATAAGAAAAGATAAACTATTAAAAATAAAAATCTAAAATAAAAAAATTTGATTAATAAAAATGATTATTTAATTAAAAATAAAAATATAACCGGTTAAGAATGAGAAATCGAACTGGTATCGTAGTGCTCGAAAAATTAAAACGAATGCACCAAAATGATCAGCACGAAATAAACGACTCAGAAAAAATTACAGCGTTTGGTCAAATTTTGAAATAAATTTTACTCGCTTAAAAGGCTTAAACTATCCAAAATGCGACCGAAAAGCAATCGAAAAATTAAAAAGATCATGTCAGGTTAAACTACGTGAAACGTAGATTAATATGACTGACGTTTACAAGCTCGATTTTAAAACTTTTCGTCCACTGATTTTACGCACAATTGACTTTTAGTTTGATCAATTTGGTTATAAATCCAACAAGTTTATTCCAGCTGACAAATTAGGCATTGTGAGGTGATGAAAAACATGACAGGCTATGCAGATGATGCAAAGAGAGGCGTAATCTTAGGAATAAAAATTAGGGTATGACAGATGCCCCTATTTAGGTTTCTTCAATCCGAGGATATGAAGATCGAAATCTTCGTCTCGACAAGATTTGAGAGACTTAAATACAAACATGCATAATTTTTGACCCTAAGATACCACAAAGATGCTTATGATATGGTATGAATGCAAGACTCAAAGTTCCGTGGGGAATGAAACCAGAAAAGACAAATTACTGCTGGAAAAACCAAGTAGATAACAAAGGAACATCGCAGGTGAATAAGTAACGGATCTTAAAGAGACGCAACCGAGGAACACAAGATATCATGGAAATCCGTCAAGGTGACAAGGAGTATCCAAAAATACTTGGAGAGAGAGAGAGAGAGAGAGAGAGAGAGAGAGAGAGAGAGAGAGAGAGAGAGAGAGAGAGAGAGAGAGAGAGAGAGAGAGTCCTGAACAAAGATACAGACATCTGGTAAGACATCAGATGTAGAAAGTAACACAATCTAGAAAAACATTAGATATGGAACGAGACCAAATCTGAAGATACAACAAAGACTTCCAAGAAAGAACTTAGCTTTATTTTGTAATGTTTAGGAACATCCAGAAACAAAAAGCAACTTTACTAGGGAAATGATCACAGTCGTCAGAGGTTTTGTTAGAAGTGCATTGAACAAACTCTGGAAAAGAACAATATCAACCATCAAGACATTCAAGAGAACATTGAATGAAACTTTGGAACATAAGCAAACATCAGAGATAGTCAGAAAAATAACGAGCACATCCGAGAAAACATCAGAGACATTTAAGAAAATATTGGATGAACTCTGGAATAGAAGCAAACATCAGAGACATTCAGGGAAACATTGAATGAACTATGGAACAAATAGCAAACATCAGAGATATTCAGGAAAACATTGAATGAACTCTAGAACACATCCAGAAAAAGCATTGGTTGAAGAAGGAAAATAGACTTAAAGGCATTCAGCAGCTGTTAACGAAAGTTAGAAATAAATTGAAAACATCTAGAATATCATTAGATGAAAATAAAGATTCTGAAGCTACATCTAAAACATTTAGAAAAACTTTAAATGTATGGGAAAAGATTTTGAAGGCATATCCGGAAGAACATCAGATAAGCAAAACCATATCGGAAAAAACATCAAATATGCAAAGTCATATCCAGAAGAATGACATATAGACACAAAGGGGTTCTGGAAAAAAAAATCAGAAGAGCAAAGTCCTATCTAGAAATACGTCAGAGAGACAAAATAAGTAATCTGGAATTTCATCAGAGAGTGAAAAATAAATTCTAGAAGTACATCAGATAAAGATAAGGTACATCTGGAAATTATCAGACGGTAAAAGAAACGAGACTCTAGAAAGGAATCAGAATCCCAATGGAAATATTTGGAAAGACATCAAATAGGTTCTAAAAAGACATCAGAACAAAAGACTCAATCTGGCAAATCATCAGAGAGAGACAAAGAAATAATATAGAAATTCATTGAAGGGTGAGAATCAAGTTCTGGAAGGGCATCAGAATCAAAAAGAAAATATCTGAAAGTACATAAGATAACATAAGAATAAATTTCTGGAAATACGTCAGAATTGCAAAGGAAACATCTAGAAATACATCAGGTGGGTTCTGGAAATGCATCAGAACAAAAGACTTAATCTGGAAATCTATCGGATAAAAAGTAAAAAAATTCTGGAAAGTCATCAGAATGGTAAAGGAAATATTTGAAAAGACATCAGAAACATAAAATGGGTTCTAGAAATACGTTAGAACATATAAGACATGTCCGGAAGAGCAATCGGATAGGGAAAGTCAAATATGGTGGAACGTCAGATAAGACATGAAAGTATCTGTCTAGTAGGTGCCAAATAAGTTGGACTTTGACCATAAGGTAAGACGTGGGTAACAACGCGACCTCTGGTAGATGCAAATGAGAATGAAACACTCTTGATATGCAATGGTATATGAATTTTGCTATGATAGATGATCAAATGCAAATGTAATGCAGAAGTCGACGACGTGGCTTGACTCTTTTGGGAAGAGGGAAAGATCGGAAGACTGATTCCTTAACATGGAGATCACTGCCATTTTACTTAAGGACTAAAGATGATGTTGCTGAACACATCTCTGCCACACTGGTAAGTTGTATCAAATTGGAGATCCTTGTAGGAGGGATGGAGAGTTGCTTTGGGATTCTTTAAGTAATATGCCCTAGATTAGATGATTGTTGTAGATGAACTGATCATTGCTTCCGCTTGGCTGATTTTGGAGATGACTGTTTTACTGTGCGCTTGGAAGACTTGCCCTAATATGAGTCTTGAAAGGTCTTTTGGATAAACCAATTCTGAAAAGGACTTGCACTGAACAACAAATCTTGAACTGATTCTCAACAGGATCTGGAAGGAACTTGCCCTTGATAGGATCACCGACCAAGTTTCTCAACCGTTTGAAAATTCCTTGAGAGGAAAGGCAGTTTGCAAACAAAATTATTCACACAAACATGGTAAACTTAATGCAAAATTCATACAACTTTTGAAATCAAAATCATTTTTGGAATTACGCAAATTAGATGAGTCACTAGTCAAAACACGGTGGTTCAAGACATTAAAAGTGGAAGGTAAAGCAAAGGTATGGTACCAAAACAGATGATTTGCAAAAATCTTTTTGGAGTTAGTTTACGCAACCTTGCTATAGTATGCTTTCAAAATGACCTTGCTTCAGCTAGGTCTTTTGAGGGTTGTAATGTGGCCTGGTTCACAGTTTATGAAACAAAAGATAAAGGCTCAAAGTTTATTTGTACCCACCCTATCTTCGTGACGATCTTCAGTCCTATGCTCAGTTAACTTAGACTAGGTTCTCAAGTTCCCAAAGGTTGGAAATTGCACTGATGATAGTAATTGGTGGTTCATAACTCAGGGGACCATAGAGATGGTAATCACTACGTTGTTACAACATTTAGTTTTTTTTGCCATTGAGGACTTTCACGGTGAGGATTTTTGTTATCCCTAACTTTTTCCTGAACTGTTTCTCTTGAAGCTTACAGTCAGCGGGATGCTCTAGTTTTGTCTAAGTCTCCTTCATAGGTTTTGACTTAGCGGGCTTTTTCTTTTGATTTTTTTTTTCTTTTTTTAGAAAGAAGGTAATTGTCTGACTTAATGATTATGGTGAACCATCATCGGCCTTCGGCTTGAAAAATATCTTCCACACTTACTTACTGTGTGCGAAGGAAAATTTACGAATGCAACCTTTACTGAAAGGTGTCTTGCATGAACGCACAATCAAATTAACTGAGAACTACCCATCCCAAGATTAAGATTGTGGGTTTTTGTATAGAAATAAACTCCAACTTCTAGGCTCGAAAGGGTTGACAAGAGAATAACTTCCTTATATCTCTAGTGTTTGGGAAATTGAAATAATGTCTTACATCGTTAGAAAAGTTTGATTAAAATTTGGTTAAATAGACTAATTAAGCTAACTAAGATTAATTATTAAAGTTATTTGATTAACTCAAATAATCGAGTTAATTAAAAATTAATTAAGAAAAATTAACTAATTTAAACAAAAATTAATTAATTAATTAATTAAACTAAAACAAAATGAAATAAACAACAAAATCGGATGTAAAATGATCGAAGCGAATTAACACACAAAATTAAATAGAATGTGCTCAAAGCCGGTTTGTGTATAATGACAACAAAATCAAAATGTTGTACACATAGATCATAATACGGAAAAATCAAATCAATATATCAAATGAAACTTTGGCGGCATAACAACATATAAATGTGGAATCCAACAGACAAAAATCAAACTTAAAACACAATGAAGTAAAACAAGCACAACTCAATATTTATTTACAAAGCTGCCAATTATTTACAAAAAAATATATGGAAGCTTTACAACATTGAAATTAACATAGCCTCTACGCACACTACATAATCTAAACCAACTGGTGTCGAATATTCATCACAAAAGATCTGATTTCAACACCATAAACGCAGGCAACAACAACACAGTATCATTATTGTTCGATTACAACATATTATTCGAAACTTACATAACAAATTGTACCAATAGAATTTGCAAAATCAAAGTTCAATGAAACAAGAAATCTATCCAGCTCACATACAAACAGAAAATAAAACATTAACACCAAAATGAAAATGTCGGCAGCAAGTATGTTAATGATTTAATCGCGTCGGCACGTTAGCAGAAAGTCTATCGAGCTCAAACACATACTCAAAGATTTATTTACAAAATGAAACTTAAATAAATAAAATGTTAGATTTATCTAATATTTTATGGGCTACAATCAATTGTGGTTTAATTTGTAAAAAACGGGTTAATCGTGATTCTGATGGGGGTGCATATATAAGCCCTTTAATTGATTAAGTGATCAATTTTTAATTAATAGTTGAGTATCTGAAACCTGATTGGTGTGGGTAAAAGTGTGGGCTTTAACCTTGGGCCCATAATGGGTAGGGACTAAGATTATATATATTATATGGCTAGGTCTCCTCTGTAATCACAAAAAAAGCATCAGAAACATAACTGACGGCTCCATAACTTGCTCCATTGAAAGTTGTGAACGAGAGTGTGAGATACAGAGGAAGATCTGGTCATTCATCCATTCGGAATTCTGAATCATGACTTCAACAAGTAAGTATTGATGTTTTAATCTCATATAATATCCATGAATATTTCCGCTTACATTTGGTATCAGAGCTTAAATTATATGAATTAGGACTCAATTTATTATTCTTAATATATAATTATGATTTAATATAATGGTTAGTCATTACGTGAAATTGTAAAGCCATTAAAATTAAAAGTCATTAACAATTATTGATCTCGTGTATTCTTATTGATCTCGTATATATAAATCTAATGTTAAATTATTATAATTTTCTCTTCGGAAATTTTATTAAATAAATGTTAGTTTATATAAATTTGTAATATATTTGTTTTGTCAAGTATTTTGAAATATTATATAATATCTCTATAATATTGAGATTGATACTGTTGAAGACAAAATTTATTAGGAATGTTATATGGTTTAAATTCATGATTGGTTCATGATTTATTTTGGCAAGAATTTTTTTTAATTCCTATGCAAGAAACTCTATAAATTATTGTGTGTGATTACCACCAAAGTGAGATCGCTCATTTTAATTTATAAAAGTATCTTTGTAGTTTGAGGAATGGTTTTAAGTCATTACTGTGATTGTCTTCCCAAAGGTGGATAATTGTATGTAAAGATTGTGGTTGATTGAGGATATAACTATTGGAGATGCTTTGGTCTAAGGGATTTATTTACCCAAAGGAAATAAATTTCTAAACTCAATGTATGCTCATTGAGTAGCTTATTCTTGAAATTTGTAGATGAAGTTGTTGGAGGTGTTTTGGTTTAGAGAATTTATCTACCTAAAGGAGATAGATTTTCGAACCCAATGTATGCTCATTGAGCGACTCATCTGAGGTTCTGACCTTGGTTCTAACCTGGGTTTTACCATTCCACCCAAAGGGGATTGTGTGATAATGTTGGCCTCTTAGTGATAGCTTATGTTCATTAAAGCTATATCTTGCCTTTATTATTTGTTCTAATGCATTCCTATTTTGTCTAATCAGTGACCTTCTCTATGAACAATTGTTCTGCTTCTATTGAGATCCTGAATGGGTCTAATTTTAAAAAATGGAAGAAAGACTTAGAGTTTTCGTTAGGGATTGCTGACCTTGACATGGCATTGCGTGAAACCAAACCTGTGATCAATGATCAGAGTACACCTGAAGAGAAAGAAAAATTAGCTAAGTGGGAGAGGAGTGATCGACTTAGCTTGTATGCTATGAAGAGAACAATTTCTGAACATCTGATAAGTGGGTTGCCTAAAAAAGAGAATGCTAAAGAGTATCTTACTGCTATTGGAGAGAGATTTCAGGTATCTGATAATGCTGAATCTGGATGTTTAATGAAACAACTCACAGACATGAAATATGATAACAATGGGGGTGTCAGAGAGTTCATTCTTAAGATGGTTCATGTCCAAACCAAACTAAAATCCCATGACATTGACCTGAATGAGAATTTTATTGTGTCTCATGCCTTAAATTGCCTACCTGTTGAGTTCACTCAAATCAAAACTGCTTATAATACATTTGGTGATAAGTGGACTATCAATAACCTCATTACCAAGTGTGTAGCTGAAGAAGAGAAACTCAAGAAGGAGAAAAGTGATCTAGCACTCCTAACCTTTCATGCTAAACCCCATTCTGGTAAAAAATCTTGGAAAAATAAGAAAAACACTTATAGTGTTGCTCATAGAATTCCTGATAAGGAACCTGATAATGGTCAACATCATAATATAGGAGGTCCCAGACCTGTTGCTTTTAAGAAATTTGTTTGGTGCTTTTGGTGTAGGGAAAAGGGACATAAGAAAAGTGATTGTCATGCTTTTAAAGCTTGGTTAGACAACAAGAACAAATCTGGAGGTAATCATTTAGCTTTTGTCTGTTTTGAGTCTAACTTAGTTGATGTTCCCATTAACTCTTGGTGGATTGATAGTGGTTCTACAACCCATATTGCTGTCTCTTTACAGGGGTTCAGAAACCAGCGAAGACCAAACTTGAGGGAAAGCAAACTCAGGGTAGGAAATGATCTTGAAGTCGTTGTGGAGCTAATGGGAGATGTTAGCTTAGTCTTAGGAACTGGTTTTGAACTTGTTTTGAAAGATACTTTTTATGTACCTTCTTTTAGGAGAAATTTGATTTCAGTATCTTGTTTGGATAAGTTTGGATTTCAATTTACCTTTTATGATGGAAAATTAAATTTGATGTTGAATTCTCAAGTTGTTGGTAATGGTATCTTATTGGATGGTTTATATAAGTTATCTTTGTATTGTGATATGATATCCTCATCCTTAAATATTGAAAGCTCCATTGCTAAAAGATCTAAAATTAGAGAAAAATCCTTTTTGTTGTGGCACAAGCGTTTAGGACATATCTCTAAAGAAAGAGTTGAAAGGTTAATTAGAGATGATATTTTACCTTCCTTAGATTTCAATGGTGTAGGGACTTGTGTGGATTGTATTAGAGGAAAATTTACAAAGACCAATAAGAAAGGTTCAACTAGAAGTTCAGACCTTTTGGAAATAATTCATACAGATATTAGTGGCCCCCTTTCTCCAACTATCTGTGGTAATACATCTTTTATCATTTTCATTGATGATTTTTCACGGTATGGCTATCTCTACTTGATTAAGGGAAAATCGGAAGCACTTGAAAAGTTTAAAATTTTTAAAACTGAGGTTGAAAAGCAACTAGGAAAAGTGATAAAGGTGGTACGTTCTGACCGTGGTGGAGAGTATTATGGTAGATATCATTCTACTGGGCAACACATGGGACCTTTTGCAAAATACTTGCAAGATTGTGGAATTGTTCCACAATACACCATGCCTGGTACTCCTGAACAGAATGGTGTAGCTGAAAGGAGAAACCACACCCTTAAAGATATGATGAGAAGCATGATGAGTAGAAGTAATTTACCGAAATTTTTATGGGGTGACGCTTTGAAAACAGCCCTCTATATACTTAATAGAGTTCCTAGTAAATCAGTTCAAAAAACACCTTTTGAGCTTTGGACAGGTAGAAAACCCAGTTTGAATCATCTCCGTGTCTGGGGTTGTCCTGCAGAGGTTAAAATATATAATCCTTTTGAGACAAAGCTTGACCCAAAAACAAGTCGTTGTTTTTTTATTGGATATCCGGATCGATCTAAAAGATACAAATTCTTTTGTCATGGTAGAGGTAATAAAATTGTGGAGTCCATGCATGCAAAATTCCTTGAGCTTGATGTTGCTGAGCTTGTCACCGAATCTGATAATATTAATTGTGTTATGCCTGATGTTGTTACTTTGTCACTTCCTAATTTTGATAATGCTAGATCATCCACGACTCCTGGAGGTTTTGCTCCAAATGAGAATGTGGCTGAACATCCAGTTGAAGATGTGGTTGAACCACTTGTTGAAAATGTAGTGGATCCTCCTATTATAACTGAGGTTGAACAACCTAATGAGCCAGTTGAGCAAATTCATGTTAGAAGGTCAGTAAGACAAAAGCGACCTGCTATCCCTGATGATTTTGTAGTTTATCTTAGTGAGGATGCTTATGATGTTGGTATTGTTATTGATCCTAAAAATTATCTAGAAGCTATTACTTGTTCTCAATCTAGCATGTGGACAGATGCAATGCATGATGAAATGAAATCCATGATAAATAATGATGTTTGGGAACTAGTGGAGTTACCAAGAAACTATACAGCGATTGGATGCAGGTGGATATTCAAAACAAAGAAGGACTCGAAAGGTAAAATTGAGAGGTTTAAGGCAAGACTTGTGGCTAAAGGTTTCACACAAAAGGAGGGTATTGATTTTAATGAAACCTTTTCTCCTGTTTCCACTAAAGACTCTTTTAGAATCGTTATGGCCCTTGTGGCACATTTTGACTTAGAATTGCATCAGATGGATGTTAAGACTGCTTTTTTGAATGGTGATCTTAATGAGGAGGTGTACATGCAGCAACCAGAGGGTTTTGTAAAAGGTGGTGATGAGCACTTGGTTTGTAAATTAAGAAAATCTATTTATGGTTTGAAACAGGCTTCTAGACAATGGTACTTGAAATTTGATGAGGTGGTAACTGTAACCCGGTGAACTGACTTTAAACAATGTTGCGGATAGCAAGAGTCGCCACCGACTTTTATTTTATCCATAAGGAAAGGTTATAAAAGAACAGGAAAGACCTTAGAGAATATTTTGGGTCCGGGGGGTAGGTTATGAAAAGGGAAGGTATTAGCATCCTTTTCATCCATGGTTATCCATGGGCTCTTAGGTACTTAAGCTCACTTTTGAATTGTTTTGAAATTGTAGTGTGTGAATAGAAAATTTTCAGAATAGTTAATAAATAATCCATGTAAGGATGTGTTAAGAACTTGTTTGAAAACTTGTTGAAAATTTGTTTAAGTGCGAAACAATTTTGAAGTGAGCAAGCACCTAGGAGTAACCTACCCTAATGTTTAAAGGTCTTTCTTATTCTTCATTCTTTCCTTTAGTAAGACTATCCCTACTATAATGGAGTAGGTAGTCCTTACTTGGGATGTTAAGGGACATATGAGGGACAATTTGACTTTGAAGGCCATTGTGGGATGTAATAAGCACATATAAGGGACCATCATCATTTTTCGAAAGGGACTCGATTCGTAAAGGCAACCATAAGGGACTTTGATGATTTTTTCTATTTGAGGGACTTGCTTTATACACCCCACTTAACCATTATTCGTAGGCAACTTGAGGGATATCCTTAGGAAGTGAGACGGCGATTAAAATCGACTTACGTGTGTGACGTGTTTATTTTAATTATCTTTATTTAAAAGTGATCTAAATCTATTTTAATATTACATACATGTTGTTACACTCCCTAATTACTAACCATAATAATAATTAAATAATTAAACAACTTTACATCCAAGAAACAATTACAAAATAATAAGCAAAATAATTAAATAGCAAAGATAAATAAAATATAAATAAGCAATAATAAATAATAAAGGGGGTTAATTCTAAGTTTACTCGGCAAGACATCGCATCTTGTGCCTACGTATCCTTACGGGAGTGGAATCAGAGTAATCGTAGTTCCCCTCAATAGGGAGGTTAGAAACTTCTTGACTGTGGTCAAGGTCTCAAGGGGAATAAACGCATCTTAAGGACACGCTTACGTGGAGTGTAGAAACTCCAAATCTCTACGTTGAAATGTTAAGTTGTAATTAGGGTTAAATTAGGGATTCCACGGCGGGAAACCCTAAAATGAGCGCGGCGGCTCTTTGACCTAATGCTAAGGGTAAAATTGTAATTTTGCCTGCGGCGAGGCATTTGTGAAAATTAGGGTTTGTAGTTTGTAGTTTTGAGGATTTGAAATTGAATGTGTGAAGTTTTACGGACTATTGGCGCGGCGGCCAAACAGTTAGACCTAACCTTCGGATGTGTGCAATGTGACAGAAATAATAGTAAACGCGTGAGATAATTGAATCATGCAAACAGAGAGATAATGTCATAATTTAAACCATGCAAGCAGAAATTTAAAGGCAGAATTTAAAGAGCGATTGTTAAGTTCGCGAGGTTACATGAGAGGAGCAGATACAATATGATAATGAAATTTGAATTGAACAATAATAAAATAAAATAAATAACGGTTCTAGTTATTATTTTAAAAAAAAGATTTTAGTTATTATTTTAAATTTATCTAAAAAAAGTTTTTCTTAAAAATAATAGGTTTTCATATTAATTTGGAAAAGATGTTAATGTTATTTATTTTAAAAAACAGATTTTTATATTATAACAAATTTTAATAAATTAATGATAACAATAATAATAATAATGGTAATAATAATGATAATAATGATAATAATAATAAATAATGATAATAATAATAATAATAATAATAATAATAATAATAATAATAATAATAATAATAATAATAATAATAATAATAATAATAATAATAATAAAGCAATAATGAATTTTAAATGTGCCAAATAACCCAACAATGTTGCTAACGCAGAAATGCGCTCATCGCAACCAGATCTAAATCGGACGAAACAAAATTTATCGCAAAGAAAAAGAAATTAAGCAAAAAATAGTATTATTGCTCACACAAAAATGCGATCATCGCAACCAGATCGAACTAACACAAATGTCACGCGTCATGCACACAAATGTGCAAACATCGTATCGACATAATTCGATCAAAAGTCTTATATATATAAACTCTAACAATTTAAAAATTATATATATATATAAACGTAACAGTAATAGATAAAGAAAAAGAAATAACGGTAATAGATGAAGAAAAAGAAATAACGGTAAAAGATGAAGAAAAAGAAACAACAGTAATAGATGAAGGAAAAGAAATAACGGTAAACGATGAAGAAAAAGAAACAATAGTAATGGATGAAGAAGAAAACTAAATAACGGCAAACGGCACTCACTCCTCTTAGGTTTTTTTCATTCTCCTCTTTTCCAACAAGGCAACACATGTATATATAGGGAACAAATTAGGGTTAACACCAAATTGTCAATAATGTCCCTAAAGCCCATTTTAAAGCCCAAACTAAATAATTAGTTAAGAAAAAATAAAATTTAAATAATTTAAAATAATTAAAATAAACTTAAAATAAAAACTAATAATCCTATTGATTCCTAAAATAAAAAATATTATAAAAAGAACAAAATTTTTTTCAATATTTTTTATTTTATGATTTTTTGGATATTTTTATGAATAATTTAGAAAAAAGTGAAAAAAATAATATTTTAAAAAATGATTTAATTAAAATACGAAAATAATAATTAAATAATAATAAAAAACTATTTTTGTTATTTTTTTAATGAAAGATAGAAAAATTTAGAGTAAAAATAATAAAAAACAAAAAAAATGACAAAGGTGAGATTCGAACTCTCAACCTCTCACACTCATAACTCCTCACACATGTCCTCCTGCCAATTGTGCCATTTTTACTTTTTAGAAAAAAAATGCATGCCATATGATATTTACAGTTATTATGATAATATTTCTCACCCAACCTCTCTTTGATGTTGGCAAAAAAAAAATCATGAAGTTTGCCTTTGGTTTGACCACAGTTGACCTCAGTTTGACCTTTTAACTGCATTGACTGCTTTTGACTTATCTGATCATCTGACTGAGCAAACTTTTGAGAAAAGTCTTGAAACTTGACATGGGGGTTCTTATACACATATAAGATGTTATGAAGCTCACTTGAAGTCTTGGAAGTCCATTTAGCCTGATTAAAGTCAAAACCCTAGTTTTGGATGCACTGCTTAGGAGGTGCATTGTCTGAGGGAATTGTCAACTCTTCTGACCAATTATGAATTTTGTGAACCTTATGAACCTTCTTGGAACACAAAGTCTTGTATTGTGAGGGCAAATTTTGGGGTGCAACAGCTGCCCCTGTTCAATTTTCTGAAACCTGAGGGGTTAGATTGGTATATTTGCCAGTCGTAACCTGGAAGGTTGAAGGGGATTGAACACAAAAGCCCAAAAATTTGCACTCACCAGTGCATGGAGTGATATTGATGGTTGGTTGAACATGATTGAGTGGGCTTAAAGATGCCACTAGGGGAAAGTTCTTCAGTAGTATAATGAGAACTGTCAGGAGTCTGGAGTAATATTGATGTAACAGCATGTCTTCATGAGGATAGAGCAATCAATAATGATAACCCTAAAGCAGTCTTGAAGTGATAAATCTGACCTCAGGAGGATAGAGCAATCAATAGCTCTAAAGCAGTCTTGAAGTAATAATGGCTTCAGGAGGATAGAGCAATCAATAGCTCTAAAGCAGTCTTGAAGTAATGATTTCAGGAGGATAGAGCAATGAATAGCTCTAAAGCAGTCTTGAAATAATAACGTGATATGTCTTCAGGAGGATAGAGCAATCAATAGCTCTAAAGCAGTCTTGAAGTAATGATTTCAGGAGGATAGAGCAATGAATAGTCTAAAGCAGTCTTGAAATAATAATGTAATTTCAGGAGGATAGAGCAATGAATACTCTAAAGCAGTCTTGAAATAATAATGATGGTTTCAGGAGGATAGAGCAATCAGTAGCTCTAAAGCAGTCTTGAAGTCATGAGATGTTCTCAGGGGGATAAAGTAACCCTGAAGTTACAATAAAGCAGTCCCAAAGTAATAAGAAGCTCATCAGGAGGATAAAATAACCCTGAGGTTACAATAAAGCAGTCCCAAAGATCATAAGCTTGTTTGTTGGATAATTAACCTGAAAACAAGGTAGCATTCTGTATAACAACATTAGTTTATGCTTTATGTATGCATGTATGACATGATGCACTTAGGTAATGTACTATAGACATATATGTTATGGTATGATGTAAATGATGTATGTATGATATGACACTGCTGGAAGTGTCTGGATATCCTTGTATAACAACTGCTGGCCAAGGAAAATAAATCCCGATTCGTTGTTGAAGAATATATAACCCTCCGTCTGCTGGGGATAACAAGGTATAGATAACCTCCCGTTGTTGGGGATAACAAGGTATAGATAACCTTCGTTTTCGTTTGATAGTAGGATAAGTATAACATCCCGTCTTCGTTCATCGTGCCCTTATTGGAAAGTAATTTCCCGTATATCCGTATGAGGATAAAAGAGATGGATATAAATTCCAGGGGAGATTAGACTTTGTGAAAATGGATTAGTCCTACTGATGGTTTGTAACTGCCTTGTAAAGATGAACCGGCGAAGCTTCGTTGAAATCCTTCCCTCGTTCGTCCTTAGTAAATACTATTACTGCATTTTCATGCATTTCTGGTAAACATCAATCATATTAAAAGCATACATGCATTTCTGGTAAACATCAATCATATTCAAAGGCATACATACATTCAAACACAACCAATGGACGTTTCGCTTATGTAAATAGGGTAAAAGTAAATCTGGATTCAAAAGATGGAATTTATTTATATCAAAAGTGACCCATACACGGGTAAGTTTGTACAAGGAGACATAAACCCTAGTAAGAGAATTTTGTCATGAAGTTTTACAAAAAGAATCAGCTATGTGGGAAATAATCCTATTGAGTTTCAATTCTACTATTGCCCCTCAAGTATCTCATCTTCTTGCTGTTGAGACGGAAACGATTGGATTGAGCTTTATCTGTTTGAGCTTGAGTAAGTAGTACAACTGGTTGTAGTTTCATGAGTGATCCAAACGAGACATAGTCATACGCTTTAATCCCTAACTTTTGCCTGGATTGCCCTTTCAGGTTTTCAATCCACCGGGATACCCTTTTTTGCCCAAGCCGCCTTTTCAGGTTTTCGACTTGCCGGGTGTACATCTTTTTATATATATATCCCTAATTTTTGCCCAAACCCTTTTGGTTTGCCGGGATGCCCTTATTTTTGCCTAGGCCTGTCAACCTAGCGGGTCTCTTTTTATACGTAGTATTTTTTAACTATGTCTGCGTTTACAGGTTGTGGGAAGCCTTCACCATCCATTGCAGTCAGTATCATGGCACCTCCTGAGAACACTGTCTTGACTACAAATGGTCCCTCATATGTTGGAGTCCACTTGCCCCTAGGATCACCCTGTGGTAATATGATACGCTTGATTACCAAGTCACCAGCCTGATATACCTTTGGCTTAACCTTCTTGTTAAAAGCTTTGATCATCCGTTTCTGGTACATCTGGCCATGACAAACTGCTGCTAACCTTTTCTCATCAATCAAATTTATCTGGTCAAGTCGAGTCTGAATCCACTCATCTTCATCCAAGCCTGCATCCTTCATAATTCTCAAGGAGGGGATCTGAACTTCAATAGGCAGAACTGCTTCCATACCATAGACTAAGGAGAATGGGGTTGCCCCTGTTGAAGTACGTGTTGTAGTACGATAACCATGCAGAGCAAATGGTAACATCTCGTGCCAATCCTTGTAAGTAACAGTCATCTTCTGTACAATCTTCTTAATGTTCTTATTAGCAGCTTCAACTGCCCCATTCATCTTTGGACGATACGGAGAAGAGTTGTGATGCTTAATCTTGAACTGCGTACAGAGATCAGTAATCATAGTGTTGTTCAGATTAGAGCCATTGTCAGTGATAATCCTTTCAGGGATACCATACCTACATATGAGATTATTCTTAATGAACCGAGCCACAACATTCTTAGTCACAGATGCAAATGAAGCTGCCTCTACCCACTTCGTGAAGTAATCAATAGCAACCAGGATGAAACGATGCCCATTAGAAGCAGTAGGCTTGATCTCACCAATCATATCAATGCCCCACATGGCAAAGGGCCAAGGAGCAGTCAACACATTCAATGGAGATGGAGGTACATGTACTTTATCAGCATAGATTTGACATTTGTGACATGTTCTGGAGTGTTGATAGCAATCAGCTTCCATGGTAGACCAATAGTAACCTGCTCTCAAAATCTTCTTTGCCATGGTATGACCACTAGAATGAGTGCCAAAGGTCCCATCATGCATCTCTTCCATAATTTCTGTAGCTTCCTTCTTATCCACACAACGAAGCATAGTTGAATCATGATTACGCTTATACAGAACGCCATTACTCAGAAAGAACTTAGCAGAAAACCTTCTCAGGAACTTCCTATCTTTGACAGATGCCCCTTCAGGGAACTCCTGAGCTTCAAGATAGTTTTTCACTTCATAGAACCAAGGCTTCTCCTCTGCCCCTTCAGTGTCAATCTCATTGCAGTATGCAGGCTTCTCAAATCTATCAATGGTAATCTTGGGAGCTTCATCATCCCAGCTGATCTCAAACATAGATGCCATGGTGGCCAATGCGTCTGCCAACTGATTCTCTCTTCGTGGAATATGTCCAAAAGTAATCTCTTTGAAATGTGGGATCAAAGACAACACATGTTCTCTGTAAGGAATGAGATTATCATGCTTTGTATCCCAATCTCCTTTAATCTGACTTACTACCAGAGCTGAATCTCCATACACCTCAAGGAACTGAATCTTCATATCAATAGCAACTTGCATACCCATGATACATGCCTCATACTCAGCCATGTTATTGGTACAATAGAAACAAAGTCTGGCAGTAATCGGGGTATGACAACCTTCAGGGGAACTAATCACAACACCAACACCATTACCATGTGCATTGGAGGCACCATCAAAAACCATAGTCCATCGGGATCCTTGTTCAGGTCCGTCATATTGTCCAGGTTCTTTGGTAACAGACATAATGTCTTCATCAGGGAACTCAAAATTCATTGACTGGTAATCATCTACTGCTTGATGAGCCAAATGATCAGCAACAACACTCCCCTTAATGGCCTTCTGAGTAGTATACTGTATATCATATTCCGTCAAGATCATTTGCCATCTTGCAATTCTTCCGGAAAGAGCAGGTTTCTCAAATATGTACTTGATTGGATCCATCTTCGAAATCAACAAGGTAGTATGGGTCAACATATACTGTCTTAGTCGGCGAGCAGCCCATGCCAAAGCGCAGCAAGTTTTCTCGAGCAGTGAGTATCTTGTTTCACAGTCGGTAAACTTTTTGCTAAGGTAGTATATTGCCTGCTCTTTTCGACCAGACTCGTCATGTTGCCCCAATACACACCCCATTGAGTTGTCTAATACTGTTAAATACATAATCAAGGGTCTTCCATCAACTGGTGGCATTAAAATTGGAGGTTCTAGCAAATATCTCTTGATTTCATCAAAGGCAGTCTGGCACTCATCATTCCATTCCATCACCTGATCTTTCTTCAACAACTTGAAGATTGGCTCACAGATGGTAGTTAATTGGGAAATAAATCTTGCAATGTAGTTCAATCGTCCCAAGAAACCTCTAACCTCCTTCTCAGTACGGGGAGCTGGCATCTCTCGTATAGCTTTCACTTTTGCAGGATCCACTTCAATACCTTTTCCACTGACAATGAAACCCAAGAGTTTTCCAGATCTAACTCCAAAAGTACACTTGTTTGGGTTCAATCTCAACTTGTATTTCTTCAACCTCTCAAACAACTTGTGCAGATGATCAAGATGTTGCTCTTCATTCTGAGATCTGGCTATCATATCATCCACATATACCTCTACCTCATGATGAATCATATCATGAAACAAAGCCACCATAGCACGATGATATGTTGCCCCTGCATTCTTCAAACCAAATGGCATTACCTTATAGCAAAAGGTGCCCCACTGTGTCACAAATGTTGTCTTCTCCATATCTTCAGGTGCCATCTTGATTTGATTGTAACCAGAGAAACCATCCATAAAAGAGAATACCTTATGCTGAGCAGTGTTGTCTACCAGAATATCGACATGAGGAAGTGGAAAGTCGTCTTTAGGGCTAGCCTTGTTCAGATCTCTGTAGTCTACACACATACGTACCTTACCATCTTTCTTAGGAACTGGTACCACATTTGCAACCCACTGAGGATAAGAAGTTACGGCCAAGAACCCTGCATTGAACTGTTTCATTACCTCTGCTTTGATCTTTTCTGACATTTCAGGACGCATACGACGAACCTTCTGCTTCTTTGGACGACAATCTTCTTTCACTGGCAAACGGTGAACCACAATGTCCGTATCCAACCCTGGCATATCTTCATAAGACCAAGCAAAGATCTCCACATAGTCACGTAGCATCTGAATCAACCTGCTCTTGACACTGTCCTCTAAATCAGCCCCTATCTGGACCTCTTTTCTGTTTTCTTCAGTTCCCAGATTCACAACTTCGACTGGCTCTTCATGTGGCTGTATAGCTTTCTCTTCTTGTTGTAACAACCTAGCAAGCCCTACAGGTATTTCACAATCGTCCTCGTCTCCGTCTTCAGTTTGATAGATCGGATTCTCGAAATTGTAATTGGCAATAGTAGAACTGTTATCAACTGGATCCAGGGTGGATGAGGATCTGCATTTTAGTGACGTGGGTGTGTGTAAGAACACATAGCTGATAAAGCAAAAATAAAAGAAAAAGAAAGACAAGGAACACAATATTTACGAAAACGAAACGTCCATTGATTTTATTGAATGAAGTATGCAAATGAAATGACAACCCGTAACAAGCACACCATTGTGCCCCGGGTAAGGCACATGGCTTGAAAGTTTTAATTGTTCCGGAAATTATAAATTTAAAAACATAACACAGTAATAGTATTTACTCCTGACTAAAGGAGATAGGGATAACATCTTCAGCTGTCCAATTATTGAGTCCAGTACCCACAGTAGGAAAAATCCATGCCTCCAAGTTGTAGTCTTCATCTTGATCTCCCACAGCATTGATAACCCCTTGATTGGTGATACGAACAGCACGGGCACGACGGACAGCCTTCTGGGACTCTGCAGTGAAACCCAAACCAAACTTGTCAGACTTGTATGGAATATCAGGAAGCTGACCCCAAATAGTACAACCACCTTCTTCCACCACAGCTTTTGCATCATTGAGGGAGGCCATTGCCATTGTTGGAGGGTTTCTGATGACCACAGGAACCTTCTTCACAGCAGGAGGAGTCACACAATCCTTAACAGCCCAGGGAACCACTTCAAATGACTGACATGGAGTTTCAATGTATTCACCTTCTACTTCCAGATACTTGAAAGTGTTTACATGGCTGACAAAGTATTCTTCCTCTCCAAAGACAGTAACAACTTTTCCATTCACCGGATATCTCAACTTTTGATGTAATGTGGAGGTCACAGCACCTGCCCCATGGATCCAGGGACGACCAAGCAGACATGAGTACGAAGGACGAATATCCATCACATAGAATGTAGCAGTGAACACCTGAGAGCCAACCTTGATTGGAAGATCAATTTCCCCATGCACTACTCTTCTAGAACCATCAAAAGCCTTTACCACAATATTACTGGGCTTCAATACCGTATCTTCAGGACTCAGCTTGTTCAGGAATTCCTTAGGCAACACATTCAGAGAGGAACCATTGTCCATCAGCACATGAGACAGGGTAGTGCCCCTGCATTCAATTGAAATATGCAAGGCCCTGTTATGATCCCTCTTGGCAGGGGTCAAGTCAGCATCAGAAAATCCTAACCCGTTGTCATAGGTCAGGTGAGCAACACAATTCTCAAACTGGTCCACAGAAATTGCACTGGGTACATGAGCCATCTTTAGAAACTTGATCAATGACTTGGCATGAGCCTCAGAACATAATAACAGGGAGAGCATAGAAATCTTTGAGGGAGTATGCCCCAGCTGATCAACAATATCATAATCACTCTTGCGAATGATTTTCAATACTTCTTCCATCTGCTTAGAGAGGTCATCAGCAGCTGGCACATCAGTAGATACAGGCTCAATAACAGGACCCTTGCCCCGAGCATCAGTGGTGGAAGTAACAGCAGGAGTAACTGCACTCTTTGAAGCAACTGGAGGAGAGAAGACTCTTCCACTACGAGTGATCTTGCTAGATCCAGCAATATTATCAATGTCAACAGGCATATCAGGTAAAGGCTCCTGCTTGACACCATGGATGTAAACATCAGACCCATAGTGCCAAGGCACAGCTTTGTCAGATGTATAAGGAATAGGACCAGGAGTGGTAATGATCAGCTACTCTGGCTTCAGCAACAACTTTCACAGGACCTTCAGCAGTAATCTTGATTGGGCCCTGATGAGTGATTTTAATGGGACCCTTTGAAGTGATTCTTAGTGGTACTTTGTCAACCATGTCAACCTCTTCAATCTTCTTACCCTGAGTCAGATGATCCACCATACTTTCTACAGATGCTGGTCTTCTTTCAAACACTATAGTATATTTATCCATGAGACGTTGAATCCCATCTCTCAAAATGAAGCAACTATCCGGCTTATAGGTACAATATAGACAATCTTCATGACAACCTGGAAAGATCCCAGCTTGTACTAACCTCTTTTTGATAACAGACAATGGTGTGCTCAACTCCATAACTGAATAGACATGCAGATCTTCATCAATATCTTCATCAATGGCGTTGACAGTCTTCTCGTGATTTGGCATTGGAGCTGTAATCACATTTGGAGTACCTGGTGAATCAAACTCAATTTCTCCAGCATCAATCATATCCTGAATTTTGTTCTTCAAGACCCAGCAGTTATTAGTATCATGTCCTGGACAGTTTGAATGATATGCACATCGTGCATTGGGATTGTACTTGGGAGAGGTAACATTGGGATTCTGAGGAGCCTCCCTCAGGGTAATAAGTTCAGCCTTCAACAAGTGTTGCAATGCCTGAGCCATTGACATGTTGATCTTCGTGAACTGTCTTCTAGCCCTCTGTTGGTTGCCTTGAGGCTGCTCTGTTGTTGCAGGAGTTGGATTTGAAATATGAACTGCACTAACAGACTGATGCCTTCTGTTACGATCAGGCTGACCATACACAGCATTAGATTCTTTCTTCCCAGTGGGAGGCTTCTTTGCAGCACCTGATGAAGAAGTGCCCACTTGGATCTTACCACTCTTGATACCATTCTCTACTCGCTCTCCTGTCATGATCAACTCAGTGAAGCCAGATGATGAGCTTCCAATGAGATGACTGTAAAACGGACCATTCAGCGTACACATGAACATATCAACCAACTCCCTATCAGTCAAAGGGGGTTGAACTCTTCCAGCTAAGTCTCTCCACTTCTGAGCATACTCCTTAAAGCTTTCTTTGGCACCCATAGACATGCTTTGAAGCTGCATGCGAGTGGGGGCTAAGTCAGCATTGTATTGATACTGCTTGTAGAAAGCTTCAGCAAGGTCATTCCAATCTCTGATGTTGACACTCTCCAACTGATAATACCACTCTAGCTGAGCTCCAGATAAACTCTCTTGAAAGAAATGGATCCACAACTTTTTATCAGCAGTGTGGGGTTGCATTCTTCTGACATAAGACCTCAGATGCAATTTGGGACAAGAGACCCCATCATAGACAACAAATGTAGGAACTTTGAACCCAATGGGTATGACCACCCCAGATATCAAGCTCAAATCCTCAAAATCCAGCCCAGATGATTTCTGTAATTCCATAGCATCCATTCTATCCACCAGCATCTTGAATTTGTCTTCGTTAGGCTCATGGTAGTAGTTAGCCTCAGAATCAGAGTCCCCCATAGTGTTGTGGAGACTGCCTCTCTCCTGCTCAGATTCTTCAGATTCATAGTCTTCAACATGTTCCTTGGTCTTGACAGGACCTTTGAACCTTCTTCCCATGTTGAGCAGCCCAGCAGACCTTCTAGCCTTCTTAGTCTTCTTGGCCAGCAGTGTCTTCAATTCATCCTGCCCCTTGGATAGGTTCAGGATCAGCTCTTGGAACTGTGCATTCTGTGCCTGGAGATCCTTAACTGATTGTTCAAGAGCCATTGCTGAAATAAACAGCGAGAAGATGAGAAACCTGTGCACAATTATAAACCTGTGATGCAATGATATGGGAATGCATATGCAATGTTTTCAAGGACTGCAGGATTTAAATTTGCTTAAACAATCAAGAAAGTAACTTTTTATTAGTAATAACTTGTTTTGCCTTTTAGGCTTACAAAAAATGAAAACGAAATAAGTACAAAAGATGGGGTTTTAAGTCTCCCATGGACGTTTCCTCTTTGTGTTGAGGTATGAGTTGAGGTTTCGTTCCTCATGAAGTAGCTTTGTTAGCTCTAGGATCCTTGCTTGGCTTGCTTTGTAATGAGCCTCGAAAGTATCCCTTTGCTCTTTCAGTTGGATCCATGATCTCTGCAAGTCTTCCATATCAGTAGGCATGTCTGGGTGAAGGATGGTATAAGCTGTGTCTCCTTCAGCAACAGGTTCCATGGTAACTGGTAGGATGGCAGGATATGGCATCATGAGTGTCTGAGCACGAAATCGTACCCATCTGAGATAAGCCTCCATAGGAATGGTGTACTTAGGCTCCAGTGTCTTGCTGTCAATCCTGTTTACCTTTCCCCAAGCTCGGATGAATCTCTGACGGTAACCCTGAAGATCGTTGTCGTAATCAAACACAATGCCCTGAATCAACATGTCATGTGGACCATCGCTCCGGGCGTAACCAAACTGTCGTAAAGCTAGAGATGGGTTGTAGGTGATGCCTCCTCTTATGCCTAGAAGTGGCACATTAGGAAACTCCCCACAACGGTCAATGATGGTGACATTCTCCATAGATCTGGAGCACCAATGGATGTCTGAGTGAGAAAGTGACATGATCCTCTTGGACCATCTGAACCCTTGCTCATTCTTCATTACTGAGCGAGGAAGGTGAGAAATAAACCACCTAGAAAGTAAAGGTATGCATCACATCAAAGTTCCTCTTGCCCTTGTAGTACGGGTGTGAAGAGAATGTAGGATGTCTCCAAGTAAGGTAGGCACTGGATTGTGACTCAGGAATATGTTGATGGCATGAACGTCTATGAACTGATCAGGATTGGGGAACAACACTAAGCCATAAATCAATAAGGCTAAGATCTCCTCAAAAGCATCGTAGCTCATAGCCTTCAAGAACATTTGGGCTTTATCCACTAATACCTTGGCAAGAATACCTTTAACTCCACTTCTCGTCTCTAGAACAATGCCAGACTTCTTCAGATGTAGAGCTGCAGCAATAACTTCTGGTTTAAGCTCCTTCTCTAAGCCTGTGAATGGCTTCTGATCAAGAACAGGTATACCCAGAAGTTTAGAGAACTCCTCCATGGTTGGAACCAGCTGATAATCAGGAAATGTAAAGCAATGGTGCTTAGGGTCAAAGAACTGAAACAGCACACTCATCATGTCTTCACTGAACCCTGAAGTAACTAGATCCAATAAGTGACCATGTCTCTTGTTGAACTGGGAATGATCAGGCACTAGGGAAACCAACTCCTTGAGCTTAGCAGGTATCCCTACAAAGTTGATCCTGATGGTGTTTCTACGAGCAGAAGCCATGACCTGCAACAAAGAACAAAGATAAATCCTTTGGTCCTTGAAATGGTTAGGGAAAATGATATGCTTATGATGCATGATGATGTCATGATGTCATGCTCAATCACAAACATGTGGCACACACAAACAAGTCACACCATAGCCCTAGGTTTAAAGGCTTGCATGAGGTTCAAAGGCAAGTACCCTCCCCTGAAGTTAGATGGTTCATCCTGTCCTACAAAAGTAACCAGGTTCTAAGGGATCTCAATATCATTGATCCTTCACAAGGGTGGTTGTTCAGAAGGCAACTTACTTGCCAACCAAAACCCTCCAAGTTTAAGATCTCAATGAGCGTAGTATCGAGTGTCAACCAACTTCAGTCTGCACCAAAGCCGGTTACCTCACTACTTTCTAAAGGTCAAGATGAGTTAACTAGGGTTCTAAAAGTCAGTTAGTGCATTGACAACATATGGCAGCCTCAATATTATCCTCAACTTGACTTAAGGAATATAAGCACCAACCAAGAAGTCGCACTAACTATGGCCACCAGATCAACCGTATCGATATACGTCGTACAGTTTCCTTGGTCTATTGCCATTTACCTAAGGTACACTAGATCCGGGTTAGGACCTTTCACACATAAGAGCACCCCAACAATATAATAATAAAGCAAACAAGGCAAACAATTTAAAGTGATCTTAATTCCTAAGGGTACCCCTCTTAAATAGGTCCCCAGCAGAGTCGCCAGTTCTGTAACCCGGTGAACTGACTTTAAACAATGTTGCGGATAGCAAGAGTCGCCACCGACTTTTATTTTATCCATAAGGAAAGGTTATAAAAGAACAGGAAAGACCTTAGAGAATATTTTGGGTCCGGGGGGTAGGTTATGAAAAGGGAAGGTATTAGCATCCTTTTCATCCATGGTTATCCATGGGCTCTTAGGTACTTAAGCTCACTTTTGAATTGTTTTGAAATTGTAGTGTGTGAATAGAAAATTTTCAGAATAGTTAATAAATAATCCATGTAAGGATGTGTTAAGAACTTGTTTGAAAACTTGTTGAAAATTTGTTTAAGTGCGAAACAATTTTGAAGTGAGCAAGCACCTAGGAGTAACCTACCCTAATGTTTAAAGGTCTTTCTTATTCTTCATTCTTTCCTTTAGTAAGACTATCCCTACTATAATGGAGTAGGTAGTCCTTACTTGGGATGTTAAGGGACATATGAGGGACAATTTGACTTTGAAGGCCATTGTGGGATGTAATAAGCACATATAAGGGACCATCATCATTTTTCGAAAGGGACTCGATTCGTAAAGGCAACCATAAGGGACTTTGATGATTTTTTCTATTTGAGGGACTTGCTTTATACACCCCACTTAACCATTATTCGTAGGCAACTTGAGGGATATCCTTAGGAAGTGAGACGGCGATTAAAATCGACTTACGTGTGTGACGTGTTTATTTTAATTATCTTTATTTAAAAGTGATCTAAATCTATTTTAATATTACATACATGTTGTTACACTCCCTAATTACTAACCATAATAATAATTAAATAATTAAACAACTTTACATCCAAGAAACAATTACAAAATAATAAGCAAAATAATTAAATAGCAAAGATAAATAAAATATAAATAAGCAATAATAAATAATAAAGGGGGTTAATTCTAAGTTTACTCGGCAAGACATCGCATCTTGTGCCTACGTATCCTTACGGGAGTGGAATCAGAGTAATCGTAGTTCCCCTCAATAGGGAGGTTAGAAACTTCTTGACTGTGGTCAAGGTCTCAAGGGGAATAAACGCATCTTAAGGACACGCTTACGTGGAGTGTAGAAACTCCAAATCTCTACGTTGAAATGTTAAGTTGTAATTAGGGTTAAATTAGGGATTCCACGGCGGGAAACCCTAAAATGAGCGCGGCGGCTCTTTGACCTAATGCTAAGGGTAAAATTGTAATTTTGCCTGCGGCGAGGCATTTGTGAAAATTAGGGTTTGTAGTTTGTAGTTTTGAGGATTTGAAATTGAATGTGTGAAGTTTTACGGACTATTGGCGCGGCGGCCAAACAGTTAGACCTAACCTTCGGATGTGTGCAATGTGACAGAAATAATAGTAAATGCGTGAGATAATTGAATCATGCAAACAGAGAGATAATGTCATAATTTAAACCATGCAAGCAGAAATTTAAAGGCAGAATTTAAAGAGCGATTGTTAAGTTCGCGAGGTTACATGAGAGGAGCAGATACAATATGATAATGAAATTTGAATTGAACAATAATAAAATAAAATAAATAACGGTTCTAGTTATTATTTTAAAAAAAAGATTTTAGTTATTATTTTAAATTTATCTAAAAAAAGTTTTTCTTAAAAATAATAGGTTTTCATATTAATTTGGAAAAGATGTTAATGTTATTTATTTTAAAAAACAGATTTTTATATTATAACAAATTTTAATAAATTAATGATAACAATAATAATAATAATGGTAATAATAATGATAATAATGATAATAATAATAAATAATGATAATAATAATAATAATAATAATAATAATAATAATAATAATAATAATAAAGCAATAATGAATTTTAAATGTGCCAAATAACCCAACAATGTTGCTAACGCAGAAATGCGCTCATCGCAACCAGATCTAAATCGGACGAAACAAAATTTATCGCAAAGAAAAAGAAATTAAGCAAAAAATAGTATTATTGCTCACACAAAAATGCGATCATCGCAACCAGATCGAACTAACACAAATGTCACGCGTCATGCACACAAATGTGCAAACATCGTATCGACATAATTCGATCAAAAGTCTTATATATATAAACTCTAACAATTTAAAAATTATATATATATAAACGTAACAGTAATAGATAAAGAAAAAGAAATAACGGTAATAGATGAAGAAAAAGAAATAACGGTAAAAGATGAAGAAAAAGAAACAACAGTAATAGATGAAGGAAAAGAAATAACGGTAAACGATGAAGAAAAAGAAACAATAGTAATGGATGAAGAAGAAAACTAAATAACGGCAAACGGCACTCACTCCTCTTAGGTTTTTTTCATTCGAACTCTCAACCTCTCACACTCATAACTCCTCACACATGTCCTCCTGCCAATTGTGCCATTTTTACTTTTTAGAAAAAAAATGCATGCCATATGATATTTACAGTTATTATGATAATATTTCTCACCCAACCTCTCTTTGATGTTGGCAAAAAAAAAATCATGAAGTTTGACTTTGGTTTGACCACAGTTGACCTCAGTTTGACCTTTTAACTGCATTGACTGCTTTTGACTTATCTGATCATCTGACTGAGCAAACTTTTGAGAAAAGTCTTGAAACTTGACATGGGGGTTCTTATACACATATAAGATGTTATGAAGCTCACTTGAAGTCTTGGAAGTCCATTTAGCCTGATTAAAGTCAAAACCCTAGTTTTGGATGCACTGCTTAGGAGGTGCATTGTCTGAGGGAATTGTCAACTCTTCTGACCAATTATGAATTTTGTGAACCTTATGAACCTTCTTGGAACACAAAGTCTTGTATTGTGAGGGAAAATTTTGGGGTGCAACAGTAACTTCATTGGGTTTTGAAGAAAATAAAGTTGATCAGTGCATCTATCTTAAGGTCAGTGGGAGCAAATTCATCTTTCTTGTGTTATATGTTGATGATATTTTGCTCGCAAGTAGTGATCTTGGTCTACTTCATGAGACCAAACTTATGCTAACCAAGTTCTTTGATATGAAGGACCTTGGTGAAGCATATTTTGTATTGGGAATTGAAATACACAGAGATAGATCACGTGGTGTGCTTGGCTTGTCACAGAGAGCTTATATTGATAGAGTTCTAGAGAGATTTAATATGCAGAACTGTAAGCCAGGAGATGTTCCAATTACTAAAGGAGACAAATTCAGTAAAGATCAATGTCCTAAAAATGAGATTGAGCGGGCAGAGATGAAGGGAAAACCCTTTGACAATGCATTGGGCAGCCTGATGTATGCTCAAGTATGCACTAGGTCTGACATTGCTTTCATAGTTGGTGTCTTGGGACGATACCAGTCCAATCCTGGGAATGATCATTGGATTGCGGCTAAGAAAGTGATGAGATATTTGCAAAGAAATAAAGATTGTATGCTTGTTTTTAGGAGAGTTGACAACTTGGAAATAGTTGGGTATACTGACTCTGATCTTGCTGGGTGTGTTGATGATAGAAAATCTACTTCTGGTTACATTTTTATATTGGCTGGAGGCGCAATATCATGGAAGAGTAAAAAGCAAACTCTTGTCGCCTCTTCTACTATGTAGGCAGAGTTTGTTGCTTGTTATGCTGCTGCCACTCATGCTGTTTGGTTAAGAAATTTAGTAACTGGACTTCGTATTGTTGATTCCATTGCAAAGCCACTAAAGCTTTACTGTGATAATAGTTCAGCTGTGTTCTACTCCAAGAACAATAAAACTTCTAGCGGTTCTAAGCATTTGGAATTGAAGTATTTAACAGTCAGAGATCTTGTAAAGAAAAATGACATTGTTGTTGAGTACATTGGTATTGATTTCATGCTAGCTGATCCCCTAACTAAGGGACTTAGACCCATTGTGTTCAAAAACCATGTTGAGAACATGGGCATTGTGAGTTCTTTTGATGTACTTGGTTAGTGGGAGTTTGTTCTTTATGTCATTTTCTTTTATCATGTTATATTTTATTTTAGACACTTTAAATGTTGGATTGTCGAGTATTTTCTATTTTATGCAATTGATATTACAATGATTATTATTATTATTATCATTTGTCATTGTTTATTTACATTTAAATTGCTAAATTTGGGACTCAGTGTCATCGAAACCATTGTGCCTATGGTCGACACTAGTTTGGAGTTCAAGGCATGGTTATTATTTTGAGCTCGGTGTCTTCGGGACCACTATACCGGTGGTTGATGCCATATTGGAGCTGAAGTATGACTTTAAGCTCGGTGTTGTCAGGACCACTGTGCCGGTGGTCGACGCCATGTTGGAGCTGAGGCATTATGGTTTGTAAAACCATACAATTTCTTTGTGTTTAATGCATTTGAGAGAAATTGTTAAGGACTGACGAAGAAAATAGCAAATGGTTGTTGGATCACATTAGCATGTTATTTTCTTGCCACACTCCACACTGATGACTAGTTGACGGAGTATGTAGTATTTGTAACCACGAAAGGTTTTATGTCAATGAAGGACATAATAATCGTCGTGATTCAATACTGCTTAACTTTTGTTGGATGGAGTCATATTCAGATACTGCACCTGGAATCATGGATTTCCTTAAAATGCGGCCGCATTTTAAGGAATTAGTCATTAACCCGAGAGTCGTTTTCAAAATGTATTTTAAAATAAAAATCATACAATTGATTTTGCCCAAGTGGGAGAATGTTAGATTTATCTAATATTTTATGGGCTACAATCAATTGTGGTTTAATTTGTAAAAAACGGGTTAATCGTGATTCTGATGGGGGTGCATATATAAGCCCTTTAATTGATTAAGTGATCAATTTTTAATTAATGGTTGAGTATCTGAAACCTGATTGGTGTGGGTAAAAGTGTGGGCTTTAACCTTGGGCCCATAATGGGTAGGGACTAAGGTTATATATATTATATGGCTAGGTCCCCTCTGTAATCACAAAAAAAGCATCAGAAACATAACTGACGGCTCCATAACTTGCCCCATTGAAAGTTGTGAACGGGAGTGTGAGATACAGAGGAAGATCTGGTCATTCATCCATTCGGAATTCTGAATCATGACTTCAACAAGTAAGTATTGATGTTTTAATCTCATATAATATCCATGAATATTTCCGCTTACATAAAACAAAATAATACTAAGAGTGTTAAAGATATTATCGATTTGCAACGTTACCAAACTGAAAATGAAAGAAAACACACAAAGCTTGAAACCGGTACAAACTTTATTGAAAAGGACAACCGAAACAGTACTAAAATCCCATAACAGAAATGAAAAAAAAACCCATTGTGTTATCATTGTTGTTGTGAGTCACTAAGTTATGTGTTTGAAAGCTATGCGTTTTTGTTGTTGTCATTGTTCCTTCTACGTGTTATTGCTCAGTCGGTAATGGTTCTAAGCAGAACGATTTTATCATGGGAGTTGTTTTGCGGTTAGATCTATGGTGGTTTAAAGGTTGCTTATTTCAGTGGTGGAAAGAATGGGTTTCAAACGGTGATTATGAAACAAGGTGGTATGGCGCCGCGGTTGGAGAAACTTGGTTGCCAACGGAGGGAGTTTGAATAGAGGGATTATGGTCGCGTGAGTTAGGGGATTGATGTCTTGGGTGATTTACAATGGTGGGTTTTATGGAGGACGGGTGAGGTTGTGGGTGATGGAGTCAGAGAAAGGAGATGTTTGGTTGAGTTATGAAGAGAATAAGTTGAGAGAGTAGGGAATGTGTATTCAGCGGTGTAAAAGAGGAAAAGTAGATGTTTTATAAGAAAAGATTTTTGTTTGAAAAAAGAAAAACATAATCAGTACTCTCTTTCTCTTTCATTGGTCGGGCGCTTCCTCTTACATGAAAGAGTGGATACAATTCTTTTGAAGGGTGACCACGTGGCTGTGATTTATTGGATTCATCCTTGCTTTTTTAAAAACAAAATCGAACAAAATGTCATTGGAAAATGGACATGTGTCAGCGGCTTAATGGAGGGAGGGGGACATTGTGGGCCTTTGATTAATCTTTGAAATTCTGGTATCAGACATCAGATGTCGAATGCGATGTTATGACACTAATATATGTACAATCATCAATAAGAACAAGGACAAACAAATAACAATTGTAAAATTACACAAGCAATTGTTAACCCAGTTCGGTGAAAACACACCTACGTTTGGGGGCTACCAAGCCAGGAAGGAAATCCACTAAGTAGAATTAGTTTGAAGATACACAGTAGACTCTCTCTAGTTTACCATATTCTCACCTAATCTCTACCCTTGTAATTTCTACCTAGTATACTCCTAGATAAGAGACACCTCTCACTCCCTTTCAATCACAGCAGTGATAACAACAAAAATAATAAAACTTTAGAAGACACTCTTCAAAGGCACAACTTGATCTTCCTTTAAAGCTTCAATCAAGTACAATACACTCTTCCTTACAAGCTTTGAGTGAACAACTTATAATACAAAACTTAGTCTAATTCACACATTAAGGTAATGAGTGAATGACTCACAAACTAACACAGACCACACAAATGCTAGAACACTAAACCTTACGCAATGCACAATATTAAACCTAGCTTCTCTGAACTGTAAACTAGGGTTGCGAAACCTTTAAATAGCAACACTAGGACGGGCTTGGGCTTTGGCAAAAATAACATCTGATCGTGAAGAAATCAATCTAAATGATTAGCATCAATGAAACAGATTTGATTTGATCCAATCAGTTCCAATCAAATTACTCTTTAGATCTTCAAGATTTTCTTCAGAAAATAGTTCCACTTGAATCTATAACTCTTCCACGATATATGCAACAAAAACGCTTTAGAATAAGAGCTAAATTAACGCAAATTTAAACCATAAAGGACAGATCATAGCAGCGCAAAGAGTTGCACTAAAGTAACAGACAAACAAACACATTCTCACAGAATGTTTTATTCATAAAAGTCAGGACATCATATTTGACATCATGAACTAAATCCTGAAACAACAAACATAGCTACCTGCAGAATCTTAATACCATATGTCAAGACATCCTGTAGGACATCTTGTGATTTCACCAAGTTTTACCAAAATGCCCGCCAATCAAGAACTAACAAACTCCCTCTTTGGCAAAGTTTGGCTAAAACATACAATAGATCACAAGAGCACCTAAAACAGAGAGCACAGCAGAAAGAATACTTCAAAACAGGACAAAATACAAACTCCCCCTCAACACAATAACCAGCAACACTTCAAGACACAAAACAACCCAAACACTTCAACAGACAGCAACCTGTAAATCACAAATTCACTCATAACAGCCCAAGCAACAAAACAAAATAACAACAACCAGCAGGATCAACATCCTGCATGATCAGCAGAACAACAGAGCAGCAACAGCTTCAGAACAGCAACAACTTCACACCTACCAACCACAGCTTCACACACACCAAACTTCTCCCCCTTTTTAGCCATAAATTGGGAACATAAGCTAAGTTAAGGGTACAAATAAAGTACAAATCATTAGCACCTTAAGTGCAAAAGTACATTCTGCAGCAGCAGACAAATAAAAAAAACCAAAACAAACAAAGGGCATATCAAACAAGATTAATCTTTATTCTCAGAACCAGTACATTCAGCTTCATCAGCATCAGTAGACACATAATTAACACCATCATCAATCTCCTCCCCTGACACTTCCTCACCTTTATCTTCTTGAGTATCATCATCATGTATTACATTATCTTTATTTTCCAAACATTGAATCAAAGCCTCCAATTTAATCTTCGTAGCAGTAGTCACATTAATCATATCACCTAACTCCCTGCATGTTTCCTTCAACTCAGAAATAATCCCAGCCCTTGAAGTAGATGCCTTCTTAGTAGAAGTTAAGACAATGTCTAGGACATGTCTTCCAGCAAATAACTTGTAATGAAGGGACAAAACAGATTCCCTCTTGCATGCCACATCATTTATAGTAAGAATTCTAGGGTGTTGGCTTAGGATGATTTCACAGATAAGAGATGGAAATGCAATAGGCAGTTTCACAGCACTTGTGGTTGCATGTTTTACAATTTGATCGAAAATATATTTTCCAAAGTTAAACTCAATCTTAGTACCCACATCATAAATAAATCTACCCAATCCAACAGCGATGGTTGAGGTATGATTAGTGGGCACCTAGTTAGCAACACCAATCTTGTGAAGGATGGCATACTTAACACTAAGTTGCCCAGCAGAAAGCTTACCTCTAGATGGCCAGGCATTGAGTTGATTGGCAGTAATGATCCTGCACACTTGATTGTCAGAAGCTTTCATTTCACCTTCACCTTCATCATTCCTTCCCAAGAATCTGTTAATCACCATTGAGGAGAACTCAACACACCTCCCTCTTACAAAAACCTTCATAAAATAATTGCTTTTCCTGTCAGTAATGGTAGCAGGGATGTTCACAATAAATTCCTTTACCAGCACATCATAACATTTGGAGAACCCAGTAACTGTTTTTATCAAACCAGCATCAGTAATCAATTGCATGACCTCCTTGATATCCAAGGTGTCTTTTCCTAAGTCCCTTTCTAGAGCAATCCTTTGTTGATACACAAATTTCCACTTTGACACGCTGTCAATAGAGTGGAATGGTGCATTATCAAGAGGGGCAACAGGCACAGACCTTGTGATCTTCTTGGCAATAGATCTCTTTGCAGGGGTGATGTCCGGGACATCCTCCTCAACATCATCATCTGAATCAGTAGTTTCCAACCTAACTTTTCTCTTCTTGGAAGTAGGAGTAACCTTACTCCAAGCTTTTAGAGGTCCAACAGGGGTCTTCTTCTTCTGACTTTTGGAAGGGGATTCCTCAAGCACAACTTTTCTCTTTCTAGTCTTCAATCTTTTAGCAATACCAGGGACAACATTCTTGATCAATTCATCATCAGAAGGGACATCCTCAACATCCACCATATTTTTAGAGATGTTTACCTTCTCCTTGTTTGGAGCAGAACAGTTTGTTGTGTCTTCCATACCATCACTCTGAGTAGCATCATCATCTTCTCTTACATCCTGGAGCACAGAGCTAGCAAGCTTGTGCAAGTTCTCAGTATTAGGGTTCTTATCAGATGAGGGTTTATCAGCATCTTTACCTAGATCAGTAGCAGAACTTGGAGTGGGATCTATGCGAGATAGAAGGTGGAAATCCAGGTACATTGTATCCACCATAGAGAACCTTAGTTACAAGTTCCCTAATGGTTCTATCAACATAGGCACTTCCTTCCTTGTTCTTCATCCTAGTAGTATAATCAGCAGAGGTTTCAGAGGCTTTACCTTTGGATGTCTTTTGAGATTCGTTTGCATGAGTTGGAGTGGTCTTGGGAGCTTCATTGCCGTAACTGGGAACCATGGAGAGAGGAGTAACGTCAAGAATTTCTTCAAAATAAATGTTCATGGGACGAGCCTTAGGTTTAGATTTATACTTTGAAGCTTTTGAAGAGGTTGCAGCATGTTTAGGAGACATTGTGTAGTTTTTGAGAGAGGGAAGATGGGTTTCAAAAGAAGAATCAAGCAGAGAATGGGAAGGACACAGAAAATATATGAGAGTTGAGAGGGAAGTTGGAGGGAAGGAGATGAATGGGGTAGCGTGTGTTAGTATCCTTGAGCGTGTTATGCAATAAAGGGTGATGTTGGGACATCTTTATTTTTGGAAAATACCACCCATTATGAGTAATAATTCCACTCATCAATAATTGCTATAACTCTTCATAAATAGAAATCCATAATTTTTCTCTCAAAATTTCAAACTAATTGGCATCCAAAGCTTTAGTAAAAATATCATCCAACTGTTTTTCTATTGTAACATGCTCTAGGGTAATGATTTTATTTTCAACAAGCTCCTTTATAAAATGATGGTGAATGTCAATGTGCTTTATTCTACTGTGTTGAATGGGGTTGTTGGAGATGTTTATAGCACTCAAATTGTCACAGTATATTCTCATGACATCTTGTGTGACATTATACTTTGTAAGCATTTGCTTCATCCACACAAGTTGAGAACAGCTACTCCCAGCAGCTATATATTCAGCTTCTGTAGTAGATAGAGATACACAATTTTGTTTCTTGCTAAACCATGATATGAGGTTGTTTCCCAAAAAGAAGTAGCCTCCTGATGTGCTCTTTCTGTCATCAGCACTTCCATCCCAATCAGCATCACAGTATCCAGATAACACACATCCAGATCCGTGAGTGTACAACATCCCATATTCACTTGTCCCATAAATATATTTCAAAATTCTCTTGACTTGATTAATATGACTTATCTTGGGTTCAGCTTGATATCTGGCACAAACACCCACAGCAAATGCAATGTCAGACCTGCTTGTTGTAAGATATAACAAGCTTTCTATCATGCTTCTGTAGAGACTTTGATCCACATTAACTCCTTTTTCATCTTTTGCCAACTTTAGATGGGTAGGAGCAGGTGTTCTTTTGTGGCTGGCATTTTCCATTCCAAACTTTTTAATTATATTCTTGGCATACTTACTCTGATATAAGAATATAGATTCTTCCATCTGTTTGACTTGCAATCCAAGAAAATAAGTTAATTCCCCAACAAGGCTCATTTCAAACTCAGACTGCATTTGCTGCACAAAATATTGAACCATCTCATCTGACATCCCACCAAAGACAATATCATCAACATATATTTGAGCAATCATGAGTTTTCCCCCTTCCTCCTTGATAAACAAAGTTTTATCTAGCCACCTTTATCGACAAGAAACTATTTTAGTCTTTCATACCATGCTCTAGGAGCTTGCTTCAGACCATACAAGGCTTTCTTCAACATAAACACATGGTTAGGAAAAGTTGGATCAATAAAGCCCTTAGGTTGTTCCACATAAACTTCTTCATTTAGGTAACCATTTTAAAAAGGCACTTTTAACATCCATTTGAAGCATCTTGATTTTCATAATGCATGCAACTTCCATAAGAAGTCTAATAGATTCAAGGCGAGCTACAGGAGCAAAAGTTTCATCAAAATCAACCCCTTCAATCTGAGTGTATCCTTGAACAACAAGGCTGGCTTTGTTTCTAGTGACCATTCCCTTTTCATCAGACTTATTCTTGTAAACCCATTTAGTTCCAATCACATATGTTCCTTTAGGCCTTGGCATAAGATCCCAAACTTCATTTCTCTTGAATTCCCCCAACTCCTCTTACATGGCATTTATCCATAATTCATCAGTTAAAGCTTCCTTGATGTTTTTAGGCTCAATCTTGGACACAAAACAAAAACTTAAAATAACTTCTCTAGATCTAGCAGTTACCCCTTTATTTGGACCACCTATGATAAGATCCATAGGATGGTCTTTCTGAATTCTGATAGATGGTCCTTTGTTAACAGGTTCAGATTCAATGATGGTAGGATTGGGATCATTGTTTCGGTTTTCAGACTCAGCTGAGATATCAAAGGATGTTCCAACATCTTCTAGGACATCAATATCCTTATGCACATCATCTATAATAACATTGATAGACTTCATCACGGTCTTAGTTCTGGAGTTAAACACTCTATAGGCTCTGCTGTTAGTAGAGTAGCCCAAGAATATACCTTCATCACTCTTAGGTTCCATCTTTCTTCTATGATCACGATCTGTAAGTATGTAGCATTTGTTTCCAAACACATGGAATTATTTTACAGTAGGCTTTCTTCCTTTCCATATTTCATACAATGTGGTCATTGTTCCTGTTCTTAAGGTTACTCTATTATGTATATAGCAGGCAGTGTTCATGGCTTCAGCCCAAAAGTGGTAGGGCAACTTCTTTGCATGGATCATTGCTCTAGCAGATTCTTGGATAGTTCTATTCTTTCTTTCCACAACTCCATTTTGCTGTGGAGTAATGGGAGCATAGAATTCATGACTAATTCATTCAGAAGAATAGAATTCAGCAAATTTTTGATTTTCAAACTCTTTCCCATGATCACTCCTGATTCTAACAACCTTGCTTTCCTTTTCTCTTTGAATCTTTTGATAGAGATCTTGAAACACATCAAACACTTCAGATTTTTCTCTTATGAAGTTAACCCAAGTATATCTAGAAAAGTCATCTACCACCACATAAACATACTTCTTTCCACCAAGACTCTCCACCTGCATAGGTCCCATTAAGTCCATGTGGAGAAGTTCCAAAACTTTAGAAGTAATGAGATGTTGGATCTTCTGGTGCGACATGCTTGTCTGTTTTCCTATTTGACATTCGCCACATACTTTTCCTTCTTCAATATTCAGCTTAGGAATTCCTCTGTCTGCTTCTGTAGAAATGATTTTCTTCATTCCTTTTAGATGAAGATGTCCAAGCTTCTGGTGCCACAATTTCACTTCATCTTCCTTGGCTATAACACATTTGGAGTCCTGAGAGACCCATAGGTAGCAGTTGTCTTTAGATCTGACTCCCTTAATAATTAATTCTCCTTTTTCATTAATAACCAAGCATTCAAGTTTAGTGAAGTTGACATTGAATCCTTGATCACATAATTGACTGATGCTAATTAAGTTAGCAGTTACTCCTTTAACCAGCAGCACATTGTTAAGGTCAGGAGCTCCTGAGCAGTTCAACTTTCCAACTCCCTTGATTTCACCTTTGGCTCCATCTCCAAAGGTCACATAGCTGGTAGAGTGGGGTTGGATGTCTACTAAGAGATTTTTAATCCCTGTCATGTGTCTGGAGCACCCACTATCAAAGTACCAATCTTCTTTAGCAGAGACTTTGAGGGACATATGAGCTATTAAGCAAGTGGTAGTAGCTTTAGGAACCCATTGCTTTATAGCAGGAGCTTTAGGAACCCATTGCTTCCTCGTTAAGTGAATATTGTGATCTGGTCTGGTTTTAGGATATCCATGCAATTTGAAGCAGAAGGGCTTTATATGACCAAAAAGACCACAGTAGTGACATCTCGATCTTTGGAATTTTCTTGGTTGTTTGGGTTGACCTTTGTCATGATGTCGAGACATTGGATGGAACATCTTTCACTTGGATCCAGAAGGCTTGTGGTGTGAAGGATGCTTATTGTGTGAAGGTGGTTTCTCTTATTCATCAAACCCTAACCCTGTCTTGTCTCCTGTCTTTCTCCTAGATTCAAGGATCTTATCCAGGGTGTCGGTACTACTGTTCATTATTCTAAAAGACTTCCCCATTTGATCAAGTTGGGAAGTCAGCTGAGCAACTTCATCATTCAACTCAGTGATGGTTTTAAGGTGTTCAGCCACTTCATTATTCAACTCAGTGATAGTTTTAAGGTGTTCCTCCTTTTCATCCTTCAGTTTGATGATGAGTTTTTTTTGCTTTTAACCTTGATGGCACACTTGTTCGCTTCTAAGGCACAACTCTTTATAGGAGGCTGCAAGTTCGTCAAATTTTAGTTCATCTTCACTAGAGTCTTCATTAGAATAGTATCTTCCAGTCAAAGCAGTTACATGTTTGGCAGACTCTTCTTCAAGATCACTGTCAGATTCTTCATCAGTCCAAGAGATAGCAAGACTTTTCTTTTATTTCTTGAGATAGGTTGGGCATTCAGCTCTAATGTGACCAAAACTTTCACATCCATGGCATTGTATCCCTTTGCTATTGGTGGATTTTTCTTCAGTCCTGGTTCTTCTACCTGCATCATTGGACCTACTGATGTCATGAGAGATGTTCTTCACATTAGGTCTTAACTTCATATCCATTCTTGTCATCACTTTATTGAATTTTCTTCCAAGAAGTACTATGGCATTTGATAAACTTTCATTTGTATCCTCATCTGATTCATCCTCTCCATTTTCAGTATTTGACATAAAGGCTATACTCTTTTTCTTATCAGCTTTGTCACTTATTCCCACTTCAAAGGTTAAAAGATACCTAATGAGTTCATCAACTCTCATCTTGCAAATGTCTTGTGCTTCCTTTATAGCAGTTACTTTCATGTCAAATCTCTTGGGAAGAGATTTGAGAATTTTTCTTACCTGCTTTTCTTCAGATATCTTTTCACCTAGGGCACTTGAAGCATCGGCTATTTCAAGAATATTCATATGAAAGTCATGTAGGCTTTCATCATCTTTCATCCTTAGGATTTCAAATTTTGTAGTTAGCAATTGAAGTCTAGACATCTTTAACTTGGAGGTACCTTCATGGATAGTCCTGAGTATCTCCCAAGCATCCTTAGCCACCTCACAGTTGTTCACCAATCTGAATATGTTCCAATCAATTCCATTGAACAGGGCATTCAAGGCTTTGGAGTTACCAAGAGCCAGTTCATCCTCTTCCTTTGTCCATTCTTCCTCAGGCTTCAAGTTAGATGTAGCCTTTCCATCTTTATCAATAATCACAGGATGTTCTCATCCTTTTATAACAGCTTTCCAAGCCTTACTATCCAAAGATTTTAAAAATGAAACCATATGTGGTTTCCAATAGTCATAATTACTCCCATCCAGAACAGGTGGTCTGTTCACAAATCCTCCTTCTTTGTCCATGGTATCAGAAAATATCGTCTCTAAATCTCACCCAGAACCAGAGCAGGATGCCTGCTCTGATACCAATTGAAATTCTGGTATCAAATATCAGTTGTCGAAGGCGATGTTACGACACTAATATCTATACATTCATCAATAAGAACAAGGATAAATAGATAACAATTGTAAAATTATACAAGCAATTGTTAACCCAGTTCGGTAAAAACACACCTACGTCTGGGGGCTACCAAGCTAGGAAGGAATTCCACTAAGTAGAATTAGTTTGAAGATACACAATAGACTTTCTCTAATTTACCATCTTCTCACCTAATCTCTACCCTTGCAATTTCTACCTAGGACACTCCTAGATTAAGAGACACCTCTCACTCCCCCTCAATCACAGCAGTGATAACAACAAAATAATAAACTTGATCTTACTTAAAAGTTTCAATCAAGTACAATACACTCTTGCTTACAAGCTTTGAGTGAACAACTTATAATACAAAACTTAGTCCAATTCACACATTAAGGTAATGAGTGAATAACTCATAAGCTAACACAAACCACACGAATGCTAGAACACTAAACCTTACGCAATGCACAATATTAAACATAGCTTCTCTAAACTGTAAACTAGGGTTGCGAAACCTTTAAATAGAAATACTAAGACGGGCTTGGGCTTTGGCAAAAATAACATCTGATCATGAAGAAATCAATCTAAATGATTAGCATTAATGAAACAGATTTGATTTGATCCAATTAGCTCCAATCAAATCACTCTTTAGATCTTCAAGATTTTCTTCAAAAAATATTTTCACTTGAATCCATAACTCTTCCACGATATATGAAAAAAAACACTTTAGAATAAGAGCTAAATCAACGCAGATTTAAACCATAAAGGACAGATCATAGCAGTGCAAAGAGTTCCACAAAAGTAACAGACAAACAAACACATTCTCATAGAATGTTTTGTTCACAAAAGTCAGGACATCATGTTTGTGAACTAAATCCTGCAACAACAAACATAGCTACCTACAGAATCTTAATACCATATGTCAAGACATCCTATAGGACACCTTGTGATTTCACCAAACATAGCTACCTACAGAAGCTTTAATTGATAAAAACAAATTAACTCAATTAAATCAACTAAAAATCTACACCTTTTAAAATAAACACAATAAAAATAAAATGAAGACATGGAAAATTCTATTTAATTTTTCTGAATATATTGATAAAAGAGTAAAATTAAAATGACTCAATATGAATAAAAATTGAGCATAGAAGTGCTTAAAAAATTAAAATGAATGCACTAAATTGATCAGCGCTAAATGAAATTCTCGAAAATATACAGGTTTTGATCAAATTTTGAAATAAAAAATAACCGATAAAAAGGCTCAGGCTGATCAAAATACGACCGAAAAAGTAGTCATAAAAATAAAAAGAGCACGCTAGGTTAAACTATGCAAACCGTAGATTAATTAAAATGATGTCTGCAAGCTCGATTTTGAAATTTTTCGCCTGCTAATTTCATGTACACTTTAGAATCAATTCAACTGGACTGTCTGTAGATTCAAAAATTTATTTTGTTTGATATTTTAGGCATTATACGGGATGAAATGCATGTTATGTTATGAAGATGATGCAAATATCCTGATGAATATATCGTTCATTGATTCAGAGTCAAAATTGGGGTGTGACAGTTGCCCCTATTTAAATATCTTCAACCAGAGAATATGAAGAAAGACACTCTTCATATGATTGTAGTGGGGGAAAGTTAAATACTAAAAGACCCGAATTTTGTCCTTGAGTGCAGATGATATGATATGTTATGCATGAATGACTCTTTTTCATTTTTGTTTGTATGAGATAAGTCCTAGCAAGATGTTTTACGATGGTTGAAGAATGACAGGAGAACCTGTGGGGAATGATGGAGACCTATGGTAATGGTGATCCATAGGAAACAAAAATGAGTGTGAAAACTCACTGGGGATGATAATCCTGTTGGAGAAATTCACTAGGGAAAATTCAAAGGTAAAGGTTACCAACTAGTTAGAGATAACAAGTAGGAAATTTAGAATAAACATAAGAGTTTTGAATTTGGATATTTCTGACAAGAAATTAATCCCACATAAATTTCCAGAGTTTTCTAACAATAAAAATCATCCAATCAAATAAAATAGAGATTCCTAACAAGGAATTTAATCAAGACAAACTCGGGAGCTTTCTTAAAAGAAAGTCATCCATGCAAAAAGAAATTTGGAGATTCCTTGCAAAGAAATTATCCAAGACAAATCTCGGGGTTTTTCTCACAAAAAATCATCCACGTAAAAGGCTATGATGATTATTTACAAAGAAATCAATCAATACAAAAACATTGGAGTTCTCTAATAAGAACAACATCTAAACTTATTGGAATTCCTAAAAAATAAAGAGTCACAAATGACTTTCTAGGAAACATCTAGGCAAATCGGGTAATAAGACATTATGTATGTGCCAACAAAGTTGGACTTAGACCGTAAGCATCGGTTACAACAATCTTCTAACAAATTGGTACCATTTACAACCGGACTTTCAAAGATAAAGCTAGTGAGAACTGGAACTTAGGGTTGCCAGTGATAATTAGACTTTGAAAATAGGGTGTCAGTTACAACTGGTCTTTCAAAGATGATGCTAATAACAATTGGAATTTGCAATTGATAACAATGACAACTGGATTTTGGATACCAATAACAATTGTACTTTTATGGTGCCAATGAAAATTGCACTTGTAAATAGTGTCGATAACAACCGAACTTTAAAGGTATTAAATACAATTGGATTTTAAAAATGAAGCCAATGACAATTGGAATTTAAAAATGAATGTCAGTGACAACTAGACTTTGAAATGATGCCAATAATAATTGGACTTACAAAGAGCACCAGTAACAACTAGATTTTAAGTACCAATGACAATTGGATTTTGAAAATGAAATGACTGTCAGTGACAACTAGACTTTGGAGGGGTGCCTGTGAAAATTGGAATTTAAAGACACCATTCACAATAGGATTTTTTAAAAATAATGCCAATAAAAATTGAATTTTAAAAATGAATTCCAATAACAATTGGGCTTTAAAAAGATACTAGTGATAACTAGATTTAAAGATAGTGCCAGTAGCAATTGGACTTTAGATACCAATGACAACTGGGTTTTGAGAATGAATTCCAGTGACAACTGGACCTTGAGAATAATGTCGGTAACAACCAGACTTGGAAAATAGTGCCAGTGACAACTAAACTTTGGGTGCCAATGATAATTAGACTTTGAAAATGAACGCCTGTAACAACCAGACCTCAAAAAGGGTGCTAGCAACAACTGGGTTTTAAAAAGGGATGCTAGTGACAACTGGACTTTAAAAGATGCCAGTAACAACCAGACTCTGGTCAAGGGATAAAAATTAAGAACAAGACCTTGGTCAATGTAGATGAACGTGAAGTACACTTGGAGCTATGCATGATTTGATTTTGCGTGATATAAGAATGATCATGATATGCAAATGTTGACACTATGCAGACTGGGAGTTTAAAGAGGCTTTTTATGGAGGTTTTAATTCCTCAACACCCGATAACTCAACCAAGTATCTGTTACAATGGAGAATTTATCAAGCTTGACATTTACAACTAGCCAAAGGGATCCTTTTGGAGGATTGATGGATTGCTAGCATGATTTCCTGACACTCGTCTCGAATTTAATAGTCGTTGATGTATGACAGAGTTTGGTTGAGGAGCTTTATAGCATGGATAGGACTTGCCCTTCTATAACTCATCCTAACCTAGTATGTTGGGTCTTTGAAGATGTTCACCTTAAAAGGAGTTTGGAGACAGCTTGTCATAATATGACCTTAAGATGTATTCCCTCAATGTTCATAATCTTTTAGCATTCTACCTCTGATTATCCGATTCTTGGAATTAGGGGTGGCAAAGAGGTCGGCCTGCCCCGTTTAGGCTCGCCAACTTAGGCGTCCGAACTCAAAAGTCAAGTCTGCCGCGTTTACTAATGAGTTGGCGGGTTGGCGGGCCGGCCCGCCAATTTATTTTTACAATTTGATTTACTAAATAATTTATAAAAATGTTAATCATTAACTAAACAGCCAACAAATTTTAACAATTCATAGTAAAACTTTAACAAGTCTTAATGTAAATGTCATATTCTTCAACATAAACAAACAACGTAACTATAATACCAAAAACCTAAAACAAACACACTAAACCCCCAAAAATAAAAAATTTAATATCATAATGAGAAACAAACCCCTCTGTGCAAAACTTATCTTATAGCTTTAGAACCCGACTCCAATGACAACGAGTAATAGAAAATAAAAAAGAATGTATTCTATGTGTTTTGCAATAAAGACTTTTCCTACAATGAGTGAAAATAAAGAACAAGGCATAAACCAAATAACGTCTTTAAAATGAGGTGTTTGTGGTTATGTGAAAAATGAATATTAGGGTTTGAAGAAATTAGGGTTGTTTTAAAAATATGTTTACTACATACCACATTAATATTGTTTTAATTCCAAGTAAAAATATAATTTTTTTAAACAAAAAGTCTGTATGCAAAACCCGACCCGCCCTTGGCCCATTTTAAAAGTGAGTTAGGCGGGGCAGGCCAACTTAAGACACCGAGGCAAAAACCTTACCCCGGCCGGCCCGCCAAAAAAGGTAGATTAAACGGGCGGGCTGACGGGCCCAACCCGTTTTGCCACCCCTACTTGGAATGGTAGGCTTCTGATTGACAGCCTTTGAAGGGTTGGACCCATTGAGCTCTTTGTGGTAGCTTTCCCCAGTCTGAGTCTTGAAGTGATTTTCTCTTGACTAACCGACTCTTAGAATGATTAGCTCAGATTGGCATATACTTAAAGTGATTTTCCCCTGATTGGACTTCTTTCACCTGATCAAGTTCCTCAACTGGTTGCAATTTGTTGGGATTCTTTTGATGTTGAGCGCTAACTTGCAGATAAAACTATTCATTCAAAAATGGTAATTTTAATGCAATGCAAATGCAAATTTTAAAATCAATCATTATTGAAATAATTGTGATATACAGTGAACGGGTCAATGATCAAAATACAATGTTAATCTATCCATTCACAGTGTGCAAGGTGGTGTGACCAACACAAATGATCGGTAAAGATCTTTTAGAGTCAGGTTAACGCAACCTTGTTGTAGCATGCTTTCAAGATAAACTCTGCCCCAATTAGGTCTTTTAAGGTTTGTAACATGGCCTGGTTCATGGATTTTCAACAAAAGAATATAAGGCTCAAAATTTAATTTTTACCCACCCCTTCTTTTTGATGATCTCAAGTCCTACATTCAGTTAACACACATTCAAATTTTAAGAGAGTTTGACAGTGTAAGGGTAAAGATGATGATTCAAGACAAGAGTTTCTTAAAATGGTTATCACCTTTTTTTCCTTTGTTTTTGTTGAGGCTTTTAATGACCTCTTTTGATTTATTTGTATCCCTAATTTTTCCTGAACCACGTGTTTGAAGCTTTCGGTCCACCGGGATGCCCCGGTTTTTTCCTAAATCGTCTTTTGTGGTATTTGACTAAGCAGGCTCTTTTTTTTAAAGATTATGACTGCCATATTATTGGTCGATTGAGAAGCAACCACTATAATTTCGCTTAGATTTTCACGACTTCTTCAACACTTTAAGATGTGTGTGAAGGATATCATATGGTTGATCCTCGGGTGGGATGTTCCTCTTGTAATTCGAACATAAATTTAGATTAAATGAACAAACTATCCTACCCCTGGTTAAGGTTAAGGCTTTTAATTCCGAAAAAACACCAACTTCTAGGCTCAAAGTGGTTCACTAGGGATTAACCCCTTTTATCTTAAGTGTTTGGGGATTTAGACAATGCTTGTACATCATAAACAAAGTTTAATTGAAAGCATACCACAATAATTATGGGTATTTCACTTTCATCATTCTCCTTCTAATCTTTGCTTAAACAACAATTTCATAAAGATAAGTGAAATGGGAGAAACATTTTTTTTGTTTTTTGACATAAATGAAAAATCAGTGAATACAACATGATTGATTCACAAAATGCTTAATCACTTTATTAATATTACCATATAAAAGAAAATAACAATGGTTAAAATCAAATAAACGTTCAACATGCAAAGAAATTACAGAAGGAATGATGAAACAGCCAAATAGTTGCAAGCTTTATGGAATTGAACTTCCTTGTCTGATCCACGGACTTTAGGGAAATGAATTCTCAAACTTTATTCACGCTTCACTCGCAATGTCTTGGAAGACGCTTGTTTCCAACATTCGGGCCCACATCCCTGAAAGATAAAATCTTGATGTCGACCAACTCTCGAACTCTATGCTTTAAAGCATAACAACCATATAAATCATGTCCAGGTGCACCCTCATGGAAAGGACAATGAGCGACTAGGTTATACCACGAAGGTAGAGGATCAGGCGGAGGTCCTAGAGCTTTTGGAACCACTAGTCCCTTTTGAGGAAAGGAAGGGTAGAGCTAATTATACGCCATGGGAATTGGATTAAAGGTCAGTTGTTGATAAGTTGTTGTTGTTGGAGCTTGTTAGCATGGAAGTGCTACTTAACTTGGTTGATACCCTGGTGTAAAAGGTTGCGGATAGATTGGGTAGGCAGGAGGATCCACTTGCTGGTAAGTTGGCGCAAAAGCAGCTATATAGGGTTGCTAAGCATACTATGTAGGGTAGACTTGCTGTTGATAGGCATGCTGCTACCGTTGTTTCCTTCTTGGTTGGTTTCCTCTTTGACTACCATACACAACATTAGTTTTTCCCTCCTTTAGTCTCTCCCTCCTTTTTCTTTTGGAATCCTCTAGGGGACTTCTTTGCATTACTAGAGACTCTGGCTGCATTGGAAATCTTGTCATTCTTCAAGCCATGTTCAATTCTCATGCCCATAATGATCAGGTCAGAGAAACGCGGTGATACACTTCCTACAATTTTATCATAAAAGGCAGGATGGACTATGTCCATGAACAAATCATCCAGCTTCTTCTCATCCAAAGGTGGTTCTGCTTGAGATGCTACTTCCATACACCATTGTGTGTATTCGTTAAAAGACTCGTTGTCCTTCTGAAACATGCTCTACAACTGCCTTTTGTCTAAAACCATGTCCATATTATATTTATAATGCTTGATGAAGGCGTTAGACATGTCTTGGAAGTATTGAATGCGGCTATGATTCAATCTCAAGTACCATTTAGAGGAAACGCCATTCAGGCTATCCGAAAAACAATGTATCATTAATTTAAAGTTTTTCACATGCGCAACCATCTTGCAATAATACATTATTAGATGTCATTTGGGACAATAGTGCCCCTTGTACTTATCAAAGTCTGGCGCTTTGAACTTAGCAGAGATCGATAGTCTGGACACCAAGCATATTTCTTTGGTAGCAGCTCCAAATACTTTTTTCTCCTTCCGTAGCTCGCAGTCTCTTCTCGAGGATCATACAACTCTCTTTCACGCCTCTGATCTCTTCATCTCTAATTCATGACTCATCAGTATGGTATATCTGATGATGGTCCTCAAAGTGTGGTTGGGCCCTTTCGTGGACAGTTGGTGGTGCAATTGTATTGACGATAAGACGTATTTCTATGAAGAGTGGTAAAGGTACCACATGCTGAGTTGATTGTATGGCACTTGGGGCTCTCTCAACTTGAGCTGTGTAGTCATGAGGTAATCCAAATGGAGGCCATGTGGAAGGCATGATCTTCGTAGGTTGAGGTTCGAAGGAAGGACCTGAAATCTCCGAGATAACTGTCATTTGAGGAACTTCAAGCTTGGCGGTCAAGGCTTGTAGCATTTCCACCATTTGGCTCATATTTCCTTTGATGTCATTGAGTTCTTCCCATAATCTGGAACTTTCTTGTTCTTGATCATCCATCCTCTGGCGAGTGCAGGCTCGAGTGTTGTAGAGGTGCTGAGGATTCAGGGTGGAACTGATGAGGAGAAAAGAACGGAATGAGTTTTTTTTATTGTGGAAAAATGATACGCAATGCATGCTGATGAATGTAGATGAATAAAAAAAATTCTTTGATATGCAAGGAAATGTAATGTAATGCTCAGGATCACAAATTTCTTGCATTCTCAGGTTAATTAGAACAACGGGTAAATAACTGGTATCCTTGATTAAAGGAACCCCATGGGTAAGCTCTACGACTGTAGGTTCCTAGAGTCATGGGTCCTTCTTGAGAATCTTACTGTCATGATGAAGGCTTATCATAAAATAATATCCTCAAGAAAATCTCTTCTAGGTGAGGTCTTCGTATCATCACTAACGAGGAAGATGCCTCGTATGCCAATACTAGACAACCATCGATTCCAAGGTTCTAAAGAGGTTCCTAGAGTCATCCATCCAACTTGAATATATTATCATCGTGACGAAGGCTCGTCACATAATAACATCTCCAAGAGAATCTATTCTTGGGGTCTTTGTATCGTCCCAAAGAAAGAAGATACCTCACTGGCCAATACTACATAACCATCATCTTAAGCCTATGGTTTTCCTCAAAATCGGGTAGAGAGCCTATCTCAAAAAGTGTCGATAATTAAAGATCCTCAATAGTGTCATGAGAACTAAAAACATATCATAGATAGAAATAATACAATGAGATAAAGAAGATATAAGCAAACAAATAGACAAAGCTAGCATTCATCGCAAATCGAACTAAGTTAGGCTTGAATATCTCTTGCTTAGAGCAAAGTCCCCAATAGAGTCACCAGCTGTTGTACCTCAAAAAATATGATCCTTCGTGAAGTGTATAATGTGCTCATGGAAAATGATTCGAATAGAGTCACCACTAAACTTTATTTAAGCCAGTGAAGTAAAATAAAAATATTGATAAAACCTTTAAAAGAGAAAAATGGTCTTCACAATTATATTCAGGTTTGGGATTCAATTATGCAAGGGGAAGGTATTAGCACCCCTCAGGTCTTTTTGTACTCAACGGGAACCTTTTAGTTAAAATTGCGATTGAATGTTAGCTTATGTCAATTTTTTTGTTGAACGATAGAAAAGTTTAAAGGAAAAGAAAAGGGTTTGGAAAAAGTTTTTTATTAATGTGCTTGACAAGATTGCGGGTGTCGCTCCTACGTATCCTCTGGTGCAATGAGTGTCGCTACTTGAAAAATTCAACGATGTAGGGGAGAAAAGGAAAAAAGAGAGTTGCCATAAAACTTTATTTATCCCAAAAGGGGAATGGAAAACATCGAGAAAACCCTAAGAGGAAAGGATAAGATGGTCTCACGACCAAATTATGGGTTTGAAGCCGGTTATGCGAAGGAAAGGTATTAGCACCCTCTATATCCACCATACTCGATGGGAACCATTCGCTTGTCTTATGTGTAAGGATGTTTTCTAAAGGATTGCTAAGAAGAGTTCTCTAAAAGGAAAAGAAAAGGGTTTAGAAATAAATATTGAAAAGGAGGATAAAGGAAAAGGTGGAAAAAGAAAAGGGTGGAAACAAAAAGGAGACTCGATAAGACTTTACAATCCTATGCCTACGTATTTCCTCGTGCAATGGGAAAGTCAGAGTCAACGTAGTTCAGAGGACTACGGGTGAAAAAAATGGAAGGGTGCTCTCCAAGGATTGGGGCCCTTGTGCCTACATATCTTAACTTAAAAGAAGTGAAGAATCAGAGCATCTGTAGTTCGTGGGACCACAGTTTGTTGGTGTTTTTTTATGGATGATACTATCATTCACGCTCTAGCAGTTAGGTGTATTGTCGCTTGCTTGTGAAGTCTTATGCATTACCTGTATTCCGGTAGAACAGACATAACATTCCTTTTTTGAAAAGGTTAAGTTTTCGCCATCAAGACAAGATGTCACATTTGATTTGTTGAAGGTTGATTTTGGGGGTGAGACAAGTTCTTGGATAGTAACCCCTTGCAGGTAGTATCCAATTCTTTATCTCAAACGATTTATTTTGAAAATTGTGTGGCAAATATAGTTATGTCTTCATATTGAAAGACGAGTATCGAGACCACACACTCTAAAGTGAGCATCCTAATACTCAAAGAGGAAGAAGTGTTCACTCAATCCCCTCTCTTTAGTTCAATATAAAGAGAACCTTATTCTATTATTTAAGGTGTTTTAATTTAGATGGTAAGTGCTTTATGATAGTGAACCCTAAAGGTAATGTCAAGCACTCGGGATAGGACAAGGCCTTCGCCTAACCACTCCACAAACATCCAAGTTTATTAAGAAAAAGAAGTTTGAAAATGCACTTGGTACAAGACCAAGATTTTTTAGACTCAAGGAGACAAAAGAAAGAGAGAAAAGGTTTCGATAAGAATGGATGGTGAATAGAGCAAGGTAGGTTGATAGCGATGTGCAAGACAATCGACTTACAAGGGTGAAATACATATAAGGTTAGTGTGGGGTTTAATGGAAAGGATAAGATAAGTAAGAATAAGAAGATAAGAGAAACCCTAAGGTGTAAAGCAAGTTAATGAGTTTTGAAAAATGAATTGACGTTGGATAAACCCTTATTTGTCCTTTATTTTGAAATGGTGTTCTAACCTAGTTAAATTTTACCTTTCTTAACAACCAAGCATGAGAAACAAAAATAAACTAGACTATTACATTGTAAGGGGGAAGAGGGACACCTGATACGCACCAAGGGTGGAGATGAGATATAAATGATGAGCAAGTAATAGAAATGTATCAAGCATGAAAGAGAGCATCACCAAGAATCCACTTAAGCAACCAAGGCAAGAAGACTCAATCAAACCAAAATGAGAAAGGCAAACAAATGTGTAAGACAACAACATGCTTCAAAGATGAAATCAAAGCAATAAAGAGGTACACAAGAAAATAATCATACACATTTAAAACATCTAAACATGCCCAAGGAAATCACACAACACAAATCAAGCATTTGGGCTAAGTCAAACCAACTAGTGCACAAGCATACATGCCTTGAAAATTTAACCAATCATCAATAATGAACAAACGAAGACAATATGAATCAAGCAAGATGAAAAACAAGTAAGGTAAGAACCTAAATCACATCATGGTCAACACATTCCAAGGGTGAATAAACAAACACAAGAGCATTCATCATGAATCACATCAATGGCTATGCATATGTAAGCAAGTATCTCATGAAAACAAAGCAACAATGGTCAAGCATATGTAACTAGGGCATGTAAACATGGAAGGTCAGAAGCAAACGCACAATCAAATATTCAAAATTAAACTCATGATATCAAATAAGAAGCATCAATCATCATATTCAAGGCATGTATCAAAGCTAGGTATGCAAGAGCTAATGTCATCAACAAAGGAAGTAAACATCTAATGGAAACCAAAGGGGGAAATAATAAAGCAACAAGCATTGAAACATGATAGGTTAGAGGCTTGGACATAACATTCAACACATGTAAAAGTCATAGACCCAAAAGATTCACACAAGAATAAAAACTCAAAAACTAGGTCAAAGCATGCAAGCATTATGATCAAAACATCTAACAACTTGAAGCAACATTCAAAAATATTTAGATGATGAAATAAATTCAACTTAAAATCTTAAACTCATTGAAAATTACTCAAGAACAAGTATGGAAGAGATCCTCAAAAGGAAAGCACAAAGGCGCCCTCAAATCAAATCAATTAGGCAAGCAAGTTCACTAGTCGAGCAAGAATCGAGGGTCAAATTAAACTACATAAAAACAAACTAAAATGCATCATTCAAGCACCAAATTAACACTCAAACATTACTCGTTTATGTGTCAAAAGATGGTGAAAAGCAAGGCTCAAGAAAGTACACAAAAGTCATCAATAACACAAACCCTAATCCAAGGTTAAAATGGTAAACACCCTTCAATATTTAATTCAAAATACAATAGTAAAAATAAATGAAAAATAAAATAAAAAATATGAAAAATTTCTTAAAGTTTTTTTTTTTAAAAATAATATAAAATACAATTGATTTTTTTTTTGTATTTTAAAAATGAATTTAACCATTAAAAATAAAATGAAAGTTAAAAGAAAATAAAATAAAATAAAAATAAAATGCAACAATAAAAAGGGCGTGTAGGAGTAATTCACATAACAAAAGGATTCATGCTATAATGCGCATTGGGCTGGAAAATAGGATGTGTGAGTAACAATTATGCAAAGCCCATATCACTAAAAAAAAACCCAAATCAGAAGCAAAACAAAAAATTGCCACGCGAGCTTCTCATTAATTGACGTGGCTCCAAATCAGTGCCACATGGACAGACACATAAGCAAAAGTCAGCAGGTCAACCAGTGACACACAAGATGTCAGAGCTCTAACTCCAGTCATCTTCTCCTGCACGACCCCGCTAGAGCTGGATAAAAACACACTAAAACACTAAAACCTTGACTCATCCCCCCCTTTTTTTTTCACATTGAGTCCAAATAAGATGTTAGCTTTATCGTTTGAAAACTTTAACACCATTAAATAAAGCCACGAAAGAAATGGACACAAACTGAAAGTTCATGAAACAAGAACAACACTAACACAAACATGATCTACATTGTTCCAAAAGTTAAAAAATGCAAAGAACAATCCTAATGCACATGTAGCATGAGAGAAAATGGAAGAAGAAGAGTTACCCAAAAATGGAGATCTGCAGCTTATGAACTTGCTTTAAACTTCCACTAAACTCATCCTTTTTTCTTCCTTGAGCTTTAAGAATGATGATGGTGATGGAAAAATGGAGAAACTAGCTTGGAGGAGTGAGATTCGAAAGAGAAAAGTTTTATGAGTAAGAGATATTCTAGGGTTTTGTTTTTTATCAAATGAAGGTGCCCCATATGGTTAGGGTTTTTAGGCTTTATATATGGTGTATTGGAGGGTGGTTAAGGAGTGTAACAAAGGTTAAAAGGGTTGGTTATGAGTTTTGCAAAACTTGTACCCTTTTTAGAAGGAGAGCACATGGCACTATTTTCTAACCTATGAGGTGTTGTTATGGTTGTATTTGTGAGCCAAAGGGAATCAGAATGTGAGTGGAAGAGAGGTACATCATGAGGTAAATTGGTGTGCAAGTTTATGTCTTTCCTTTTTTTTGGCAAAATGATTCAAAATGGTGTACATGAGAATGTGTATGTGTTTGTCTACTTGAGGTAATGTTTGGTGAAAAAAATTGAGGCTTGATACGTGCCAACATGAAGCAAGAGCATGCTGCAAATACTAATTCATAATCTTGGCAAAAATCAATCATAAGTCATGCTTAAGAATCACCCAAATAACTAACTTTGAGGCATGATATCTTGATGAATTTTGATCCAAATTGAAAGAGTTTTGGCTTAAATGAAAGCTAGGAGTGTGATGAACAAGTTCTATTTTCAAAAAAATTGAAACAAGGCTTGGAAGCCATAGAAAAATCGAGTTGAAGTCATGTCCAAAATTATGTCCAAAGTAACATAGAAATTTTTCTAAGTATTGAACTTTGGATAACTTTGAAACCCTATCATTGAAGCCACATAACTTGAGTTCTAATGATCTCCTTGGAGAAATCTTGGTATCCATGGAAACTTGGAACATGAGGAACAATTTTCATGTTGAAAAGAAATTGGTTTGAAGATTAGAACCATGTGCAAAATAATCTTGAAGTAGGCTTTAAAATCTGCCCTAAAACTTGTCAAACTTGCCAACTTTAAGACCATGACTTTCAAACATCATATCTTGAGCTCTATGGACCCAAATGAGGAGTTCTTGGCATCATTGGAAAGATTTAAGTATGTTTAACAACTTTTATGTTGGAGGCAAAGTGAGATAAAGCTTGGAACCTCATGGATTTTGGCTTTGAAAGTTCAAACTTTTGGTTAACTTTCCATAGTTAGCAAATTTCTAAGTATTGAAATCTTGAACTTTAATTTTTCTCAACTTCAACTCTCCATAACTCTTGATGTATGCATCTTTTCACTTTGATTCCTTCTACAAACTTGTAGTTTAAGGTGTCCTCTTCAATTTGATCATTGGCTTGCATCATTTGGCTTAAGGATGAGGGAGTTATGATGCTTGCAAGATAGGTACAAATATTTGATTTCTCCATACTTAGAAAACTCTAATCTTGACAGTTTCTCTTGATTTTATGATTCCACTCAATTTCTCTTGACCAAAATTCATGGTACCATGGATAATGACTTGGAAAGCTCATGGTTAACCTAGAATCCCAAAGGTTGACTTTTGGAGGGCATTAGTTGACTTTTGACCCAGATGAATCCAGGACTTCCTCTACTCACTTAGAAGACTCTTGACATGACTTGTGATGAACCAAGAGGCTTGTATGGATGCCTTGAGGTGTATTTTGAAACATGGAGACATGTCTTGCCCAAGAATTCCACCATAGGTTGCTTTTCCCAAAAACCCTAATCCAGAACCACAAGATAGGAGTTATGATCAAACCTCAATCTTCTTGAAACCCTAGTTGTCAGGTGAACATGTGACCTTGTTGAGATACTTTAAAGTGTGTATGGACCTTATGTATTGAGGATAATATGTTGTTGAGAATACCTCCTTGCCTATTGCTTTGAAAGCCAGCTCCTCTTCCTTGATTGATGAACCTAATGCCTTAATCCCAATCCTTAGAACCAAAGCAAAGCATGAATGACTATGTCCTAGAGGGATGTTTATATGATGTTAAAGGCTATGAAAATTGTATGGTGAAAATGAGGGTGTGACAATGAGGAACTCAAAGCTTCATAGTTTGGGGTAGAAAATGTTTCTTTGTTATTCGATTTTAGAGAAAGCTATTTTGTCTCAATCAACGGAACAACATGACCTGCTACCTAAATCAAGTGGAGAAGGGAACATTTACATCATGATAGAATGGGTTTACAAATATACATCTGTGGGAAATGTCGCTAGCCTACTCACACATATAAATGGACGAAGCATTGTCTTGCATCATCTTGAGATAAAATACGTTTCATTTGTGAAAAAGGTTGGAATATCAATTGCTCGACGGCGAGAAAAGATAGGTTTGATTAGTTGAGTGTTTTGATGGTATCCAAACAATCGAAGAGAGGAATGGACAACTCTAGACCATCTCCATTTGCATCCTTAATTATAAAAAAAAAGTTTGGATATTGTTAAGGTACTTTGGATGAACGACAAGTACTCGAATGGTCGAGTGAGGAAACTCGTATCCAAAGTACTCGGGGGAGGGAATAGAAGACTCTAGACCGCCTCCTTTTTTGTCCAAGTTATTACAAAAAAGTTTACTTAAGTCCTATTAAGGAAAAGGATTAAGGTGAATCGGATTGGAGGTTTTAATGGATGACAATTGTTCGAATGGTCGAGTAAGGTAACTCATATCCAAAAAATTGAAGAGAGGAATCGAAGGCTCTAGACCATCTCCTTTTTCATCCTTTGAAATTGTGTTTAAGTATGATTAGTTGTTTTTGATTTTTGAATTGGAAAATGGCTTGATGTTGATCAAGTTTTTGATTTGTGTTTGTGGATGAGTCGAGGTAAATGATTTGAAATGGTTTTGAATAGGAATGAGATAAGTCAATAAATGTTTAATTAACAAAATTAATTGATTGGAATTTGGTTAAATCGACTAATCAAGCTAATTAAGATTAATTATCAAAGGTATATGATTAAATCAAATAATCGAGTTAATTAAATATTAATTAAGTAAAATTAAATAATTTAAACAAACTTTAATTAATTAATTAATTAAATTAAAATGAAAATGAAATGAACAAAAAAATCGGATGTAAAATGATCGAAGCAAATTACCACACGAAATTAAAAGAATGTGCTCAAAGCCGATTTCTGCGTAACGACGACAAAATCAGAATGTCGTACACAAAGATCATAATACGAAAAAAAATCACTAACAAAATTTGGCGGCATAACAACATATAAATGCAATGAAGTAAAACAACCATAACTCAATATTTTTTTACAAAGCTGCCAATTATTTACAAAAAAAAATATGGAAGCTTTACAACATTGAGATCAACCTAGCCTCTCCACACACGACATAATCTAAACCAATCGGTGTCGAATATTCATCACAAAAGATCTTATTCAACACCATAAACGCAGGCAATAACAACACTATATCATTATTTATCGATTACAACAAATTATTTGAAACTTAGACCATCTCCAATGGTGGTTCTTCAAATTGGTTTGCCAACTTGGCATTAAAATTGTTAACAAAAAGTTGTTCCAGCTGGTGAACGTTCCTTGCATAAGCAATGGTTCTTCATTTTTTTTATTATTAAAATAATTATTTAACTTGTTGGTTTTATTTTTTTTTAAACTTTTTTTATTTATTATAAATATAAGTTTGTTGCAAAAATTTATAACAATCCTATTTTCTCTCACTTTTATTTACTCTTTAATTTTAAATTTCTCTCTCACAATTTCATCATTTTATTCATAAATTATTATTTTCAATTTTATGTTTAATTTTAATTTTATGTTTAGTTTATATTTATAGTAATTAAAATTTAAATATTTAAATTATAATTTTAAATAAAATAAATTTAATATAAATAATATATTTAAGTAAAGTAGTGGGACCCAATATGAGTTCTTTGAAGTTGTACCATTAGAGTGAAAATTGAATAAGTTATTTTAAAAGAGTGGGTCCCACAAAGAACCTAAAAATGAGTTGCACATTGGAGGTGCTCTTACATAACAAACTGTACCAACAGAATCCTCAAAATCAAAGTTTAATGAAATAGAAATTATATCTAGCTCACATACAAACTGGAAAGAAAACATTAACACCAAAATGGAAATGTCAGCAGCGAGTACGTTTATGATTTAATCGCGTCGGCTCCATAGCGGAAAGTCTATCAAGCTCAAACACATACTCGCAGATTTATTTACACTATGCAACATAAATAAGTAAAACAGAATATGCTAAGAGTGTTAAAAGATATTTTCGATTTGCAACATTATCGAATCGAAAACGAAAGAAAGCACACAAAGCTTGAAAACGATACAAAGTTATTGAAAAGAACAACCTTAACAATACCGAAATCACATAACAGAAACAAAACAAAAAAAACACCAATGGGTTATCGTTATTGTTGCGAGTCACTGAGGTGTGCGTGCAAAAGCTGTGCATTTTTGTTCTTGTCGTCGTTCCGTCGGTGTGCTACTGTTCGGCCCAAAATGGTTGTAAGATGAACGATTTTTTTATGGGAGTTGTTTTGTGGTTAGATCTACAGTGGTTTAAAGGTTGCTTATTTTAGTGGAGGAAAGGGTAGGTTGCATCAGTCCTTGCTTTTTTTCTACAAAATTGAACAAAAGGGAACATAATGTCGTTGGAAAAGGGGCACATGTCATCGGCTTAATGGAGATAGGGGGATATTTTTTTCCATTTTTTTATTTTCTTTATTATTATTATTAGATTTTTTTATTGCTGGACAAGAACACACATGTATAGCAATTATGGGCCTTTGATTAATTTTGATTCGAAAGTCAAGATTAAATCAAAGAAATACAATTTGTCAAGCAAATTAAAATGTCTATTTTGTCTTTTCTAGAAGCTTTAATTGATAAAAAAAATTAACTCAATTAAATCAACTAAAAATCCACACCTTTTAAAATAAACACAATAAAAATAAAACGAAGACATGAAAAATTCTATTTATTTTTCCAAATATGTTGATAAAAGAGTAAAAAATAAAATGACTCAATATGAATAAAAATTGAGCGCAGAAATGCTTGAAAAATTAGAATGAATGCACTGAAATAATCAACGCTAAATAAACTTCTTAGAAACATACAGGTTTTGATCAAATTTTAAAATAAAAAATAACTGGTAAAAAGACTAAGGTTGATTAAAATACGACCGAAAAGTAGTTGAAAAATAAAACAAGCACGCCATGTTAAATTATGTGAACCGTAGATTAATAAAAATGATGTATGCAAGCTCGATTTTTTGAAATTTTTTGCCCGCTAATTTCACGTGCATTTTAGAATAAGTTCAACAGGTCTGTCTGTAGATCTAAAAATTTATTATGGTTGATATTTTAGACATTATGCGGGATAAAATGCATGTCATGCTATGCAGATGGTGCGAATGCCCTGATGAATGTATCGATTCGTTGATTCAGGGTCAAATTTGGGGTGTGAAACCAAGTCCCTCAGAGGAGGCGTTTAACTTCTCAGGCGAGACTTCTGTTGAGCCATCTAGCAAGACCATAAGTCCAGTCTTCGGGGTTGGATATGGGTTACGCCTCTTGAGCGTGATCTACCATATGCTTTATCTTATTCGTTGAGCCTCAAAAGGCGTTGCGACGAGGTCCAGCACACCAAATATTGCTTCTGCATGTGAGCATTTGTCAAGAAGTTCAACACAAGCATCGCCTCGAGGGGCGACAATGACCTTCATAGATAAGTCCAATGTAAGATATTGCCTCGAGCGGCGACAAGGACCTTCGTAGAGAAGTCAAGCGTAATATATGCCCTCAAGGAACGACAATGACCTTCATATAATTCCAGCGTAAGATATCACGTCGAGTAGAAGTCTAGCGTAATTGCGTATCCTTGAGAGGTGGGAAGGATCTTCCTGCTAAAGTCCAACATATTCTTGTAGCCTTAAGAGATGACAAGGATCTTCTTGTAAAATTTCAGCGTAATCGTGTAACCTTAAGAGGTGGCAAGAATCTTCATGTAGAAGTTCGCCATAATTGTGTAGCCTTAAGAGGCGGCAAGGATCTTCTTATTGAAGTGTAGCGTAATTGTGTAGCCTTAAGAGACAACAATGATCTTCTAATAGAGGTTCAGCGTAATTGTATAGCCTTAGGAGGCGGTAAGGATCTTCCTATAGAAGTCCAGCGTGATCGTGTAGCTATAAGAGGCGGGAAGAATCTTCCTGTGAAAGTCCAATATTTATTTCGAGGTTTTAACGATCCTGTTTAACATGCCACCTTGCAAAAACAAAAACAAGATAAATAGTGGCACCTCGTTAAAAACCCTATCACGTAGGGGAATGAGTGTCACCATATTATTAAGAGTAGTTTTAAAGAGTTTTTAAAGAGATTACAAATGTCCGAGACAAAAGCTCGTATCATCCAACAATAAACATTTAAAGCATAAACTTGTGTATGTCCAATATTCTTGGTTTTGCTTGCAATCTCGTTCGATAAGTTTATGATTTTCAAGATTAACTCGTATCTCGATACTCTTACAATTTGACTCTTTGTAGAGGACTTGTTGTATTTCAATCTTATGTCTGATAGCTTGGTTTATAATTCACTAAATCTTTTCAATAAGTCTGGCTTGTGATCAACTTTATCCACCGTATTAGTAGGTCAAGTTACAATATATAATAATATGAAGCATAACTTTAACTTATGACCAATAATTGTCTCCAACATGAAAGAAAGTTACACTTAGGATGCATGAGCTTCTTCTAATAAAACACAATTATGGTTTACAAAGAATTCTTCAACAAAAGCTTTAAAATAGATGTTAAAATTCAATGACACATGAAGGGAATTCAAAAAGTAAATATTATAAAAGCATGTTCTACATTACCGTAAATATACCCATGGAACATGTGTTTTCCATACTTACTTTGAAGTACTACTTTGAGTAAGCTAGGCTTAAGGGTGGACAAAGATTAATCACCCGAGGTTACCCGACCGACCCGAAGAAGGTTTTATGAATTGGGTTGGGTTTTATCGGGTTTACGGATTGGGCGAATGGTTTAAGTGGATAAGAATGGATAAGTGTGGTCGGGTTCGGTTTAATAAATTAGACCTGTCGGTATCTGAATCCGACCGGTTTAATTTCTTTACTTCTTCAGATAGTTTTTAATGTTTCATATGTTTCTTCTTCAGTTTCTTTTCATTGCCCTAACCCTAAAACGCAACAACAAACAACAACACCCTTCAAGCAATCCCTTCAACAACAAACAACAACACCCTTCAAACCCATTCATCATCAACCCCAGAACAAAGAATAGAAAAAGGAGAAGGAGAGATTAAGACGAGAAAAAAGAGATCCAAACATGATACAAACCTGAAAATGAATTGAAGCAGCAAACTGAGATCGTACGCGACCGAAAGAGACGAGCGAGAAACAAAGGAAAAGGAGATCGCGCGAAAGAAGGTCGGAATGAAACACGCATCCCTTTGTTATTTCTTTTTTGTTTTGATTTTGGAATTTGATTTCGAAAATGATGTTCGTTGTTGTTGTTTTGATGTTCTGAGCTCCTCATATCCATGGATTGTTCCTCATGTTTTCTTTTTCTGTTAGCTTTTTGTTTTAAGAAATGATATGTTTTGACCTTTTCTTTTCCACGGCTTTATTTGCAACTGTATGCTGCTCTTATTTGTGATCTGGTCGTTGTGTGGGTTTGGTTAAACCGTGAAATGTTTATGGCTAGATGGATGATGGGTTTTCTAAATTACATATGATTCCATAGCCCGTGTAATTTCTTAAGTAATACTAATACCCATGGCTTTTATGAGACACCCCATCATACTAATCCCTCTTGTTTTTCTCATTACAGTGTTGCTGATAATTCTCTTGAGAGAGTTGAAAAATATGGTTAGTTTTTGTATAGTTACTGAAGTTAATGTATCAAGTGTTGGAGTTTGAATACATACTCTAATTTGTTTAAACTTGCTCTGATTTTTTTAATATATTGTATTCTGTTTTAAATGCAAGAGTTAGAGAAATGCAAGGAGCTGGAGAAATGCAAGGAGATGGAGGAATTAGAGATATGAAAAATACATGTAAGTTTAGGCTCACTCTGATGTATTGTTATGTCAAATTCTAAATTAAAAATAATTGAAAAATGATAGAACTTTTGGAAACTTTAGGTTAAATAATTCTGTTAAGAACTGTTACATACCAAAATTCGTTGAAAATATCACAAGAAATGTACTGCTGCATACCATTGTTCACTCACATACCTATTGTTCACTCACATAATGTACTGTTGCTGTCATATAACATTACATACTGTTAACAAGAAATAATTCTGTTAATGAGAGAGATAACTCACATAGATATTATTCACTCACATACCTATTGTTAATAAGAAATAATTCTGTTAAGAACTGTTACATACCATTGTTCACTCACATAATGTACTGTTGTTGTCATAATGCTACATATATGATACTTGGTTCCTTTTTTGTTCAGTTTTTAAGTACTGCTGCTGTCATATAACATTACATATTGTCAATGTAGTAATTTTTAATAATTTAAGTTCTTTGTTTTAGCAAGTGGACACCACACTCCAATTGTTTCAGCAAGTGGACAACAAATAACAAGTGGGCAATAAACTACAGCAACAACCGATCTTCCACGAATTGGCCTAAAGAAAAGAAGACATAATGCCAATGGTAATAGAAAAAGATCTGAGGTATGGGATCACTTTAACCTTATTCCTAATAGTGACCCACCAACCGCTGCGTGTAAGTATTGCCATCAAATATACATGTGTGACTCTAAGAAACATGGAACTTCAAACTTAAAGAGTCACATTAAAACATGTCCAAAGTATCCATTAAATGTGTCTACTTACCCTACCCAAACAATCTTGTCATATTCAACAACCGAGGGAAATGGGCTGCTTTCATTAAGTTCTAGGTTTAATCTTGTTGCTTGTAGAAACGGATTGGCTTATTTTATCATTTTAGATGAGAAACCATTCAAAAGAGTTGAAGAGGAGGGGTTTAAGCACTTTTATAGGCAAATGCAACCCCAATTTTGTATACCGTCAAGGAGAACCATAGCTAGGGACTGCTATCAGTTATATCTTGATGAGAAAGTGAGGTTGAAAGCGTTCTTTAAGTCTGATTATAGTAGAGTTGCAATTACAACAAATTGTTGGACTTCTGTCCAAAACCTAAATTACTTGACCCTCACTGCCCATTTTATCGATAGAGATTGGAATTACAAAAAAATAATAATAATCTTTACGGTTATTCCAAATCACCGGGGTAAAACTGTTGGTAAGAAGGTTGAGGACTTGTTGAAGGAGTGGGGGCTGAGAAATGTGTCTACCATCACGGTGGATAATGCATCATCAAATGATGTTGCTGTTAAATATATGGAACAAAAAGTAAGAAAGATGAATGGACTTTTGATGGATGGGTTTGGGTTTCACATGAGGTGTTGTGCCCATGTATTGAATCTAGTTGTGAGAGATGGATTACAAGTAGCTAACACCTCAATTTCAAGTGTTAGAAATGCAATTAGGTTTGTTAGATCTTCACCCCATAGGGCTTTAAAGTTTAAGGAATGTGTGGAATATGTTGGGATCTTATGCAAGAAGTCAATATGTCTTGATGTTTCAACTCGATGGAACTCGACATATTTGATGTTAGATGCAGCTGAAAAGTTTCAAACAACTTTTGATAAGTTAGAAGATGAAGATGAAGCGTATAGGGATTTCTTTGAGGCCGATTCCCCCTAGTAGTCAAGATTGGGTTAGGGTGTTTATAAAGTTTTTGAAGAATTATTATGAAGTGACAAAGGTATTTTCTGTTTCAACAAAAGCAAGCTTGCATACTGCTTTTCCGTACTTGGCTGCCATTTACATTGAGCTTAAGAAATTAAACATGGACCTTAATGGATTGTTTGCTGAGGTGGCTAGGGACATGTTGGAAAAGTATAGTTAATATTGGGTTGATATCACTAAGATGAACCAACTCCTTTATTTTGGTGTTATCTTTGATCCCCGGTATAAGTTAAGATATGTAGAATGGTGCTTTAATGATATGTATGGAAAAGAATCTGACACTACGAAATCCCTATTAAAAGACATCAATGAAAATCTTTTAAAGATGTTCAATCTTTACAAACAAGAATATGACACTGCTGAAGGCTCAATTCCACCTGTTGCAGCGGTTGTTTCTCATGGTGAAACAGCTGCCAACGATGAAGTAATCACATCTATAACTAGGGAAAATGCATTTCAGGAACATTTGATGTCTATGGATTCAGTGGAACAAGAAACAGAGCTTCAAAACTATATAGAATGAAAATGTTTAACTTTTAATGAGAGGGATAATAAAAAGTTTGACATTCTTTGTTGGTGGAAACATAATGCCGTTCAATACCCAATTTTGTCCCAAATAGTTAGAGATATCATGCCTACGCCAGTTTCAACCGTGGCTTCTGAGAGTGCTTTTAGCACGGGTGAGAGAGTTTTAGAGGTATATAGAAGCTCTCTCAAACCAGAAATGACAGAGGCTCTAATTTATGCTCAGAATTGGTTGAGGCCTTCTTTTTACCAATTCAAAGACTTGGAATTCAACGAGGAATATGAGATTTCTAAAGATGTTTTACAAGGTATTGTTTAAATATTTCTTAAGTGTTTTTAGTAAAAAAAATTGTAATATTTTACTAATTTTTTTTTATAATGTATTATAGGATTTACTGAAACTTCAGTCGGAAGTGAAGTGTCATCCTCTCTGACTCAGTCACAGCCTTCTGGTTGTGCCTAAAACAAATCAAAGTTGAAATCGCTTGTATTTTATTAATCCGTGTTTGTTGAGTATATTATGTATTCTAATATTTTATGCGATTTTTTCAGCCATTTTTTTGAATGTTTTGGAGTCATGAAAGACTCATTTTTTTAAAGCTATGAACAACACAACCAAACACTTTTTGGAAGATTAGCAAAACAGTCATGCACATCAAATTTTGGCAAGTTCAAACATGGAATACTATCTTCCTATAATGCATAACAGAGAAGAAAATATGGCAAGTTCAAACATGGAATACTATCTTCCTATAATGCTTATGTTGTTATTACAATTCATTATATTGATTTGTTTTCTTTTTTAACAGGAGAAACTCTACTTCATGTTCCTTAAATTTAAGAAGTTTTTGCTTAATATTCATCGCCTCGCTAGTAATATATGAGATTGATAATGAATATTTTTACTCTTTTAATTAGTTGTTCTTTTGGTATATGTTGCCGCATTACATTGTATCAGAACTTACATTTTAAGGCAATGCAGCACAAGGTTTCAGTGTACATGTCATTGCTGTTACTGCTGGTGAGGTATGCGTTTTTCACTGTCCTTGAATATTGCTACTTGATTTTGGATTTCTATGGTAAGCATAGTGACTTGGGTTCACATCTAGGCTCAGTTAGAGTCTGAAATATGACATTGATAATGAATATTTTTACTCTTTTAATTAGTTGTTCTTTTGGTATATGTTGCAGCATTACATTGTACCAGAACTTATATTTTGAGGGACTATATCTTGCTTCATCCTCAGTTACAAGTGCCATTTCCAATCTTCTTTCAGCCATCACATTTGTAATAGCAGCTTTTGTAGGCTAATTACTACACTCGCCATAGCCTATTTCTGTTACTCAAACAAAATGTGTTTCTTTTAAACTGAGATTTTATGTATTACAGAATGGAGAGAGTGATAGAGTCTGTAATTTTAATTTGATGCTTCTGCAAATGGAGTGATGCAGGTAATGCAACACAAGGTTTCAGTGTACATGTCATTGCTGTTACTGCTAGTGAGGTATGCGTTTTTCACTGTCCTTGAATATTGCTTCTTGATTTTGGATTTCTATGGTAAGTATAGTCATTGTTGTTACTATTGGTGACCAACTATTTTTCAAATAGATTTCAATATTTTTATAGTATTGATGATTTCAATTTTGTAAATTTATAACTTGGTATATTAAGTTCTTTGTGAAAGTAAGTTGATGGATAACGAGTTGATAAATAAGGTGACTATATGTCTTGTAATTGAGATTGTGTATTGGCGGGAGGGAGTCCTCTGCTCCAATCCAAGAATAATGCTTTTAGGGGCACTTTAGGTACACCTGGTCTCTTGCTGATGTTCACCAATTTGAACCTACTAACTGCACCTATATTATGTTTGGCATTTATCCAATTTCGTTTTCATATTTCTTTTGTGTGTATCTTGCTTCTATAATCATATGAGCATGTATTCATTAGGATGTTGGCCAGAAAATCATGCAATTTATGCAACAAAATAGGGGTGGCATCTTCAGGAGGCAACATTACGTATGAGGTGAAATATAATCCACGTTTTCTATCATGTCTTTATGTAATATTATCTTCCCTTCCCGATTCTTCAAACAATCTCTAAAAGGAAATTGAACTGTTGAAACTTACAACATATGGTTAAATTATTAATATTCCTGTATTGACATTAAAGCCAATTTATTAGAAGGTACTAAACATTGAATCTTCCTCATTTTTACCTCTTTATTTTTCTCCATTTTATCAGAACTTTGTAGATCATTAAAGCTCACAGAACAAACTGGGATGGAGTTTAATGGCAACACAAGGAATCAAAAACCTCCAAGGAATGTAAGGATATAGGTATTACAAGAAGGTAAGGATATATGTATTCTATGATGACAGATATATTCTTTTGTTCTTTATTGTTTTTATATTGATTGGTATTTTATATGTGCAGTTGCTGAGAACGGTTCCGCAACTGCAAAGTAATAAGGATAATTTCAGTGCAGACTTTTGCATACATTTTGTTGGTGGTGGGCTGGCAGGCATAACTGCTGCTACATCTACATCTACTTATCCCTTGTTGGTGGTGGTGGTGCAGACCTTTATATGTATTTCAAACATGTCAAAATACATATAAACTGGAAGGTTTTTCAAGTCCTGGTTTCACAATGGTGCTTTGGCTGTGTTGGTTTATGTTATTAGATTTATTTGGCTTTGTTTATGTTACTACATGTATTAAATTACGCTGGAAGGATTAATTTAAACTTATATTTTATATGGTCTTTGGAAGGATTAGTTTTAATTTTAGTTAAACAATTTGATTTTATATTGAATTTGTTACATTAATTTTATTGGGCCCAAATCCGTCAAATCCGGAGAAAACCGAACTGAAGGCCCGAACCCGAATAAAACCAAACCCGAAAAACCTGAAATTCAATCCAATTAAAAATGGATTAAAATTACTCACCCGATAGATTGGTCGGATTAAGATTCTGGGCCCGGACCGATCTGATCCGCTGCCCAGCCCTAACTAGGCTATCAATGTATCCGACAGTTGAGAAGATAATATTTTTGAGAAAGTGGCGTACAACATCCAACACATGAGACATTGTTATTGAGCAAGTGATGTGCAACGCAATTCTCATTCCTTCATAAAATAAAAGTCTTTTAAAATTGTTCAGAAAAATAATAATTAAATAATTAAATAAAATAATTTTACAAAATCATCATTAATTATTATTGATTGTTAAAAATGTATAATATGATATAATAATTTCAAAATAGTGTAAATAATATTTATTTAATATAAAATTGATAATAATTAATTAATATTACATTGAAAACGTAAAAAAACTCTTATTTTAAGACAAATTTTTTAAATTAAAAAAAGACTTTTGTTTATCCCTTGTCATATCAACACCTTTAATACCCTTTTATGTTCATTTGAAAAAATTCTGAGAGAGGTTTTACACCATTCATATCTTTTTTAAGAAAAGTAACTTATGAAGCCCATATGCGAGTTAAGCCTCAACTGATCCACTGAGTCGGTACTTGATGACTCATTACTCCTCGCCTCACTACATGCAAACCCGCCCCTCGTCAACAACCAAGTGGAATAAAAGGTGTTAAGGTTAAGGATTTTTCGAGCCCCATTATCGTGGTTTCAACTGGCGAGTAATAAATTGAGAAACTTTACGTTTTCATATAGAAATAAAACAATTAGCCAACATAAATAAGCAATAATAAACTTACATATATGCCATGAGATAGTTGTCGTTGGTACATAGCAGTGGAATGAGTTCGTCCACGACAACCTGCATCTCTACCAAGGGCGTCGACATCATCTATACAACTGGTATCCTCTAGCGCAGGGAATGGAGCCTTCCTTCTAACCATGGTTGTGAAAGGTTAGGCATATGAATAAAGGATTACAGTGAGTATGGTAATAAATAAGGTGTGACCCGGGTTAATTTTATTGGGACCCCACAGTGGGCGCTATTATACTAGTTAAAAAGTGTGTGTGTTCCCCTTGTCAGGGCAAGGGGACTTAGAGGCCTTAGTAAGTATATAACACGTTTGGATAGTGAAAGCTTGCTCACGGCGGGAGAAAAAAAACCTTGTGCGGTGGTTCTTGACGAACTCTCTTTGTTTAGTCACTATGGGTCCATGTCATCCCCACGTCTATTGGACGATTAGGATAATGAGAGCTCAATTGAGAAGGCTATATTGCCGCATCTGGGCGACCTATTGGCCCATTTAAGGTGTCTAAGAGCTTCGTTGGATGACTTTCCTCTCGCTCGTTTGTTGGCTTTCCTCGTCTTTACTTAAGTTGTCCTATCTTAAGGCTCAGTAAAAATATAACACTAGAAAAGTTTAAACATTAAAAGGAAAAGTTTTATTATCTTATAATATATGACACAATTTAAGTGACATGGAGATTTTAGTTGGTTCATCCTATTTTCCACATCATTTTTTTTATATTTATTAATTTAAACAAAAATAATTTTAAAAAATTAAGAAACCGAAAGTTGAAAGTTGAATTGTTCTTCATATATCTTTCAAGTGTTCTTAGTACTAGAAAAAATTGAAACTCAAAAAGAAGAATAGAAGGGAGAGAGACAGGATAAAAAACACATTTGTGAAATATTGTAACAAAATCACAAATCTAACATCTTTTTTTATTTCACTCTACCGTTCACCAACTCATTTAAAAAAAATAAAGCAACAAAATAAGGATGAATTTGAATTAAAATTAGTAACAATTAATAATAAAATAAAAGAGATTCAATTTAAAGATGTAAAAATTGAATTTTTTATCCAAATAATCTACTTTTTTTTAAAATAAATTTTCATAATAACTCACTTTTTAAATTATTTACCAAACTATCTCATTTTTCAACAAAAAAAACTCGTCAGAGCATTAGTGCCAGACCAATTGACGACTGCACTCGAATTTTAAAAGAATGCGCCAATTTAATTGGAGTTGCACCTAGTGTTGCCACATAGGAGCAGACTCCAAATCAATTGACGTCTCCTCTTAAAATTTGGGTGCAGTCGTCAATTGGTATGACACCAATACTCTGATAAGTTTTTTTTTAATGGAATAGTTTGAGAAATAATTTAAAATGTGGGTTATTTTGAATTTTTTTTTTAAAACTGGATTATTTGGATCAAAAATTCTAAAAAACAAATGTAAATGAAGAAATAAAATTCATCTCTCTTATAGTTGTTACCTTCGTGACAAATAGTTTTCACTACAGGGAAGAACTACCGTCGTCCATCAAAGGAAGACAAAATCAATTTTACAATTTTGATATAGGAAACTTTGCTTTGATTTACTAACCTTTGGTTTGATTTAGGACCAAAAATTAATTTTGCAGCACCTCTGAAGCGTTTGTTGGAAAAGAGGATTTTTAAGTTTAAGTTACTTTCTTTTTAATTAACCAACCATTGCTTTGATTTGAGATTTGATCTAGGAAGAGATGTTAATTTTTATTTTATTTAGAATTTGTTTGGTAAAACCCAAAAAATAGTTTTTAACTTTTAGTTTTTAGCTTTTTAGACCACATTAATTAAAAAGCTCTGTTTAATAATTGTATTTTAGCTTTTAGTTTGTACTCCCTCCATTCTCTTTTATAAGCAAATTTTGATTTCTTAAGTTCATTCAATAAATGATGTATTTGGACTATATATAGGTTAGATGCATCAATTATTTAATGAACCTAAAATGTTAAAATTTGCTTATAAATAAGAATGGAGGGAGTATAGTTTTTACTAGTTTTAAGCTTCTTTTTTCAAAAACTATTTGAAGTAGCTTTTGAGCTTGTAGTTTTTAGTTTGTGTTTTTTCTTCCATTCATATTCTTTGTTATTTTAGCAAAAACCTATTATACCCTTCGATGTATTACCTTTATATATATATATATATATATATATATATATATATATATATATATATATATATATATATATATATATATATATATATATATATATATATATATATATGCGTCAATTTAGAAGATAAAAGATGATGCAATGTTTAATGTCCTTAAGTAACATCTAAATTATATAATAAATTTTGAAATAGTGTTGATAATTCTCAAGTTAGTGAAACACCCTAGAAAAATTAATGATATAAACCAAGACGAGAAAATGCAGGATATCCTTGCATTTTTATTCAACGTGTACACACACGTGTGCACGCACGCGCGCGCACACACACATGCACATGCGCACATATATACACACATGCAAACGCACACGCGCACACGCCTATGTACACACACGCATACTCTCACACACAAATTATATAATAATAGGACATTAATAGAATTGGGAGTTCTTCCTAATCTAACACTGGTCATCATCTTCAAAGATGTCACTGATTAAGCCATTAGCTATCACATCATCCTTCAATGGAACTTTTCAGCATATTTTGGACCTGTCTCGTACTAAATTATTTGCTAAAATAAAACATCAATACTTCAAATCACGTCCCATAGCAAAAATCTTTTGCACAAGTTCTTAATAGAGTGTGTGATATCCTAACATCTATGTTGTCTCATCCAGAATTGAAAGGTGATTATATCTCAATCCCAATATTAAAAAAGGAATACAAATCATAGGATGATATGTGAAAAGATTTTGACTCCTTTTAATTTAGTTTCAGATCTGATTTGATTTTCAATTCACACGCATTTTGATGTTTTTCTGGACTTAGTGACTTTTGGACTTGGTTAATTTAGGATTTCTGATTCTGTTGGACTTGGAATTTTGTTGACCTTGACTTGCTAACTTGGTATATATAAAAAAGAAAATGATAAAAGGAATATGAATAAATAATATCATGATTGTTAGACTTAAAATGTCAACCTAGTAGCCTTGGTCACGCTTAATCAATAAAGCAACTAAATAAAATAATGGTGACCTAATTTCTTACTAATATGAAAATTATAATAAAAAGGGCCTTACAAAAATGCAATAATAGTATAATAATAATTGATAAATCTAATAATAACAATAATATTTTTTAAGGATAAAATTAACCTAAGCTTATTAAAAAATGGACTAATATTAGTGTTTGAATAAAAAATAAAATTTATAATATGCTTTAGAAAAAAAAAGTTAAAATAGTTCTCCTTTGACTTTTAGGTCATTAGAGTTGACCATTTGAGTCACATCTGAAGGACTCAGATGAAATGAGAAGCTCAGAGGAGCTAAGCTTAGACTACTGCAGATGATGAACTAAAAAGACTTTGTTAGAAGATATGGTCAAATTTTGGGGTATGACATTATCGATAGCTGGTTAAAGAATTCATAGTGAATCTGCCAAAGGATTCAACAGTGCAGGGAGAAGTGAGTCCAGGAAGGTTCATGTGAGAAGTCAATGTTTTGGTTTCTCCCTAGCCATTATCAAAAATTATCTGAGAAGAGGTAAGCTAATAATCAATGATTGTATTCCATCCTTTAATGTTATAGCACATGAGATAATTGGAAATGTCCATGATGAATGGCTTATTTAGGGTGTGTTGTCTGTTGCAAGACTGAGTGTCAAGTATGCTATCCTTAACAAAATAGAAATAACTAACTAGTATCCTACCAATCACAGTTCGGGTATCACACCCTCTCTTGCTAGACTTCTTTATCAAATAAGAATAAGAGATGCGTTAGGTTTTGGTGAATATGTATTTGACCAAATTTTAAAGCAAGTTGAATAATTCGATATAAAGGTGACCATAACCTTTCCATATTTGACTATTGGTACTCTTGTGAACAAAAACCATATATTTTGACAGTTGAAGACTTTGTTGGAGTTCCGCTTGGCCCCCTAAATTTTAGTTACAAGTTGCTTACTAAGAAACATGTCCTAGACATTGTACTCCACAACTTTCAAAACTTTGGCGAAGTAGATTCGTCAATAGGTGTCAACCTGCCTGGGGTCCCTCTCATGTCAGGAGTTTCAATAGTACATATGATGAATGAGCTTATGTAGCTCTCTAATGCTTTTCAAGAAATAATTGTTACCTCTGCAGTAAGGAAGAATAAGGTTGATGAGCTTATTCAAATGATGAACCCCACAGTGTTTGTAGCTTCCACCTCTCAAGCTGTAGAACAAGGTGTTGAGAAGGATACTGAGACATCAGGTGAAAATGATGTACAAGTCAGTTGTGAAGAAGGTGAAAGTGGTGAAGAAGTGGAGTAGGAATTTGTCTCCAATGATGACTCGTTGTAACTTTTTGATGAATGTTGAGGTTTATTGATTAAATGTTTTATAAGCCAACTGTCTAGAAGAATTCTAGGTTCTTTTCTCTACCCCTAAATGGATCTTTTACTTATGATGATATGTTTTTCCTTCTTGGGCCAAATTATGGTTCCTCTCCCTCTATAGGGTTGGTTCTTTTGGTTATTACTTTAATATCGCTTCTCCATTTTATGGAAAATAAGGGGAGATGAAATGAAAGACGTGTTATGTAACACCCCACTTCCCAAAATCAATTAAATTAATAAACATTATAAATAAACAAAATCAGAGTTCCAATTTCCCAAGTAGGATATCACATGAAAACAACGTTTCCTTATAAAAAGGTTTTTCTCCAAATACAGCGGAATATTAAATATAAAACCCAATAAAAGTTTGATACGTTCACAGGAAAATAAAATATAAGTTCTTCATAAAACAAATAAAAGCGCCCAAGTCCCGTGCTACGTATCAGAGCATCCTAGACTCGACTGTCAGACCATAATCCAAGCTAGCTAAGTACCTGGATTATCTGTACTTCCGGAGAAGCACAGACACAACAACAGCAAAGGGGTGAGAAATCATGATCAAAAATATAATGGTAATGTAATACATGTAATAAGGCAGTAAAACACACCAACACATCAATTATTCACCCCAACAACACCATATAACGAACCTACTGTTCAAATTACAATATAACATATTATAATACAATTATGCAACTCAACACCATGCATGCGGTACCGACTCATTGGTTCATTCAATCGAACCTGGATAGATCACTTACGCTCCTCCTGAGACATGATCTATCCCCCACCATTCTCCACAAAGGAGTACGGATGAATCACTTACGCTCCTCCTGAGACATGATTCATTCCACCAAAACACCATGATATGCAAGACACCAATGCATAATTATTATATTCTGGCACGCTAAGTGCACACGATCCTCCTGATCATATCATCATACAACAATGCATATGTATAGATATATTACACCAACACCATATAAATCAATCAGATAGTAAACGAATTCATACTATCACACCGGATATAACTACGTCCCCCCCCCCACTCGGGGATACACGATCCTACTGATCACTACACACATATACATTAACTAATTGCTCACCAACAATATTAAGGGAAACGCGTACTATCACCAAGTACACAAGTTATATCCCATACTCATCATTTTCACACTACAGCAAGGCTAGAAGGATCACACGAGACCAATTCAGACATCTCACCAAAAGTCTCTGAGGTTACTCAGAACCTCCCTAAACCAACACCTCAGCCTATACACCAAAATCAATAATTCATCAACATCAATCCACAATCACAAACATGCCAATAGATATTATACTTACCAATTATCCTATAATTTCTACTCTAGAACCGACATTACGGTACATTACCGACACTTCAGAGTCACTTTGAATCTCACCAAGGTCCTAACCATAGTCATTAACGACACTATAGGGAAACAACATATAACTTTCCCAAAGTTATAATCATGGTCATTGCCAACACTACGGTAACAACACATAATCTCATCAGCTTTATATTCCTAATTACTATCAACACTACAGTAACATCAACAATCCAACAAAATGGATCAATACTACAGTAACATCAACAATCCAACAAAATGGCACAACATTACAGTTACTATCATCACCATATATATATATACCCCAAAATGCATCATCAGCATTCATCAATCCCCCAACATCAACAATAATCATAGCATGCCAATATAAAACTTTATATAACGATAAATTCCTACGGGGTTAAGGAATCCCCTCTACCCTATACATGTATAAACCATTCCCAATCAAATTTCTCCCCCCTTACCTTATCAATTGGTTGATCGATAGAAATCCTCCTAGAATTGGTCTCTTGGCCTTCCCCTTTTCTCTTCCGTTCTTCGTTCCCTTTTTCTCAATTTCTCAAATGTATCGTACCACTCTCCCCACCCCTTCACATTCTATTTTCTTTATTAAATCTAATCCCAATTAATAAAATAACTTAATAAAATAATACAATATTATTATTAATACTAATAATATTATAATACTAATAATAATAATAATCATAATAATAATAATACTCATTATTAATAATACTAATAATAATAATAATAATAATATCGTTATTTCACCAAAAAAAAATAATAATATTAATAATATTAACAAATATAATAAATATAATAATAATAATAATAATAATAATAATAATAATATCATCATTTCACCAAAATAATAATAATATTAATAATATTAACAAATATAATAATAATAATAATATCATTATTTCACTAAAATAATAATAATATTAATAATATTAACAAATATAATAAATATAATAATAATAATAATAATAATAATAATAATAATAATAATAATAATAATAATAATAATAATAATAATAATAATAATAATAATAATAATAATAATAATAATAATAATAATAATAATAATAATAATAATAACACCCCCACCAATGTTACTATTATTTTTATATTATTATATTTCACACCAAAATACCACCAATAGTCCTTCCACATTAGGGACACCCACCAAACATCACCAAATACACCCCCACCAAAGGACACACCAACGTATAATATTTAAAATAATTATAAAATGACTAAATAATTAAAATGAGTGTTACAACTCTCCCCCACTTTAATTATTTTCGTCCTCGAAAATTACCTGATGGAAATAGCTCCGGATACGCTTCTCGCATCCTGCTTTCCAACTCCCAGGTCACACTGCCTCCTGCAGCACCTCCCCAAGCTACCTTCACCAAAGGTATCTCTTTCCCTCGGAGCTGTTTCATCTTACGGTCCTCGATCCTCAACGGCATCGTCTCAACAGTAAGATTCTCCCGAACCTGAACATCATCTCTCTGAATAACATGAGATGGATCAGAAACATACTTTCGTAATTGCGACACATGAAACACATCATGTAAGTTCGATAACTCAGGTGGCAACGCCACCCTATAAGCTACAGCACCAATTCTTTGCAGAATTTCATAAGGTCCAATAAACTTAGGATCCAGCTTCTTGGACTTCAATGCACGACCCACACCAGTCATCGGATTAACTCTTAGGAATACGTGATCACCTACACAGAATTCCAACTCTTTCCTCCGATTATCATGATAACTTTTCTGCCTACTCTGAGACACTTCCATTTTCTCACGAATCATTTGAATTGTCTCAGTAGTCTGCTGTACAATTTCTGGTCCAAGCACCATATTCTCACCAGTTTCATACCAACACAGAGGAGTCCTACACCTCCTCCCATACAAAGCTTCAAACGGTGCCATTCCGATACTAGAATGGTAACTGTTATTGTACGTGAACTCAATCAATGGTAAATGAGTATCCCACGCACCACCTTTTTCCAACACACAAGCTCTCAACAAATCCTCAAGTGACTGAATAATCCTCTCCGACTGACCATCAGTTTGCGGATGATAAGCTGAACTCAACTTCAACTTAGTCCCCAAAGCTTCCTGCAAGCTTTTCCAAAATTCCGAAGTAAACCGCGGATCTCTATCCGATACAATACTGGACGGAATGCCATGCAACTTCACAATTACCCGAATATAAATATCCGCCAGCTTCGTTAATGGAAAACTAATGTTGATTGGTACAAAATGTGCAGACTTCGTCAATCGATCCACAATCACCCAGATAGCATCAAAATCTCTCGCTGTATTCGGCAAACCTGTAACAAAATCCATAGTAATGCAATCCCATTTCCAAACCGGAATCTCTAATGGTTGCATAAATCCAGAAGGTCTTTGGTGTTCTACCTTCGACTTCTGACACGTCAAACAGGCATACACAAATTGAGCAATGTCTCTTTTCATACCAGACCACCAAAATAATTTCTTCAAATCATGATACATCTTCGTAGCTCCAGGATGAATACTCAGATTACTACGGTGTCCTTCACTCAAAATTGACTTTTTTAATTCCTCATTATCTGGTACACAAATCCTGCCTCTAAATCTCAACACACCTGTACTATCCAATTTAAAGTCACTATCGGAGTCACTTCCTACTCCAGGCATCAAATCTACCAATTTCACATCCAACTTCTGATTTTCTCTAATCATATCCAATAAGTCATTATTTACCTGCAACATACCCAACATTACACTATTTGCAGTAGTCTCACAAACCATGCTCAAATCTCTAAATTGTTCAATTAACTCAATTTCTTTCACCATTAGAGCTGCCATATGAATTGCTTTCCTACTCAAAGCATCTGCCACTACATTGGCCTTTCCTGGATGATAACTCAAACTGAAGTCATAATCCTTCAAAAATTCCAACCATCTTCTCTGCCTCATATTCAGCTCTTTCTGATCAAACAGGTATCTCAGACTCTTATGATCACTAAACACTTCAAATCTTGAACCATATAAATAATGTCTCCAGATTTTCAACACAAAAACAACCGCAGCTAATTCAAGATCATGAGTCGGATAATTTCGCTCATGCACTCTCAATTTCCGCGATGCATATGCTACTACTTTACCATTCTGCATAAGAACTCCACCTAATCCCATCTTAGACGCATCACAGTACACCACAAACGGTTCACTCGGAGTCGGTAACACTAACACCGGTGCCGTAGTCAATCTCTTTTTCAACTCTTCAAAACTTTCTTCACAAGCAGCGTCCCATACAAAGACTTGGTTCTTTCTCGTTAACTGAGTTAATGGCAACGCCAAATTAGAGAAACCTTCAATAAACCTGCGGTAATAACCAGCTAAACCCAGAAAGCTCCTAATTTCTGTCGCTGTCTTCGGCGATTCCCACTGCAATACTGCACTTACTTTTGACGGATCCACCGCTATTCCATCTTCAGATATTACATGCCCCAAGAAACTCACTTTCCTCAACCAGAAGTCACACTTTGACAATTTAGCAAATAGTTTATTTTCTTTCAACACTTGCAAGGCAATCCTCAAATGTCCTGCATGCTCTTCATCAGATTTAGAATAAATTAATATATCATCAATAAACACTACAATGAACTGATCCAAATAAGAGTGGAAAATTCTGTTCATATACTCCATAAATACTCCCGGCGCGTTAGTCACTCCAAACGGCATTACAGCATATTCGTAATGTCCATATCGAGTCCTAAAGGCAGTCTTCTGAACATCACCTTCTTTTACTCTTATCTGATGATAACCCGATCTTAAGTCGATCTTACTAAATACACGAGCTCCCACCAGCTGGTCCATTAAGTCATCAATCCTAGGTAGAGGATACTTATTCTTAATAGTCACTTTATTCAATTGACGGTAATCGATGCACAAACGCATACTACCATCCTTCTTCTTCACCAATAACACTGGAGCTCCCCACGGCGATACACTTGGCCTAATAAACTTCCTATCCAACAATTCTCCAATCTGAGACTTTAACTCAGCCAATTCCACTGCAGACATCCTGTACGGTGCCATAGAAATAGGCCTCGTACCAGGAACAAGATCAATACCAAATTCCACTTCTCGCGTCGGAGGCAATTCCGTAATGTCGTCAGGAAACACTTCCGGAAATTCATTCGCCACGGCTACTTCCTCTATTGACACTTTGCTATCCCCCGATAATGTTGCAAATAAAGCAAACACTCTAGTTTCATCTTCCAACAAAGCCCTCAATTCTTTATTAGACAAAGAACTTGCTAAAGCTTCCTCTTCAGGGGTCAAGAACAACAATTCCTTCCGAAAACAGTCGATGTAGACTCGTTTGAACTCTAACCAGTTCATACCCAGAATGACATCCAATTTACCAAGTGGTAGACAAATCAAATCCACTTCAAATTCTCTATCGAAAATAGTCAGCGGACACTTCAGGCATACCAAAGAAGTAGTCACTGAACCTATAGAGGGTGTCTCAATAGTCATTCGTCTCTCCAGAGTAGACGGCACCAATCCTATTCTCTCCATACAATCCACAGAAATAAACGAGTGTGTTGCACCCGTATCAATAATAGCAATCAAAGGAATATTATTGATAATACAAGTACCTTTGATAACACGCTCATCACTGGCAGCTTGAGTCCCTGCTAAGGTAAACACTTTCCCACTAGCCGGAGACGTCTGAGGCTTCTTCGGCTTCTCACAATGTGTACTGATATGACCCTTCTCACCACAGTTATAACAGGTCGGCATGGTTGCTCTGCAGTCAGCTATCACATGACCTGGTTTCCCACACTTAAAACACTTCTTGGCTTCATTAGGACAATCATTAGCACGGTGTCCCATACCACCGCACCGAAAACATTTCCCTTCAGCAGATGCTCTCCCATCTCTAGGCTTCTTATCAACAACAGCTTTACGTTTTCCCTTATCAGCAGCAACACTATAAGGAGTACCACTAAACCTCTGCTTACCCTTACGGTCATTAACAGCTTTGTAGTGCGCAATCCTTGCTCGGTTATCGTTATCATATATCCTGCTCCTACTTACTAGCTCAGGATAGCTCCTGATCTTCTGACAAGCAATTCCCAACTTAATCTCTGGACGCAGTCCATTCTCAAACTTTAAGCACTTAGAAGTCATCGCCCCCTCCATATTATAGTGAGGACAATACTGCACTAGCTCCTCAAATTTAGCAGCATACTCCGCTACCGTCATACTACCCTGCTTCAACTCTAAGAATTCAATTTCCTTAGCACTGCGAATATCTTCTGGAAAATACTTTTCCAAAAAACCCTTCCGAACCACCTCCCAAGTAATGGCGGTTCCAGCAGCTTCCAATCTTTGGCGACTATTGTCCCACCAGGCTTCAGCCTCACCTTCCAGCATGTGAGTACCAAATCTCACCTTCTGCTCATCAGTACATTCCATCGTTCTGAAGATCTTCTCAATTGCCTTCAGCCACTTCTGAGCAGCTTCTGGGTCCAGAATTCCTCCTTCAAACGTTGGTGGCTTGTTGCTCCGAAACTGCGCCAAACTCCTGAATTGGGCATCTGCAGTTTGATTCTGATTAGCAACTGCCTGCGCCATTGCTTGCATAGCAGCAGCCAATGCAACATCGTTCGTTCCTGCCATACTGCTCAAACATAGCAACACCAAGTTAAAAGATATTCAACTACATCATAAAGGACAGACTCAACTCGACTCAACAACACTGGCCGGACGGACCGACCTGCTCTGATACCAATTGTAACACCCCACTTCCCAAAATCAATTAAATTAATAAACATTATAAATAAACAAAATCAGAGTTCCAATTTCCCAAGTGGGATATCACATGAAAACAACGTTTCCTTATAAAAAGGTTTTTCTCCAAATACAGCGGAATATTAAATATAAAACCCAATAAAAGTTTGATACGTTCACAGGAAAATAAAATATAAGTTCTTCATAAAACAAATAAAAGCGCCCAAGTCCCGTGCTACGTATCAGAGCATCCTAGACTCGACTGTCACACCATAATCCAAGCTAGCTAAGTACCTGGATTATCTGTACTTCCGGAGAAGCACAGACACAACAACAGCAAAGGGGTGAGAAATCATGATCAAAAATATAATGGTAATGTAATACATGTAATAAGGCAGTAAAACACACCAACACATCAATTATTCACCCCAAAAACACCATATAACGAACCTACTGTTCAAATTACAATATAACATATTATAATGCAATTATGCAACTCAACACCATGCATGCGGTACCGACTCATTGGTTCATTCAATCGAACCTGGATAGATCACTTACGCTCCTCCTGAGACATGATCTATCCCCCACCATTCTCCACAAAGGAGTACGGATGAATCACTTACGCTCCTCCTGAGACATGATTCATCCCACCAAAACACCATGATATGCAAGACACCAATGCATAATTATTATATTCTGGCACGATAAGTGCACACGATCCTCCTGATCATATCATCATACAACAATGCATATGTATAGATATATTACACCAACACCATATAAATCAATCAGATAGTAAACGAATTCATACTATCACACCGGATATAACTACATCCCCCCCCCACTCGGGGATACACGATCCTACTGATCACTACACACATATACATTAACTAATTGCTCACCAACAATATTAAGGGAAACGCGTACTATCACCAAGTACACAAGTTATATCCCATACTCATCATTTTCACACTACAGCAAGGCTAGAAGGATCACACGAGACCAATTCAGACATCTCACCAAAAGTCTCTGAGGTTACTCAGAACCTCCCTAAACCAACACCTCAGCCTATACACCAAAATCAATAATTCATCAACATCAATCCACAATCACAAACATGCCAATAGATATTATACTTACCAATTATCCTATAATTTCTACTCTAGAACCGACATTACGGTACATTACCGACACTTCAGAGTCACTCTGAATCTCACCAAGGTCCTAACCATAGTCATTAACGACACTATAGGGAAACAACATATAACTTTCCCAAAGTTATAATCATGGTCATTGCCAACACTACGGTAACAACACATAATCTCATCAACTTTATATTCCTAGTTACTATCAACACTACAGTAACATCAACAATCCAACAAAATGGATCAATACTACAGTAACATCAACAATCCAACAAAATGGCTCAACATTACAGTTACTATCATCACCATATATATATACCCCAAAATGCATCATCAGCATTCATCAATCCCCCAACATCAACAATAATCATAGCATGCCAATATAAAACTTTATATAACGATAAATTCCTACGGGTTAAGGAATCCCCTCTACCCTATACATGTATAAACCATTCCCAATCAAATTTCTCCCCCCTTACCTTATCAATTGGTTGATCGATAGAAATCCTCCTAGAATTGGTCTCTTGGCCTTCCCCTTTTCTCTTCCGTTCTTCGTTCCCTTTTTCTCAATTTCTCAAATGTATCGTACCACTCTCCCCACCCCTTCACATTCTATTTTCTTTATTAAATCTAATCCCAATTAATAAAATAACTTAATAAAATAATACAATATTATTATTAATACTAATAATATTATAATACTAATAATAATAATAATCATAATAATAATAATACTCATTATTAATAATACTAATAATAATAATAATAATATCGTTATTTCACCAAAAAAATAATAATAATATTAATAATATTAACAAATATAATAAATATAATAATAATAATAATAATAATAATAATATCATCATTTCACCAAAATAATAATAATATTAATAATATTAACAAATATAATAATAATAATAATAATATCATTATTTCACTAAAATAATAATAATATTAATAATATTAACAAATATAATAAATATAATAATAATAATAATAATAATAATAATAATAATAATAATAATAATAATAATAATAATAATAATAATAATAATAATAATAACACCCCCACCAATGTTACTATTATTTTTATATTATTATATTTCACACCAAAATACCACCAATAGTCCTTCCACATTAGGGACACCCACCAAACATCACCAAATACACCCCCACCAAAGGACACACCAACGTATAATATTTAAAATAATTATAAAATGACTAAATAATTAAAATGGTTGTTACATGTTACTCTTATATGGTGTGTTGAGATCTTCTATTTATTTTCAACCTAATGAAGATGTTATGATCTTAGTTAGCATGTTTCTTGATTAGTCTCATTGCACTATGGTAAATTGGCAATCATGTCTTGAAGAATTTATGTAAGTTTGTAAACCACATCTTACATGTTGTATTTGCATAAAAATTTATCAAAAGGGGAGTTTGTTATTACATATGATTGACATCATTTTATAGGTAACATGTGAAACCATATGTTATGCCAAGATGTGAGACATCATTTCTCTTTGTGATCAAATAAGGAAGCAACATGTTAAGCATATTGTCCCTCATTCTGTGAGATATATTGTCTTTCTCTGAGTTGTTTCATGCACAATTTAATTAAGCAATTCTTACGTTGTTAAGGATTTGATTCCTTTTATATTTAATCGGGATTTATCTTTTGTGCGCTTTTTGGAATAAGGAAGTTTTGCTCATAATCGCTTTTAGCAATGTTAAATTTGAAATATTACTATTTGATCAATCAAAGGTTTTCAATCAACATAATTGAAGATTGGTTGCTTCTGCCTTTAGGAAGTTCAATCATCTCTAAGATATTGATATCCTTCAAAATATGCCTCAAAGGCCACAACATCATAATTTATACACAAATGCTTATAAATGCAAATGCAACATAGACTCAATGCATGTGGTACCAATCATCACAGTGCGATGGACACTGGGCCATCAACCCTCTATAGATCCCCATCAATAGGATCTGAGCACATCAAAATACTTCACATCCATACAGTGGGATTGAAGCCAAAGTAATCGAGGTCCTGAACCGAAGTCCGGATGCACATGAATGCATGATGCACATGTCACAAATCATCCTCATAATAACATCATAGGTGCATCATCATTCATCGTATTCATCATATTCGTCATATTCGTCATCATCATCAAACGTCATAGCTCGTCAACACAGTCATCAACGTACGTTACGTCATCATAACTCGTTATAATAATAATCTTCATACTTCACAGCTCATCATAATAATCATCATCACCATATAAATCATCGTATCTCACATAACTCATCATAATAATCATCGTCATCACATAAATCATCATAGCTCATGTTATCACATAATTCATCATAATAATCATCATCATCACATAAATCATCATAATTCATCAAACATCATATAATCATAATTCATCATGATAATTAATCTCACACATCATGTCATCATATAATCACGTAGAAATCACATATTAGCTCATAGTCATATTATCGCATATTATCCCATATTAATTCATAATGCTACCCCATATTATCTCATATTAATTTATCAAATTATACCCGCGGTAATCCTCACACTATCGCCTATCAATCACATAAACTTCACAGTCCTAATCATGTTAATTCATCATATTATCACAGTTACCCTCATGGTAATTCATCAGGAAAATCGCAGCATCAAAACATCAAGACATCCTTGAACCAGAACATGATTCATTAATAGAACATATACACAATTGACTTCTAAAACATAATTAGATATAAAAATATTGGGAAAACAATTCTCTTATTTATACTAAGTTATAGCCCTGTTTATTAGCTTTCCAAGGCTTCGAACGGGGTCAAAACGGACTTACGGATCAAAAGTTACGTCCAAAACAATTTCGACCAAAAACCTGAACAGTCGTGACGGACAGCAAAACGCTGTTACGCTCCGGAACCTAAATCAACCCAAAAGCCCATGAGATTAAATTCCTTAATGCCCCCAAAACATCCCTAAATCATCCCTAAGGTCCTACGGCGATAAAGGCACAAAACCTACGGTTTATTAGGCCAATCTGACAACATTTGCACTGCCTAAAACACTATTTTCCTGCAATTGCTCTGAGTGTGTCAGAGTTACTCATATTTGAATATTCCTACTCCTACAGGGTCAAACATATTACAATCCAAGGTTTTGGCCACGAAGGCCTAAGGTTTCCTTTCTCATGTTACACATCAAACAGTCAGAAATACTAACCACTAACCACAACCCCCAAGGTTTCATTATCAGTTTCCCTCAATTACCCACTATCAACCCAAAATACCATAAATCATAAACTTCACCATAAACACACCGAAAGGCATACATAGAAAATCTTGAAATGTGATACTCCCCACACCTTAGCCGATTCAAAGCTTTCACGATTGTCTCCGGGAATCTTCTGCCTCCAACCTTTCCTTCAGAGCTCTGACCACCATATTTTCACGGTTAACACAAATGAATTCTAATTTGTCCCACTTAGTCTCGGGTCTCTCAATTTGGGCTTTTCCCATAATATCCTTACTAACTCCTCCAAATGCCCAATTTACCCTTATTTCACGTATTTTTATTTTAATTAATAATAATAATAATAATATATTCATATTATATACTATTATTCCAAAATAAATAACTCAATTCCATTAAATTCTCCATAATTCACAAAACCACCAAAAATCATCGAAAAATGAATATTCTTAATTAAATAAATTAATAAAAATATTGCAATTAAATTTAGGGTGTTATGGTATTGATACATCAAAGTAGCATACAATTGACATAAAATATATGAAGTCACATAAGTTATATCATATGCGCTTACATATACAACATTTTCAAAAACACAAAATACTAAGAATACATAACGAAAATTAAAATAAACTTATATTATAAGATTAAACTTTTTATTTTCATGAAATTTGATCATTTCAAAAGATAAACAACAACATGGGGTGAGCTAACAACATTTCATTAGAGTTATACTAAAATCATAAGTTCTCTCAGTCTCGAGGTCATCTAGGACTACAAAAGATTTTATAAGGTTCTAACACTTGCGTGTTTTTTTAAAATTAAAACAAATGGAATCGAAACATATTAAGCATCATATAATATGGGATTGTCGATACACCCACTCTAATGTTTATGCATATCTCAGGAGACAGCTAACTTAGTGGAATGTCAATGGCCTACTAGCACTTCTCAAAGATTTGTCTTGTTCGATCCAATCAAGTAGTGTTTCAACTTTGATTCCTTAAATATCTAGATTTCTCATTCCTGCGAAAATTCCATGTATAGATGATTAAAGATCCAAACTCAGATCTACGCTAGAATTATAAAAGAGTACGGGTAATTACCTCTAAGGTCATACTAAAGGTTTTCGATCAACCTTCTTGTTTCACTTTGCCTCAATTATCCGTCACCAACACGGTGTCACGGCGTAAAAAATAGAAGTTTGAAACGTTCTGATTTTTAAGTGTTATTCTTATTATTTATTAAAGATTTGTATAAATATATTAATATAAAAAGCAACGACTCTGTTGTAGTCTAGTTGGTCAGGATACTCGTCTCTCACCCGAGAGACCCAGTTTCAAGTCCCGACAACGGAAATTGTATTTATATTTATATGTTTTTTTATATTAATAAAATAAAACTCTTTTAAAAAAAAGGTGTTGAATATGAGGAAAATTTACATATAATAATTTAGAAATGTTGGGATCCAAATATAAACCCGGCAACGGAAATTATTTTATATTTGACTTTTGAAATCTATTTCTCTATGTTTTTGTAACAAAGCATTGATTTGCACCTGTTTGATTTAAAAAATAAAATTAAAATTGTATTTATATTTATATGTTTTTTTATATTAATAAAATAAAACTCTTTTAAAAAAAAGGTGTTGAATATGAGGAAAATTTACATATAATAATTTAGAAATGTTGGGATCCAAATATAAATTAGGAAAAATCTATTGATTTCATATAGTAACATGAAGTTAGTAAAGAACATACCTCACAATATAAAGAGTGACATGGATCTTCAAATATATAAAATATGAAAAATTATTAATTTTTATCTAATATTCTTTAATGTTTAATTTGTTAATTGAATTGAAAGTCAATGTCATAAATTTTTAATTATTTTATTTTTTTGAATAAATAAATCTCATTAAAAAGCCACAGAAGGGCGTACATTTCTTAAAGTCAACAAAATTGGTGAATACTCCGTAACAACGGGTTTTCCTCAAAGTACATCAAACAACATAAAACAGCGGAACTCAAAGCATAGATCAAGGTTTCGCCTCAAAAGGGAATATCAGTAAAATAACTCAATGATATAAAATCAACTCAAAGAACCCAACCCGATGTTACATATCAGAGCAAGACCCTCTAAATTAACCATAAAGGCTAACGACTCTAAAACTTCAAAATACTCCTCGACGGTGTCCACAGCTAAACTTGCTCATCTGCACGTTACCCACGTGGAGGTAACATTCAAACAAGCAGGGTGAGTAAGACAATTCATAATAATCAATGTATAACAATTAATGCATAAATGGCATATTACTCATAGTTATATTCAACACATTGATATCCTTTAAAATATGCCTCAAAAGCCACAACATCATAAATTATACACAAAGGCTCATAAATGCAAATGCAACATAGACTCAATGCATGTGGTACCAATCACCACAGCGTGATGGACACTGGGCCATCAACCCTCCATAGATCCCCATCAATAGGATCGGAGCACATCAAAATACTTCACATCCGCACAGTGGGATTGAAGCCAAAGTAATCGAGGTCCTGAACCGAAGTCCGGATGCACATGAATGCATGATGCACACGTCACAAATCTTCCTCATAATAACATCATAGGTGCATCATCATTCATCATATTCATCATATTCGTCATATTCATCATATTCGTCATATTCATCATCATCATCAAATGTCATAGCTCATCAACACAGTCATCATCGTACGTTACATCATAATAACTCGTTATAATAATCATCTTCATACTTCATAGCTCATCATAATAATCATCATCACCATATAAATCATCGTATCTCACATAACTCATCATAATAATCATCGTCATCACATAAATCATCATATCTCATGTTATCACATAATTCATCATAATAATCATCATCATCACATAAATCATCATAATTCATCAAACATCATATAATCATAATTCATCATAATAATTAATCTCACACATCATGTCATCATATAATCACGTAGAAATCACATATTAGCTCATAGTCATATTATCGCATATTATCCCATATTAATTCATAATGCTACCCCATATTATCTCATATTAATTTATCAAATTATACCCGCGGTAATCCTCACACTATCGCCTATCAATCACATAAACTTCACAGTCCTAATCATGTTAATTCATCATATTATCACAGTTACCCTCATGGTAATTCATCAGGAAAATCGCAACATCAAAACATCAAGACATCCTTGAACCAGAACATGATTCATTAATAGAACATATACACAATTGACTTCTCAAACATAATTAGATATAAAATTTTTGGGAAAACAATTCTCTTATTTATACTATGTTATAGCCCTGTTTATTAGCTTTCCAACGCTTCGAACGGGGTCAAAACGGACTTACGGATCAAAAGTTACGTCCAAAATAATTTCGACCAAAAACATGAACAGTCGTGACGGACAGCAAAACGCTGTTACGCTCCGGAACCTAAATCAACCCAAAAGTTCATTCGATTCACTTCCTTAATGCCCCCAAAACATCCCTAAATCATCCTTAAGGTCCTACGGCGATAAAGGCACAAAACCTACGGTTTATTAGGCCAATCTGACAACATTTGCACTGCCTAAAACACTATTTTCCTGCAATTGCTCTGAGTGTGTCAGAGTTACTCATATTTGAATATTCCTATTCCTACAGGGTCAAACATATTACAATCCAAGGTTTTGGCCACGAAGGCCTAAGGTTTCCTTTCTCATGTTACACATCAAACAGTCAGAAATACTAACCACTAACCACAACCCCCAAGGTTTCATTATCAGTTTCCCTCAATTTCCCACTATCAACCCAAAATACCATAAATCATAAACTTCACCATAAACACACCGAAAGGCATACATAGAAAATCATGAAATGTGATACTCCCCATACCTTAGCCGATTCAAAGTTTTCACGATTGTCTCCGGAAATCTTCTGCCTCCAACCTTTCCTTCAGAGCCCTGGCCACCATATTTTCACGGTTAACACAAATGAATTCTAATTTGTCCCACTTAGTCTCGGGTCTCTCAATTTGGGCTTTTCCCATAATATGCTTACTAACTCCTCCAAATGCCCAATTTACCCTTATTTCACGTATTTTTAATTTAATTAAGAATAATAATATATTCATATTATATACTATTATTCCAAAACAAATAACTCAATTCCATTAAATTCTCCATAATTCACAAAACCACCAAAAATCATCGAAAAATGAATATTCTTAATTAAATAAATTAATAAAAATATTGCAATTAAATTTAGGGTGTTATGGTATTGATACATCAAAGTAGCATACAATTGACATAAAATATATGGAGTCACATAAGTTATATCATATGCGCTTACATATACAACATTTTCAAAAACACAAAATACTAAGAATACATAACGAAAATTAAAATAAACTTATATTATAAGATTAAACTTTTTATTTTCATGAAATTTGATCATTTCAAAAGATAAACAACAACATGGGGTGAGATAACAACATTTCATTAGAGTTATACTAAAATCATAAGTTCTCTCAGTCTCGAGGTCATCTAGGACTACAAAAGATTCTATAAGGTTCTAACACTTGCGTGTTTTTTTAAAATTAAAACTGATCTGACCTGATCAGGAGGGGATCACGATATGGCCACGTGCTACTGGACGGCTACCTGTTCACCGGGGTGAGAAAGAGGAGGGGGGTGTACCTGCAAGACACTCCGATGCCAAAGTAAGAAGTTGGGCAGAGTGGAAGCAATAGTACAGAAAAAAGGGGCAAAAGAGTTACCTGACCCTCTTGGGGAAGAGGGTATTTATAGGGAGACCCCAGCGCTGGGCCAACGGTCATTTGAGGTGGGCTGGATGACCAGGCCCAACCCTAATGACTGCTAGGGCTTACGTGGCGTAGTGAAGACCAGGACGTGGTCTTCGCCCTAGTTCAACCGCTCCTAGATCTCCGGAAAGTGGGTTTGACCTGCTCTTTCGGAGGTGGGCAGCTGGCCGGTGACGTGTCCCCGCGGAGGGGAGCACGTGGAGAACGTGCGCCGAGCACGTTATTCTCCCCGCGGAGGGGAGCCCGGGAGGTTCCCCGGAGCGCGTTATTCTCCCCGCGGAAGAGAGGAGCCAAGGGCCGCGCTTTGGTGAGCCGGGGACGGTTCTGCCCGTCCGGTGTGGTGGACGACAAAAGGTTGTGGAGACGTCGCTTGTGTTCGGCGGCGTGCCCGATTCGCTTGTTGGGCCGTACGCGGTATTGGGCCTGCCGAGGTTGGGCCCATACCGGAACAGGAGCCCCCAAGTCGAAGCTCTGGGGAGAGAGCGAGGACTTAAGGTCGTCGCATCTGGAGCGGGCACTCGTACGAAGATCTCCCGTCGTCGACAGAGCGGGGAGGAGGCAGGTGAAGGGACGCGACTGTCAGGTTGCCGCCACGTGTCTTGCGTTAAGCGGTCGTAGGGGCGGCTACCCTATGTCATTAATGAGCCTAGGGTCGCTTCGAGTCCCGCGCCGGGTTATAAATATGGAGGTCCCCGCTCATTCTGTCACTTTTCTCTCTGCTAAGCTTTATCGTCTCTGCTCGTCCACCGCTTACCGCCGATCGCCGCCGTACCGTTGATCTTTTCTTCCGTCCGCCACCGTTACAAGTGAGTTCCTCTTTTCCCTCCCTTTTTATTTCCGTCGTTTAATTGGAACGTGTGGTCGGGGCGTGATGAAAGCCCCGAGGAGGGACGCGAGTTCCGCCGTGTCTGGCGAATTTTCTGATGAGTGTCCCGGGGAGGGTAGGCTGGTTCCGATGAATGCCCCGAGGACAGGAGCTTTTTCTGATGAATGCCCTGAGGACGGGGGCTTTCTCCGATGAATGCCCCGGGGAGAAGTACCTTCTCCGATGGCCGTCCCGAGAGGGGGCGAGGGGTCGGTCTTTGATCCCCCGAGGAGGGTAGACGGGGAGCGAGTGTTTGCTCGTCACTTCCCGGCTTTTGTCGCCCTTTCACTTGACTTGCGATGGAAGGGTGGATTTGATCCTGGCTATTGAATTCACCGTTGTCCTCTGCTTTCAGGTGTAGATGTCGGCTCTGGTGCCGGGGATAATGGTCGAAGACAATGAACCTGAGGTTCCGGAGTATGACGATGAGCGTATTGCCCCGTCCGAGGAGTGGGCGGCCGAGGAGCCGCTTTCTACCCCTTCTTGCTTTGTGGCCCACGCGTCCGACGTGTACGCCACGGTCGAGGACACGCCCATAGGAGAGCCACAGCACTGGCAGGTGTACCGGCCAAAAGAACATCACCGCATCTGCTCGCGATATGGGCGACGGATGTTCCCGATGCATGAATTCTACTTTAAAGAAGCTCGGCTCCGGTTACCATTTTCCGCCTTCCATCTGGGGCTTTTTGACTGGCTGCGTCTTTCCCCGTCCCAGCTGCACCCCAATGCCTTGGCCTTCATCCGGGCTTTCGAGGTGGTGTGTTTCTACCTCTCGGTGGAGCCGACGGTGCCGTTATTTTTCCGTATCTTCCATCTGCAGCGGCAGACGGTGCACGGCCGCCACGGATGGGTCTCCTTCAAGCAATCGACAAAAATTTTCAAAGCGTATAGCGATTCTGTCAAAGACTTCAAAAACCGGTTCTACCTCGTCAAGCCGATCACGCAGCACGGCTCGGACACTCTCTTCGACGAGGGTGAGCGAACGGTAGATGGCCAGCGGTTCCGCGCGTGGCTTCCTAAGATACATCTACTGTGGACTGCGGAGCATTTCAGCCGAGGGACGGATAGGTATATCGTCCGGGCGGGGACCCTCGAGGAGAAGGACATGGCCGCTTATTTGAAAATAATTGCCTTTGTGCGGTCTCTCCCTCCGTCGAAGCTAGTGACGCCCGACGGTCGGTATATCCTTGACGCTCAGGGGAACATACGCACCAAGAAGCGTTTGATAAATACTAAGACTTTGCTCGGTTGTGCGACCGGGGCGGCCGCTCTGGATTACCTAGGTAGGAATGCTCATTTCCCCCCAGTGGTCGGGGTTTTTGATCGTCGCTAACTCTTTTCTTTATTTTTGCAGCGAACATGTCTTCCGTCGAGGAGCGGGTGAAGCAGTTGCGCGCTACTAGGAATGCCGCGGCCCCGAGGACGAGGGTGAGCCAGCTGGTTGGACAGGAGGTCGCGACGCCGGGGGGGGCAAACTTCGTCCTCTTCGCCTCAAGAGAGCCAATCTCCTGTGTCTCAGGGAGCGTCGAAGAGGCAGAGGTCCGAGGAGCCTCGGGTGGTGGATCTGACGGCCGGCACCGTCGAGGAAGGTTATGTCGTCCCTCCCTGCCACCAGCATCCGAGATATTTTCATGGTGCCCGTTCTCCCACTGTCTCCGCCGGGGAGGTGAAGGCTGTTCGTCAGGCCGATCGAGAGACCCGTCGACGTGTCCTGGCTGAGGACTTGGCCGCAATGATGCGGGCGTTCACGACGGCTCTTGTGCTGAACGAGGAGGGCTGCTCTGCTGCTGAGCTATCCAAACTGCAAGGGGATCTCACTTTCACGCAGTCGCGGTTGGCCAAACTCACTAAGGAGTTGGAGAAGAGCCAGAAGGATGTTGCCAAGCAGCGGAAACGGGCAGAGGGCGCTGAGGGGAAGGTGACTTCGCTGGAGGAAAAACTGGGGACAACGACGGCCGAGGTGCAGGCGCTGAAGGTTCGTACGGAGGTTTTGGACAGCGCTGTTCGTCCGGCCGAGGACGAGACTGACGGGGATCGACGGTTAATCACCCGTGCTGACCTGATTGCTCGTATCCGGGTGTTGGAGAGCGAGTGTCTGGAGGCTGTTGAGGTCGGGTTCAAGAATGCCGTCGAGCAGATTCAGGTCGCCAACCCTGGTGTCGTGCTGGCCGTGGACGGGATAGGGCCGTACCACGTGATTGTTGATGGGAAGGTGATCGATCCCTATCTTGTTATCCCCGAGGAGGAACCCGTGGCTGCTGACCGGGCGGACGAGGAAGCATAGGTTGCCGGGCCTGCGTGCTCGTTGTTTTTGTGGCCTGCGTGCCGATGTTTGTTATCTCTTTTCTTTGGGCCTGCGTGCTCTGTATTTGTACCATTGACTACTGGGCTGGTTCCCGCTTTTGTTTAATATATTTATCGTGGATTTTCTAAGTGTGCGCTCGTTATTTGCATGTCGTTTTATGCTCGTTTTTCGTATTTGTTTGAATGTTTCTGATGTGTATGACATTTCTTGTAAATTTTCTAAGTCTGCGCTCGGTGTGTTTAGCTCGACAATTTGCTATCGGTAGTGTAGGGAACTGGCCGGTTTGGCCGGCGTCGTAGCCGGGCCGTTTCGGGGGTAGTTCTCCCCGGGGCGTGGATGGCCCATCGCGAGCTGGGTGTCCTGCCTCTTTTGGTACGACGGCGAGGAGCCTCGGTCGAGGTATTCCCTGCCGAGCAAGGCCTTCTGCCCGCGCACACGAGAGGCAGGGCTTGCTTTTCTTTGGTCGCTAGTGGACGCGGGGGTGTGCGGTGGTACCATGTCGCCCCCCCAGTGGTCGGGACGATGGGTCGTCGCGGGCAATGTTTTAACTGTAGTACCGCTTAAGTTTCGCGGCGTTCCATGGTCGAGCTAGTTGTTCACCGTGTAGGTTTTCGAGGTAATAGGCCCCGTGCTCCGTTTTGTCCCGGACTCGGTACGGGCCTTCCCAGTTCGCAGCCAGTTTGCCCTCGTGGGAGTCTTTCTGGTTTCTGCATAGAACTAAGTCGCCTGTTTGAAAATCGCGTTTTATGACTTTGTTGTTATGGCGAAGTGTGACTTGTTGCTTCAGCCGGGCTTCCCGAAGAGCTGCTTCTGAGCAGATTTCTTCGACGAGGTCGAGCTCTTCTCGGAGGGAGCCGTCGTTGTCGTCGGTGTCTAGGGGAGCTTCCGTTCGTCTGGACGGTTCGCGGATTTCGACCGGTATCACAGCCTCGGTTCCGTACGTGAGGCGAAATGGGGTTTCCCCCGTGGTTGAGTGGGGGGTAGTACGGTATGCCCAGAGGACGCTGTGGAGTTCTTCGACCCATGCTCGTTTGGCGTCGCCGAGTCGTCGTCTGAGTCCTCTGAGTATAACTCTGTTCGCTGACTCCGCCTGGCCGTTTGTCTGAGGATGTTCGACCGAGGTGAAGTGATGTTTGGTTCCGAGTTTGGTGACGAAGTCGCGGAAGTTTTTGTCTGTGAATTGTATGCCGTTGTCGGTGACGATGGCGAGCGGTACCCCGAATCTGGCGAGGATGTTGCGTTTGTAGAATCGGAGTATGTTGTGGGCGGTGATTTTGGCCAGAGCTTCGGCCTCGATCCACTTGGTGAAGTAATCGACTCCCACGATGAGGTACTTGTTCTGGTATGAACCGAGGGGAAAGGGCCCGAGGATGTCCAGCCCCCACCAGGCGAACGGCCACGGAGATGAGAGGGACGTGAGGTCGGTTGGGGGGGCGAGGTGCATGTCCCCGTGTCGTTGACACTTATCACATCGTTTGACATGTTCCTTCGCGTCGGACTGCATTGATGGCCAGTAGTAGCCTGCGCGTAGGGCCTTGCGCGCTAGGGATCTGCCGCCGAGGTGCTGCGCGTTGATACCTTCGTGGATTTCTTCTAGAACGGTCGTACTCTGGGACTTACCTATGCATTTGAGGAGTGGGATTGCGAAGCCTCGGCGGTATAGTCGTCCCTCGAGGAGGACGTACGAGTAGGCCCGTCGTTTCGTCGCGTTGGCCTCGCTAGAGTTGGCCGGCAGACGTCCGGTGCTGAGATAGGTGTGGAGGGGGGTCATCCAGCAGTCAGCGTCTCCGATGGCGTTGATGTCGGGCGGTGTGGTGGTCGGGCTGGTACTTGGTTGGGACAAGATTTCTTGAATGACCGATTTGTGGCCGCCTCGCTTTTTGGTGCTTGCCAGTTTGGAGAGGATGTCGGCGCAGGTGTTCTGCTCCTGAGGAACGTGCTGAATCTCTGCTGAGTCGAACCCTCTCAGTTTTTCAGTGATGAGCGCGAGGTATCCGGCGAGGGTGTCGTTTTTTGCTTGGTATTCGCCTCGGACTTGCGAAGCGACCAGCTGGGAATCCGTGTAGATTCGGATGTCCCTGGCTCCCAGGTCGGATGCTAGGCGAAGGCCGGCGAGAAATGCTTCGTATTCGGCCTGGTTGTTAGTCGTTGGAAAAGCTAGTGTGAGGGAGACTTCGATGACCGTACCCTCGTCGTTATCGAGGACGATGCCGGCGCCGCTTCCCGTAGAGTTGGAGGAGCCATCCACAAAGATGGTCCAGAGGTGGTTCCCAGAGGTAGGGTCGGGGGGCGTGGTCATCTCGGCGACGAAGTCGGCCAAAGCTTGAGCCTTGATGGCGTGCCGGCTTTCGTAGGTGATGTCGAACTCGGAGAGTTCTAGCGACCATTTCAGCATGCGTCCAGCCATGTCGGGGCGGCCGAGTAGCTGGCGGATGGGCTGATCGGTGCGGAGCACGATGGTGTGTGCTAGAAAATAATGTCGGAGTCGGCGTGCCGCTGTCACGAGGGCCAGGGCGACTTTCTCGATCAGCTGGTATCGGACTTCCGGGCCGTGGAGAGCTTTACTAGTAAAGTAAATGGGCTTTTGTCCTTCTCCGGCTTCGCTCACGAGGACGGCGCTGACGGCTTCGTTGGAGACGGCCAGATATAAATATAGGGTTTCGCCCGTCGCGGGGTGCGTCAGCACTGGTGGTTCGGATAGGACGCGTTTGAGGTGGCAAAGGGCTTTCTCACATTCGTCCGTCCATTCGAATTTGGTCTCCTTCCTGAGCAGTTTGAAGAACGGGAGGGCGTGTTGGGCCGATCTCGCGATGAATCACGAGAGGGAGGCTAGTACGCCGTTGAGGGACTGGATGGCCCTCTTCGTGGTCGGCGTGGTGGTATTGGAGAAGGCGTGGCATTTGTCCGGATTGGCTTCGATCCCTCGTTCGGTCAGGTAGTAGCCGAGGAATTTACCGGCGCAGACGCCGAAGGTGCACTTTTCCGGGTTAAAACGCATGCGACATGACCTCGCGGTCTTGAAGACCCTCCGGAGGTGTGCCGCGTGGTCGTCCTCCGCGCCGGATTTGACGATCATGTCGTCCATGTATACTTCGAGCATGTCCCCAATTTCGTCGCGGAAGACATGGTTCATCATTCGCTGGTATGTGGCCCCGACGTTTTTGAGGCCGAAGGGCATCACGTTGTAATAGTAATTGCCCTACGCCGTCATGAAGGCCGTGGCTTGCTTATCGTGTTCGGCCATCGGGATCTGGTTGTATCCCGAGTATGCGTCCATGAAGGACAAGAGTTTGAAGCCCGCCGAGTTGTCGACGAGCTTGTCGATATTGGGGAGGGGGTAGGCGTCCTTAGGACATGCCCGGTTGAGGTCAGTATAGTCAACACACATGCGCCATTTTCCATTATTCTTTTTGACAAGTACAACGTTGGACAGCCAGGTTGAATACCGGGCTTCCGAAATAAAATTTGCCTCTAAGAGGTCTTTTACAGCTTGTTCGGCCGCTGCCGATTTTTCGGGGGACTGGCGACGTCGGCGTTGTACAACGGCCTTCGCGGTTGGGTTGATGGACAGCTGGTGGCAGGCGACCTCGGGGTCGAGTCCCGGCATTTCCGCGGCGCTCCAGGCGAAGAGGTCGGCATTCTCACGGAGGCAGGCTTGGAGCTGGCGTTTCGCGAGGTCTGGGAGTCCTGCGCCTATCCTCACGGTTCTGCCCATGTCTTCTCCGAGGGGAATGAGTTCGAATTCTCCATCCGGGATGGGGCGCGCTGGGTGCGAGGGTTGCCTGTTGCCTCCGTCGGTCTTTGTTTTATTGTCGAGCTCGTCGGTGAAGCGACTGTCGAGCTCAACGGATCCGACCAGCTCCGTTGGTTTGTCTTTCGGCGTAGCGTTTGACGCTTTCCTCTTGGTCGATGGAGCGATGGAGTCTAGTCCTTTCAAGGCGGCTTTGAAACATCTTCGAGCGGCTTCGATGTCTCCGTTGAGGGTTACCACGGCTCCCCGTCTCGTGTAGTACTTCATCTTGAGGTGGACGGTGGAAGGTACCGCGGTGAGTTCTGCTATCGTCGTCCTGCCCAGAATGCAGTTATAGAGGGACGGGCATTCGATGACTAAGAAACGGACGTTGATGTCCCTGGCGGTTTCCTCTTCTCTGAAGGTGACTTTCAATTCCACGTATCCCCAAGGTCTCGTCGTCGTCCCGTTGAACCCCTGAAGGTCGGAGCCTACGTAGGGAGAAAGATTGGATTCGTCGAGCTGGAGGGTTGTGAACAGATGTGAGTACATGATGTCAACCGAGCTCCCGCCGTCCACGAGGAGGCGCCTGACGTCGAAGTTTGCCATCCGGGCACGTATGAGCAAGGGGATGTTGGAATTGGGGGATCCCCCGGGTAGTTCCTCGAGGTAGAATGTGATCGGGTTGGAGCGGCCTCAGAATTTGTCGAGCGCGCTCATTTTGCCTGAGTTGTTCGCGATGAGCTCGTCGAACTTCCTTTTCACAGATCCTATGGATAGACTCCTCGTGGCTCCATCAGAGATGACCATGGCTCTGGGGAAGTATTCCCATCGGCTGGTTGGTCGGATTGGTTTGTCGCTTAGGTTGGGTCCTTCGGGGATGCCGAATTCTCTGCTCGCGAACCAATCCTCGGGGCGGCTGACGCACAACGCGACCTGGAGCCTGCTGCTGTCCTCTGGAGAGGGGAGTTCCTCGATCTTCTTGGTTTCCGGAGCCTCTGGCCTAGGTGGTTCGCCTCCTCGGGTGTATCGCTTCAGGTGCCCGTCTTTGATTAGAATTTCGATCACATCCTTGAGATGGATGCAGTCTTCTGTCACGTGGCCGTGGGTCCTGTGGAATCGGCAGTATTTCGACTTGTCCACGTTGGGTTTGGGCGGCGTTGGTCGTAGAAATTGGACACCTCCCTGAACAAACTCGGTTTTAGCGCATTCGGCCAGTATGCGTTCGCGCGAAGCGACCAAGGCTGTGTACTCTGTGAATCTTCCTGCGGGGCCGCGCGGCTCGCGTTGTTCGCGGGGCTCGCGGGGACGGTCTTCCCGACGGCGGTCTCCTCCTCGTCGATGGCTCGAAGCTCCGTCGTCTCGGTTCCCGCGGGGGGCCTCTCTGTCTCAAGTGTCGCGAGCGGAGTTGGCCGCTTGTGTTTCTTCGAATCGGATGTAATGCGCGACTCTGTCGAGGAAATCTTGGAGGGACGTGGGCCGGTGTATGCCTACGGCCTCGTAGAATTTGGAGTCGTGGCGCAGGCCCTGTTCCATTAAGTAACGTTTCATTTCGTCGGAAGTTGTCACCTGCACGGCTTCCCGAGTAAACCTTTCGATGTATTTTCGGAGAGGTTCGTCGGGGCCTTGGATGATTGCCCCGAGGACTGCTTCCGTCTTCGGGTGACGTCGGGACGCCGTAAAGTGCTTGGAGAACAGGTCCTTCAAGACCCTCCACGATGTAACTGATTCGGGCTCCAGACTTTTGTACCAGGTCATAGCGCCTTTCCTCAGAGTCGTTGGGAAAAGTCTGCACTTGATAGCTCCCCGGACGTTTCGGTAGTCGAGCATAGCCTCGATGTCTTCCAGGTGATCGTCCGGGTCGGAGGTGCCGTCGTATGTCGACAGCGTCGATGGTTTCTCCATCCCCTGGGGTATAGGGGCGGCCATGATCTCCCGGGATAGCGGGGTGCGGTAATCATCCTCGTCGCTATGTGCCGGGGATCTGTGAGGAGATGAGCCGTTCAAGATGTGCCCCTGGTTTCGAGTTCTCGACCTCCTGCCGGAGTTCTCGACTCGGGGGTCCTCAGTTGGGATCGTCGCTGCGTTCTGGTTCCTCCCGCGAACGTGTCTTACCGGGGATCTGGTGCGTTCTCGTGTCGCCTGCGGTCAGTGTCTCTCCAGCCGGGGTCGACGGTTTCTGGGCCGAGGCGAGGGACTCCTCAAACCTCCGTTCTGGTCTTCCCGCTGGGGGTACCTCAGGGGGCCGACGCATTCTAACGCTCCGATCCTCGCATTTTGTTGGAACAGCAGCTGGTTCGTCTGGTTGATGGCTGTAAAGAGAGCGGCCACCGTTGGGTCTGCTCCCGCCGGGATGGGAACGGGGTGGAATGCTGGCGGGCTTGGGGGGCGGTGATCGGCCTGAAGGGGCCGTTCCTCGGATGATGGTGAAGCAGTTTGCCCGTCCCTTTCATCGGCTTCCGTAGGACGTGCCGTTCCTGTCTGCTTCCCGTTGGTGGCGACGTTGAGCGCAAGGTCGTGCGGAGTGTCGTCGCGGCGTGGGCTAGCCATGATCGTGGAGGTTTGGTGAAACTTTTGGTTTTCTGCTCGGAGTAACGGGGAAGTTTCAGTTTCCCACAGATGGCGCCACTGATCTGACCTGATCAGGAGGGGATCACGATATGGCCACGTGCTACTGGACGGCTACCTGTTCACCGGGGTGAGAAAGAGGAGAGGGGTGTACCTGCAAGACACTCCGATGCCAAAGTAAGAAGTTGGGCAGAGTGGAAGCAATAGTACAGAAAAAAGGGGCAAGAAGAGTTACCTGACCCTCTTGGGGAAGAGGGTATTTATAGGGAGACCCCAGCGCTGGGCCAACGGTCATTTGAGGTGGGCTGGATGACCAGGCCCAACCCTAATGACTGCTAGGGCTTACGTGGCGTAGTGAAGACCAGGACGTGGTCTTCGCCCTAGTTCAACCGCTCCTAGATCTCCGGAAAGTGGGTTTGACCTGCTCTTTCGGAGGTGGGCAGCTGGCCGGTGACGTGTCCCCGCGGAGGGGAACACGTGGAGAACGTGCGCCGAGCACGTTATTCTCCCCGTGGAGGGGAGCCCGGGAGGTTCCCCGGAGCGCGTTATTCTCCCCGCGGAAGAGAGGAGCCAAGGGCCGCGCTTTGGTGAGTCGGGGACGGTTCTGCCCGTCCGGTGTGGTGGACGACAAAAGGTTGTGGAGACGTCGCTTGTGTTCGGCGGCTTGCCCTGCTCGTCTCGAGGGGAGCACGTGCCTGGCGTGCCCGATTCGCTTGTTGGGCCGTACGCGGTATTGGGCCTGCCGAGGTTGGGCCCATACCGGAACAAAAACAAATGGAATCGAAACATATTAAGCATCATATAATGTGGGATTGTCGATACACCCGCTCTAATGTTTATGCATGTCTCAGGAGACAGCTAACTTAGTGGAATGTCAATGGCCTACTAGCGCTTCTCAAAGATCTGTCTCATTCGATCCAATCAAGTAGTGTTTCAACTTTGATTCCTTAAATATCTAGATTTCTCATTCCTGCGAAAATTCCATGTATAGATGATTAAAGATCCAAACTCAGATCTACGCTAGAATTATAAAAGTGTGCGGGTAATTACCTCTAAGGTCATACTAAAGGTTTTCGATCAACCTTCTTGTTTCACTTTGCCTCAATTATCCGTCACCAACAAGGTGTCACGGCGTAAAAAATAGAAGTTTGAAACGTTCTGGTTTTTAAGTGTTATTCTTATTATTTATTAAAGATTTGTATAAATATTTTAATATAAAAAGCAACGACTCCGTTGTAGTCTAGTTGGTCAGGATACTCGGCTCTCACCCGAGAGACCCAGTTTCAAGTCCCGGCAACGGAAATTGTATTTATATTTATATGTTTTTTTATATTAATAAAATAAAACTGTTTTAAAAAAAAAGGTGTTGAATATGAGGAAAATTTACATATAATAATTTAGAAATGTTGGGATCCAAATATAAACCCGGCAACGGAAATTATTTTATATTTGACTTTTGAAATCTATTTCTCAATGTTTTTGTAACAAAGCATTGATTTGCTCCTGTTTGATTTAAAAAATAAAATTAAAATTGTATTTATATTTATATGTTTTTTTATATTAATAAAATAAAACTCTTTTAAAAAAAGGTGTTGAATATGAGGAAAATTTACATATAATAATTTAGAAATGTTGGGATCCAAATATAAATTAGGAAAAAATCTATTGATTTCATATAGTAACATGAAGTTAGTAAAGAACATACCTCACAATATAAAGAGTGACATGGATCTTCAAATATATAAAATATGAAAAATTATTAATTTTATCTAATATTCTTTAATGTTTAATTTGTTAATTGAATTGAAAGTCAATGTCATAAATTTTTAATTATTTTGTTTTTTTAATAAATAAATCTCATTAAAAAGCCACAGAAGGGCGTACATTTCTCAAAGTCAACAAAATTGGTCAATACTCCGTAACAACGGGTTTTCCTCAAAGTACATCAAACAACATAAAACAGCGGAACTCAAAGCATAGATCAAGGTTTCTCCTCAAAAGGGAACATCAGTAAAATAACTCAATGATATAAAATCAACTCAAAGAACCCAACCCGATGTTACATATCAGAGCAAGACCCTCTAAATTAACCATAAAGGCTAACGACTCTAAAACTTCAAAATACTCCTCGACGGTGTCCACGACTAAACTTGCTCATCTGCACGTTACCCACGTGGAGGTAACATTCAAACAAGCAGGGTGAGTAAGACAACTCATAATAATCAATGTATAACAATTAATGCATAAACGGCATATTACTCATAGTTATATTCAACACATTGATATCCTTCAAAATATGCCTCAAAAGCCACAACATCATAATTTATACACAAAGGTTCATAAAGGCAAATGCAACATAGACTCAATGCATGTGGTACCAATCATCACAGCGCGATGAACACTGGGCCATCAACCCTCCATAGATCCCCATCAATAGGATCGGAGCACAACAAAATACTTCACATCCGCACAGTGGGATTGAAGCCAAAGTAATCGAGGTCCTGAACCGATGTCCGGATGCACATAAATGCATGATGCACACGTCACAAATCTTCCTCATAATAACATCATAGGTGCATCATCATTCATCATATTCATCATATTCGTCATATTCATCATATTCATCATATTCGTCATATTCATCATCATGATCAAACGTCATAGCTCATCAACACAGTCATCATCGTACGCTACGTCATCATAACTCGTTATAATAATAATCTTCATACTTCACAGCTCATCATAATAATCATCATCACCATATAAATCATCGTATCTCACATAACTCATCATAATAATCATCGTCATCACATAAATCATCATATCTCATGTTATCACATAATTCATCATAATAATCATCATCATCACATAAATCATCATAATTCATCAAACATCATATAATCATAATTCATCATAATAATTAATCTCACACATCATGTCATCATATAATCACGTAGAAATCACATATTAGCTCATAGTCATATTATCGCATATTATCCCATATTAATTCATAATGCTACCCCCATATTATTTCGTATTAATTTATCAAATTATACTCGCGGTAATCCTCACACTATCGCCTATCAATCACATAAAATTCATAGTCCTAATCATGTTAATTCATCATATTATCACAGTTACCCTCATGGTAATTCATCAGGAAAATCGCAGCATCAAAACATCAAGGCATCCTTGAACCAGAACATGATTCATTAATAGAACATATACACAATTGACTTCTCAAACATAATTAGATATAAAACTATTGGGAAAACAATTCTATTATTTATACTATGTTATAGCCCTTTTTATTAGCTTTCCAACGCTTCGAACGGGGGTGAAAACGGACTTACGGATCAAAAGTTACGTCCAAAATAATTTCGACCAAAAACATGAACAGTCGTGACGAACAGCAAAACGCTGTTACGCTCCGGAACCTAAATCAACCTAAAAGTCCACGCGATTCACTTCCTTAATGCCCCCAAAACATCCCTAAATCATCCCTATGGTCCTACGGCGATAAAGGCACAAAACCTACGGTTTATTAGGCAAATCTGACAACATTTGCACTGCCTAAAACACTATTTTCCTGCAATTGCTCTGAGTGTGTCAGAGTTACTCATATTTGAATATTCCTATTCCTACAGGGTCAAACATATTACAATCCAAGGTTTTGGCCACGAAGGCCTAAGGTTTCCTTTCTCATGTTACACATCAAACAGTCAGAAATACTAACCACAACCCCCAAGGTTTCATTATCAGTTTCCCTCAATTTCCTAATATCAACCCAAAATACCATAAATCATAAACTTCACCATAAACACACCGAAAGGCATACATAGAAAATCATGAAATGTGATACTCCCCATACCTTAGCCGATTCAAAGCTTTCACGATTGTCTCCGGGAATCTTCAGCCTCCAACCTTTCCTTCAGAGCTTTGGCCACCATATTTTCACGGTTAACACAAATGAATTCTAATTTGTCCCACTTAGTCCCGGGTCTCTCAATTTGGCCTTTTCCCATAATATCCTTACTAACTCCTCCAAATGCCCAATTTACCCTTATTTCACGTATTTTTATTTTAATTAATAATAATAATAATAATAATAATATATTCATATTATATACTATTATTGCAAAATAAATAACTCAATTCCATTAAATTCTCCATAATTCACAAAACCACCAAAAATCATCGAAAAATGAATATTCTTAATTAAATAAATTAATAAAAATATTCCAATTAAATTTAGGGTGTTATGGTATTGATACATCAAAGTAGCATACAATTGACATAAAATATATGAAGTCACATAAGTTATATCATATGCGCTTACATATACAACATTTTCAAAAACACAAAATACTAAGAATACATAACGAAAATTAAAATAAACTTATATTATAAGATTAAACTTTTTATTTTCATGAAATTTGATCATTTTAAAAGATAAACAACAACATGGGGTGAGATAACAACATTTCATTAGAGTTATACTAAAATCATAAGTTCTCTCAGTCTCGAGGTCATCTAGGACTACAAAAGATTCTATAAGGTTCTAACACTTGCATGTTTTTTTAAAATTAAAACAAATGGAATCGAAACATATTAAGCATCATATAATGTGGGATTGTCGATACACCCGCTCTAATGTTTATGCATGTCTCAGGAGACAGCTAACTTAGTGGAATGTCAATGGCCTACTAGCGGTTCTCAAAGATCTGTCTCATTCGATCCAATCAAGTAGTGTTTCAACTTTGATTCCTTGAATATCTAGATTTCTCATTCCTGCGAAAATTCCATGTATAGATGATTAAAGATCCAAACTCAGATCTACGCTAGAATTATAAAAGAGTGTGGGTAATTACCTCTAAGGTCATACTAAAGGTTTTCGATCAACCTTCTTGTTTCACTTTGCCTCAATTATCCGTCACCAACACGGTGTCACAGCGTAAAAAATAGAAGTTTGAAACGTTCTGGTTTTTAAGTGTTATTCTTATTATTTATTAAAGATTTGTATAAATATATTAATATAAAAAGCAACGACTCCGTTATAGTCTAGTTGGTCAGGGTACTCGGCTCTCACTCGAGAGACTCGGGTACAAGTCTAGGAAACAGAAATTATTTTATATTTGATTTAAAAAATAAAAATAAAATTATATTTATATGTTTTTTTTATATTAATAAAATAAAACTCTTTTAAAAAAAAGGTGTTGAATATGAGGAAAATTTACATATAATAATTTAGAAATGTTGGGATCCAAATATAAATTAGGAAAAAATTGGTCAATACTCCGTAACGACGGGTTTTCCTCAAAGTACATCAAACAACATAAAACAGCGGAGTACGTCAAACAACATAAAACAGCGGAACTCAAAGCATAGATCAAGGTTTCGCCTCAAAAGGGAATATCAGTAAAATAACTCAATGATATAAAATCAACTCAAAGAACCCAACCTGATGTTACATATCAGAGCATCAAAATACTCCTCGACGGTGTCCACGGCTAAACTTGCTCATCTGCACGTTACCCACGTGGAGGTAACATTCAAACAAGCAGGGTGAGTAAGACAATTCATAATAATCAATGTATAACAATTAATGCATAAATGGCATATTACTCATAGTTATATTCAACACATTGATATCCTTCAAAATATGCCTCAAAAGCCACAACATCATAATTTATACACAAAGGCTCATAAATGCAAATGCAACATAGACTCAATGCATGTGGTACCAATCATCACAGCGTGATGGACACTGGGCCATCAACCCTCCATAGATCCCCATCAATAGGATCAGAGCACATCAAAATACTTCACATCCGCACAGGGGGATTGAAGCCAAAGTAATCGAGGTCCTGAACCGAAGTCCGGATGCACATGAATGCATGATGCACACGTCACAAATATTCCTCATAATAACATCATAGGTGCATCATCATTCATCATATTCATCATATTCGTCATATTCATCATATTCGTCATATTCATCATATTCATCATATTCGTCATATTCATCATCATCATCATCAAACGTCATAGCTCATCAACACAGTCATCATCGTACGTTACGTCATCATTACTCGTTATAATAATCATCTTCATACTTCATAGCTCATCATAATAATCATCATCACTATATAAATCATCGTATCTCACATAACTCATCATAATAATCATCGTCATTACATAAATCATCATATCTCATGTCATCAAATAATTCATCATAATAATCATCATCATCACATAAATCATCATAATTCATCAAACATCATATAATCATAATTCATCATAATAATTAATCTCACACATCATGTCATCATATAATCACGTAGAAATCACATATTAGCTCATAGTCATATTATCACATATTATCCCATATTAATTCATAATGCTACCCCATATTATCTCATATTAATTTATCAAATTATACCCGCGGTAATTCTCACACTATCGCCTATCAATCACATAAACTTCACAGTCCTAATCATGTTAATTCATCATATTATCACAGTTACCCTCATGGTAATTCATCAGGAAAATCGCAGCATCAAAACATCAAGACATCCTTGAACCAGAACATGATTCATTAATAGAACATATACACAATTGACTTCTCAAACATAATTAGATATAAAAATATTGGGAAAACCATTCTCTTATTTATACTATGTTATAGCCCTGTTTATAAGCTTTCCAACGCTTCGAACGGGAGTCAAAACGGACTTACGGAACAAAAGTTATGTCCAAAACAATTTCGACCAAAAACATGAACAGTCGTGACGAACAGCAAAACGTTGTTACACTCCGGAATCTAAATCAACCAAAAAGTCCATGCGATTCACTTCCTTAATGCCCCCAAAACATCCCTAAATCATCCCTAAATTAATAGAACATATACACAATTGACTTCTCAAACATAATTAGATATAAAAATATTAGGGAAACAATTCTCTTATTTATACTATGTTATAGCCCTGTTTATAAGCTTTCCAACGCTTCGAACGGGGTCAAAACGGACTTACGGATCAAAAGTTACGTCCAAAACAATTTCGACCAAAAACATGAACAGTCGTGACGAACAACAAAACGCTGTTACGCTCCGGAACCTAAATCAACCCAAAAGTCCATGCGATTCACTTCCTTAATGCCCCCAAAACATCCCTAAATCATCCCTAATGTCCTACGGCGATAAAGGCACAAAACCTACGGTTTATTAGGCCAATCTGACAATATTTGCACTGCCTAAAACACTATTTTCCTGCAATTGCTCTGAGTGTGTCAAAGTTACTCATATTTGAATATTCCTATTCCTACAGAGTCAAACATATTACAATCCAAGGTTTTGGCCACGAAGGCCTAAGGTTTCCTTTCTCATGTTACACATCAAACAGTCAGAAATACTAACCACTAACCACAACCCCCAAGGTTTCAATATCAGTTTCCCTCAATTTCCCACTATCAACCCAAAATACCATAAATCATAAACTTCACCATAAACACACCGAAAGGCATACATTGAAAATCATGAAATGTGATACTACCCATACCTTAGCCGATTCAAAGCTTTCACGATTGTCTCCGGGAATCTCCGGCCTCCAACCGTTCCTTCAGGCTTTGGCCACCATATTTTCACGGTTAACACAAATGAATTCTAATTTGTCCCACTTAGTCCCGGGTCTCTCAATTTGGGCTTTTCCCATAATATCCTTACTAACTCCTCCAAATGCCCAATTTACCCTTATTTCACGTATTTTTATTTTAATTAATAATAATAATAATAATAATAATAATAATAATAATATATTCATATTATATACTATTATTCCAAAATAAATAACTCAATTCCATTAAATTCTCCATAATTCACAAAACCACCAAAAATCATCGAAAAATGAATATTCTTAATTAAATAAATTAATAAAAATATTCCAATTAAATTTAGGGTGTTATGGTATTGAGACATCAAAGTAGCATACAATTGACATAAAATATATGAAGTCACATAAGTTATATCATATGCGCTTACATATACAACATTTTCAAAAACACAAAATACTAAGAATACATAACGAAAATTAAAATAAACTTATATTATAAGATTAAACTTTTTATTTTCATGAAATTTGATCATTTCAAAAGATAAACAACAACATGGGGTGAGATAACAACATTTCATTAGAGTTATACTAAAATCATAAGTTCCCTCAGTCTCGAGGTCATCTAGGACTACAAAAGATTCTATAAGGTTCTAACACTTGCGTGTTTTTTTAAAATTAAAACAAATGGAATCAAAACATATTAAGCATCATATAATGTGGGATTGTCGATACACCCGCTCTAATGTTTATGCATGTCTCACGAGACATCTAACTTAGTGGAATGTAAATGGCCTACTAGCGCTTCTCAAAGATCTGTCTCATTCGATCCAATCAAGTAGTGTTTCAACTTTGATTCCTTGAATATCTAGATTTCTCATTCCTGCGAAAATTCCATGTATAGATAATTAAAGATCAAAACTCAGATCTACGCTAGAATTATAAAAGAGTGTGGGTAATTACCTCTAAGGTCATACTAAAGATTTACGAGCAACCTTCTTGTTTCACTTTGCCTCAATTATCCGTCACCAACACGGTGTCACGGCGTAAAAAATAGAAGTTTGAAACGTTCTGGTTTTTAAGTGTTATTCATATTATTTATTAAAGATTTGTATAAATATATTAATATAAAAAGCAACGAATCTGTTGTAGTCTAGTTGGTCAGGATACTCGGCTCTAACCCGAGAGACACGGGATCAAGTCCCGGCAACGGAAATTATTTTATATTTGACTTTTGAAATCTATTTCTCAATGTTTTTGTAACAAAGCATTGATTTGCACCTGTTTTATTTATATGTTTTTTTTATATTAATAAAATAAAACTCTTTTAAAAAAAAGGTGTTGAATATGAGGAAAATTTACATATAATAATTTAGAAATGTTGGGATCCAAATATAAATTAGGAAAAAATCTATTGATTTCATATAGTAACATGAAGTTAGTAAAGAACATACCTTACAATATAAAGAGTGACATGGATCTTCAAATATATAAAATATGAAAAATTATTAATTTTTATCTAATATTCTTTAATGTTTAATTTGTTAATTGAATTGAAAGTCAATGTCATAAATTTTTAATTATTTTGTTTTTTTGAATAAATAAATCTCATTAAAAAGCCACAGAAGGACGTACATTTCTCAAAGTCAACAAAATTGGTAAATACTCCGTAACGACGGGTTTTCCTCAAAGTACATCAAACAACATAAAACAGCGAAACTCAAAGCATAGATCAAGGTTTCGCCTCAAAAGGGAACATCAGTAAAATAACCCAATGATATAAAATCAACTCAAAGAACCCAACCCGATTTTACATATCAGAGCAAGACCCTCTAAATTAACCATAAAGGCTAACGACTCTAAAACTTCAAAATACTCCTCGACGGCGTCCACGGCTAAACTTGCTAATCTGCACGTTACCCACGTGGAGGTAACATTCAAACAAGCAGGGTGAGTAAGACAATTCATAATAATCACTGTATAACAATTAATGCATAAACGGCATATTACTCATAGTTATATTCAACACATTGATATCCTTCAAAATATCCCTCAAAAGCCACAACATCATAATTTATACACAAAGGTTCATAAATGCAAATGCAACATAGACTCAATGCATGTGGTACCAATCATCACAGCGCGATGGACACTGGGCCATCAACCCTCCATAGATCCCCATCAATAGGATCGGAGCACAACAAAATACTTCACATCCGCACAGTGGGATTGAAGCCAAAGTAATCGAGGTCCTGAACCGATGTCCGGATGCACATAAATGCATGATGCACACGTCACAAATCTTCCTCATAATAACATCATAGGTGCATCATCATTCATCATATTCATCATATTCGTCATATTCATCATATTCATCATATTCGTCATATTCATCATCATGATCAAACGTCATAGCTCATCAACACAGTCATCATCGTACGCTACGTCATCATAACTCGTTATAATAATAATCTTCATACTTCACAGCTCATCATAATAATCATCATCACCATATAAATCATCGTATCTCACATAACTCATCATAATAATCATCGTCATCACATAAATCATCATATCTCATGTTATCACATAATTCATCATAATAATCATCATCATCACATAAATCATCATAATTCATCAAACATCATATAATCATAATTCATCATAATAATTAATCTCACACATCATGTCATCATATAATCACGTAGAAATCACATATTAGCTCATAGTCATATTATCGCATATTATCCCATATTAATTCATAATGCTACCCCCATATTATTTCATATTAATTTATCAAATTATACCCGCGGTAATCCTCACACTATCGCCTATCAATCACATAAACTTCATAGTCCTAATCATGTTAATTCATCATATTATCACAGTTACCCTCATGGTAATTCATCAGGAAAATCGCAGCATCAAAACATCAAGGCATCCTTGAACCAGAACATGATTCATTAATAGAACATATACACAATTGACTTCTCAAACATAATTAGATATAAAACTATTGGGAAAACAATTCTCTTATTTATACTATATTATAGCCCTTTTTATTAGCTTTCCAACGCTTCGAACGGGGTGATAACGGACTTACGGATCAAAAGTTACGTCCAAAATAATTTCGACCAAAAACATGAACAGTCGTGACGAACAACAAAACGCTGTTACGCTCCGGAACCTAAATCAACCCAAAAGTCCACGCGATTCACTTCCTTAATGCCCCCAAAACATCCCTAAATCATCCCTATGGTCCTACGGCGATAAAGGCACAAAACCTACGGTTTATTAGGCAAATCTGACAACATTTGCACTGCCTAAAACACTATTTTCCTGCAATTGCTCTGAGTGTGTCAGAGTTACTCATATTTGAATATTCCTATTCCTACAGGGTCAAACATATTACAATCCAAGGTTTTGGCCACGAAGGCCTAAGGTTTCCTTTCTCATGTTACACATCAAACAGTCAGAAATACTAACCACAACCCCCAAGGTTTCATTATCAATTTCCCTCAATTTCCTACTATCAACCCAAAATACCATAAATCATAAACTTCACCATAAACACACCGAAAGGCATACATAGAAAATCATGAAATGTGATACTCCCCATACCTTAGCCGATTCAAAGCTTTCACGATTGTCTCCGGGAATCTTCGGCCTCCAACCTTTCCTTCAGAGCTTTGGCCACCATATTTTCACGGTTAACACAAATGAATTCTAATTTGTCCCACTTAGTCCCGGGTCTCTCAATTTGGCCTTTTCCCATAATATCCTTACTAACTCCTCCAAATGCCCAATTTACCCTTATTTCACGTATTTTTATTTTAATTAATAATAATAATAATAATATATTCATATTATATACTATTATTGCAAAATAAATAACTCAATTTCATTAAATTCTCCATAATTCACAAAACCACCAAAAATCATCGAAAAATGAATATTCTTAATTAAATAAATTAATAAAAATATTCCAATTAAATTTAGGGTGTTATGGTATTGATACATCAAAGTAGCATACAATTGACATAAAATATATGAAGTCACATAAGTTATATCATATGCGCTTACATATACAACATTTTCAAAAACACAAAATACTAAGAATACATAACGAAAAGTAAAATAAACTTATATTATAAGATTAAACTTTTTATTTTCATGAAATTTGATCATTTCAAAAGATAAACAACAACATGGGGTGAGATAACAACATTTCATTAGAGTTATACTAAAATCCTAAGTTCCCTCAGTCTCGAGGTCATCTAGGACTACAAAAGATTCTATAAGGTTCTAACACTTGCGTGTTTTTTTAAAATTAAAACAAATGGAATCAAAACATATTAAGCATCATATAATGTGGGATTGTCGATACACCCGCTCTAATGTTTATGCATGTCTCAGGAGACAGCTAACTTAGTGGAATGTCAATGGCCTACTAGCGCTTCTCAGAGATCTGTCTCATTCGATCCAATCAAGTAGTGTTTCAACTTTGATTCCTTGAATATCTAGATTTCTCATTCCTGCGAAAATTCCATGTATAGATAATTAAAGATCAAAACTCAGATCTATGCTAGAATTATCAAAGAGTGCGGGTAATTACCTCTAAGGTCATACTAAAGGTTTTCGATCAACCTTCTTGTTTCACTTTGCCTCAATTATCCGTCACCAACACGGTGTCACGGCGTAAAAAATAGAAGTTTGAAACGTTCTGGTTTTTAAGTGTTATTCTTATTATTTACTAAAGATTTGTATAAATATATTAATATAAAAAGCAACAAATTCGTTGTAGTCTAGTTGGTCAGGATACTCGGCTCTCACCCGAGAGACCCGGGTTCAAGTCCCGGCAACGGAAATTATTTTATATTTGACTTTTGAAATCTATTTCTCAATGTTTTTGTAACAAAGCATTGATTTGCACCTGTTTGATTTAAAAAATAAAATTAAAATTGTATTTATATTTATATGTTTTTTTATATTAATAAAATAAAACTCTTTTAAAAAAAAGGTGTTGAATATGAGGAAAATTTACATATAATAATTTAGAAATGTTAGGATCCAATAAAATAAAACTCTTTTAAAAAAAAGGTGTTGAATATGAGGAAAATTTACATATAATAATTTAGAAATGTTAGGATCCAAATATAAATTAGGAAAAAATCTATTGATTTCATATAGTAACATGAAGTTAGTAAAGAACATACCTCACAATATAAAGAGTGACATGGATCTTCAAATATATAAAATATGAAAAATTATTAATTTTTATCTAATATTCTTTAATGTTTAATTTTTAATTGAATTGAAAGTCAATGTCATAAATTTTTAATTATTTTGTTTTTTTGAATAAATAAATCTCATTAAAAAGCCACAGAAGGGCGTACATTTCTCAAAGTCAACAAAATTGGTCAATACTCCGTAACGACGAGTTTTCCTCAAAGTACATCAAACAACATAAAATAGCGGAACTCAAAGCATAGATCAAGGTTTCGCCTCAAAAGGGAACATCAGTAAAATAACCCAATGATATAAAATCAACTCAAAGAACCCAACCCGATTTTACATATCAGAGCAAGACCCTCTAAATTAACCATAAAGGCTAACGACTCTAAAACTTCAAAATACTCCTCGACGGCGTCCACGACTAAACTTGCTAATCTGCACGTTACCCACGTGGAGGTAACATTCAAACAAGCAGGGTGAGTAAGACAATTCATAATAATCAATGTATAACAATTAATGCATAAACGGCATATTACTCATAGTTATATTCAACACATTGATATCCTTCAAAATATGCCTCAAAAGCCACAACATCATAATTTATACACAAAGGTTCATAAATGCAAATGCAACATAGACTCAATGCATGTGGTACCAATCATCACAGCGCGATGGACACTGGGCCATCAACCCTCCATAGATCCCCATCAATAGGATCGGAGCACAACAAAATACTTCACATCCGCACAGTGGGATTGAAGCCAAAGTAATCGAGGTCCTGAACCGATGTCCGGATGCACATAAATGCATGATGCACACGTCACAAATCTTCCTCATAATAACATCATAGGTGCATCATCATTCATCATATTCATCATATTCGTCATATTCATCATATTCGTCATATTCATCATCATGATCAAACGTCATAGCTCATCAACACAGTCATCATCGTACGCTACGTCATCATAACTCGTTATAATAATAATCTTCATACTTCACAGCTCATCATAATAATCATCATCACCATATAAATCATCGTATCTCACATAACTCATCATAATAATCATCGTCATCACATAAATCATCATATCTCATGTTATCACATAATTCATCATAATAATCATCATCATCACATAAATCATCATAATTCATCAAACATCATATAATCATAATTCATCATAATAATTAATCTCACACATCATGTCATCATATAATCACGTAGAAATCACATATTAGCTCATAGTCATATTATCGCATATTATCCCATATTAATTCATAATGCTACCCCCATATTATTTAATATTAATTTATCAAATTATACCCGCGGTAATCCTCACACTATAGCCTATCAATCACATAAACATCATAGTCCTAATCATGTTAATTCATCATATTATCACAGTTACCCTCATGGTAATTCATCAGGAAAATCGCAGCATCAAAACATCAAGGCATCCTTGAACCAGAACATGATTCATTAATAGAACATATACACAATTGACTTCTCAAATATAATTAGATATAAAACTATTGGGAAAAAAATTCTCTTATTTATACTATGTTATAGCCCTTTTTATTAGCTTTCCAACGCTTCGAACGGGGGTAAAAACAGGCTTACGGATCAAAAGTTACGTCCAAAATAATTTCGACCAAAAACATGAACAGTCGTGACGAACAGCAAAACGCTGTTACGCTCCGGAACCTAAATCAACCCAAAAGTCCACGCGATTCACTTCCTTAATGCCCCAAAAACATCCCTAAATCATCCCTATGGTCCTACGGCGATAAAGGCACAAAACCTACGGTTTATTAGGCAAATCTGACAACATTTGCACTGCCTAAAACACTATTTTCCTGCAATTGCTCTGAGTGTGTCAGAGTTACTCATATTTGAATATTCCTATTCCTACAGGGTCAAACATATTACAATCCAAGGTTTTGGCCACGAAGGCCTAAGGTTTCCTTTCTCATGTTACACATCAAACAGTCAGAAATACTAACCACAACCCCCAAGGTTTCATTATCAGTTTCCCTCAATTTCCTACTATCAACCCAAAATACCATAAATCATAAACTTCACCATAAACACACCGAAAGGCATACATAGAAAATCATGAAATGTGATACTCCCCATACCTTAGCCGATTCAAAGCTTTCACGATTGTCTCCGGGAATCTTCGGCCTCCAACCTTTCCTTCAGAGCTTTGGCCACCATATTTTCACGGTTAACACAAATGAATTCTAATTTGTCCCACTTAGTCCCGGGTCTCTCAATTTGGCCTTTTCCCATAATATCCTTACTAACTCCTCCAAATGCCCAATTTACCCTTATTTCACGTATTTTTATTTTAATTAATAATAATAATAATAATATATTCATATTATATACTATTATTGCAAAATAAATAACTCAATTCCATTAAATTCTCCATAATTCACAAAACCACCAAAAATCATCGAAAAATGAATATTCTTAGTTAAATAAATTAATAAAAATATTCCAATTAAATTTAGGGTGTTATGGTATTGATACATCAAAGTAGCATACAATTGACATAAAATATATGAAGTCACATAAGTTATATCATATGCGCTTACATATACAACATTTTCAAAAACACAAAATACTAAGAATACATAACGAAAAGTAAAATAAACTTATATTATAAGATTAAACTTTTTATTTTCATGAAATTTGATCATTTCAAAAGATAAACAACAACATGGGGTGAGATAACAACATTTCATTAGAGTTATACTAAAATCCTAAGTTCCCTCAGTCTCGAGGTCATCTAGGACTACAAAAGATTCTATAAGGTTCTAACACTTGCGTGTTTTTTTAAAATTAAAACAAATGGAATCAAAACATATTAAGCATCATATAATGTGGGATTGTCGATACACCCGCTCTAATGTTTATGCATGTCTCAGGAGACAGCTAACTTAGTGGAATGTCAATGGCCTACTAGCGCTTCTCAAAGATCTGTCTCATTCGATCCAATCAAGTAGTGTTTCAACTTTGATTCCTTGAATATCTAGATTTCTCATTCCTGCGAAAATTCCATGTATAGATAATTAAAGATCAAAACTCAGATCTATGCTAGAATTATCAAAGAGTGCGGGTAATTACCTCTAAGGTCATACTAAAGGTTTTCGATCAACCTTCTTGTTTCACTTTGCCTCAATTATCCGTCACCAACACGGTGTCACGGCGTAAAAAATAGAAGTTTGAAACGTTCTGGTTTTTAAGTGTTATTCTTATTATTTACTAAAGATTTGTATAAATATATTAATATAAAAAGCAACAAATTCGTTGTAGTCTAGTTGGTCAGGATACTCGGCTCTCACCCGAGAGACCCGGGTTCAAGTCCCGGCAACGGAAATTATTTTATATTTGACTTTTGAAATCTATTTCTCAATGTTTTTGTAACAAAGCATTGATTTGCACCTGTTTGATTTAAAAAATAAAATTAAAATTGTATTTATATTTATATGTTTTTTTATATTAATAAAATAAAACTCTTTTAAAAAAAAGGTGTTGAATATGAGGAAAATTTACATATAATAATTTAGAAATGTTAGGATCCAATAAAATAAAACTCTTTTAAAAAAAAGGTGTTGAATATGAGGAAAATTTACATATAATAATTTAGAAATGTTAGGATCCAAATATAAATTAGGAAAAAATCTATTGATTTCATATAGTAACATGAAGTTAGTAAAGAACATACCTCACAATATAAAGAGTGACATGGATCTTCAAATATATAAAATATGAAAAATTATTAATTTTTATCTAATATTCTTTAATGTTTAATTTTTAATTGAATTGAAAGTCAATGTCATAAATTTTTAATTATTTTGTTTTTTTGAATAAATAAATCTCATTAAAAAGCCACAGAAGGGCGTACATTTCTCAAAGTCAACAAAATTGGTCAATACTCCGTAACGACGAGTTTTCCTCAAAGTACATCAAACAACATAAAATAGCGGAACTCAAAGCATAGATCAAGGTTTCGCCTCAAAAGGGAACATCAGTAAAATAACCCAATGATATAAAATCAACTCAAAGAACCCAACCCGATTTTACATATCAGAGCAAGACCCTCTAAATTAACCATAAAGGCTAACGACTCTAAAACTTCAAAATACTCCTCGACGGCGTCCACGACTAAACTTGCTAATCTGCACGTTACCCACGTGGAGGTAACATTCAAACAAGCAGGGTGAGTAAGACAATTCATAATAATCAATGTATAACAATTAATGCATAAACGGCATATTACTCATAGTTATATTCAACACATTGATATCCTTCAAAATATGCCTCAAAAGCCACAACATCATAATTTATACACAAAGGTTCATAAATGCAAATGCAACATAGACTCAATGCATGTGGTACCAATCATCACAGCGCGATGGACACTGGGCCATCAACCCTCCATAGATCCCCATCAATAGGATCGGAGCACAACAAAATACTTCACATCCGCACAGTGGGATTGAAGCCAAAGTAATCGAGGTCCTGAACCGATGTCCGGATGCACATAAATGCATGATGCACACGTCACAAATCTTCCTCATAATAACATCATAGGTGCATCATCATTCATCATATTCATCATATTCGTCATATTCATCATATTCGTCATATTCATCATCATGATCAAACGTCATAGCTCATCAACACAGTCATCATCGTACGCTACGTCATCATAACTCGTTATAATAATAATCTTCATACTTCACAGCTCATCATAATAATCATCATCACCATATAAATCATCGTATCTCACATAACTCATCATAATAATCATCGTCATCACATAAATCATCATATCTCATGTTATCACATAATTCATCATAATAATCATCATCATCACATAAATCATCATAATTCATCAAACATCATATAATCATAATTCATCATAATAATTAATCTCACACATCATGTCATCATATAATCACGTAGAAATCACATATTAGCTCATAGTCATATTATCGCATATTATCCCATATTAATTCATAATGCTACCCCCATATTATTTCATATTAATTTATCAAATTATACCCGCGGTAATCCTCACACTATAGCCTATCAATCACATAAACATCATAGTCCTAATCATGTTAATTCATCATATTATCACAGTTACCCTCATGGTAATTCATCAGGAAAATCGCAGCATCAAAACATCAAGGCATCCTTGAACCAGAACATGATTCATTAATAGAACATATACACAATTGACTTCTCAAATATAATTAGATATAAAACTATTGGGAAAAAAATTCTCTTATTTATACTATGTTATAGCCCTTTTTATTAGCTTTCCAACGCTTCGAACGGGGGTAAAAACAGGCTTACGGATCAAAAGTTACGTCCAAAATAATTTCGACCAAAAACATGAACAGTCGTGACGAACAGCAAAACGCTGTTACGCTCCGGAACCTAAATCAACCCAAAAGTCCACGCGATTCACTTCCTTAATGCCCCAAAAACATCCCTAAATAATCCCTATGGTCCTACGGCGATAAAGGCACAAAACCTACGGTTTATTAGGCAAATCTGACAACATTTGCACTGCCTAAAACACTATTTTCCTGCAATTGCTCTGAGTGTGTCAGAGTTACTCATATTTGAATATTCCTATTCCTACAGGGTCAAACATATTACAATCCAAGGTTTTGGCCACGAAGGCCTAAGGTTTCCTTTCTCATGTTACACATCAAACAGTCAGAAATACTAACCACAACCCCCAAGGTTTCATTATCAGTTTCCCTCAATTTCCTACTATCAACCCAAAATACCATAAATCATAAACTTCACCATAAACACACCGAAAGGCATACATAGAAAATCATGAAATGTGATACTCCCCATACCTTAGCCGATTCAAAGCTTTCACGATTGTCTCCGGGAATCTTCGGCCTCCAACCTTTCCTTCAGAGCTTTGGCCACCATATTTTCACGGTTAACACAAATGAATTCTAATTTGTCCCACTTAGTCCCGGGTCTCTCAATTTGGCCTTTTCCCATAATATCCTTACTAACTCCTCCAAATGCCCAATTTACCCTTATTTCACGTATTTTTATTTTAATTAATAATAATAATAATAATAATATATTCATATTATATACTATTATTGCAAAATAAATAACTCAATTCCATTAAATTCTCCATAATTCACAAAACCACCAAAAATCATCGAAAAATGAATATTCTTAGTTAAATAAATTAATAAAAATATTCCAATTAAATTTAGGGTGTTATGGTATTGATACATCAAAGTAGCATACAATTGACATAAAATATATGAAGTCACATAAGTTATATCATATGCGCTTACATATACAACATTTTCAAAAACACAAAATACTAAGAATACATAACGAAAAGTAAAATAAACTTATATTATAAGATTAAACTTTTTATTTTCATGAAATTTGATCATTTCAAAAGATAAACAACAACATGGGGTGAGATAACAACATTTCATTAGAGTTATACTAAAATCCTAAGTTCCCTCAGTCTCGAGGTCATCTAGGACTACAAAAGATTCTATAAGGTTCTAACACTTGCGTGTTTTTTTAAAATTAAAACAAATGGAATCAAAACATATTAAGCATCATATAATGTGGGATTGTCGATACACCCGCTCTAATGTTTATGCATGTCTCAGGAGACAGCTAACTTAGTGGAATGTCAATGGCCTACTAGCGCTTCTCAAAGATTTGTCTCATTCGATCCAATCAAGTAGTGTTTCAACTTTGATTCCTTGAATATCTAGATTTCTCATTCCTGCGAAAATTCCATGTATAGATAATTAAAGATCAAAACTCAGATCTATGCTAGAATTATCAAAGAGTGCGGGTAATTACCTCTAAGGTCATACTAAAGGTTTTCGATCAACCTTCTTGTTTCACTTTGCCTCAATTATCCGTCACCAACACGGTGTCACGGCGTAAAAAATAGAAGTTTGAAACGTTCTGGTTTTTAAGTGTTATTCTTATTATTTACTAAAGATTTGTATAAATATATTAATATAAAAAGCAACAAATTCGTTGTAGTCTAGTTGGTCAGGATACTCGGCTCTCACCCGAGAGACCCGGGTTCAAGTCCCGGCAACGGAAATTATTTTATATTTGACTTTTGAAATCTATTTCTCAATGTTTTTGTAACAAAGCATTGATTTGCACCTGTTTGATTTAAAAAATAAAATTAAAATTGTATTTATATTTATATGTTTTTTTATATTAATAAAATAAAACTCTTTTAAAAAAAAGGTGTTGAATATGAGGAAAATTTACATATAATAATTTAGAAATGTTAGGATCCAATAAAATAAAACTCTTTTAAAAAAAAGGTGTTGAATATGAGGAAAATTTACATATAATAATTTAGAAATGTTAGGATCCAAATATAAATTAGGAAAAAATCTATTGATTTCATATAGTAACATGAAGTTAGTAAAGAACATACCTCACAATATAAAGAGTGACATGGATCTTCAAATATATAAAATATGAAAAATTATTAATTTTTATCTAATATTCTTTAATGTTTAATTTTTAATTGAATTGAAAGTCAATGTCATAAATTTTTAATTATTTTGTTTTTTTGAATAAATAAATCTCATTAAAAAGCCACAGAAGGGCGTACATTTCTCAAAGTCAACAAAATTGGTCAATACTCCGTAACGACGAGTTTTCCTCAAAGTACATCAAACAACATAAAATAGCGGAACTCAAAGCATAGATCAAGGTTTCGCCTCAAAAGGGAACATCAGTAAAATAACCCAATGATATAAAATCAACTCAAAGAACCCAACCCGATTTTACATATCAGAGCAAGACCCTCTAAATTAACCATAAAGGCTAACGACTCTAAAACTTCAAAATACTCCTCGACGGCGTCCACGACTAAACTTGCTAATCTGCACGTTACCCACGTGGAGGTAACATTCAAACAAGCAGGGTGAGTAAGACAATTCATAATAATCAATGTATAACAATTAATGCATAAACGACATATTACTCATAGTTATATTCAACACATTGATATCCTTCAAAATATGCCTCAAAAGCCACAACATCATAATTTATACACAAAGGTTCATAAATGCAAATGCAACATAGACTCAATGCATGTGGTACCAATCATCACAGCGCGATGGACACTGGGCCATCAACCCTCCATAGATCCCCATCAATAGGATCGGAGCACAACAAAATACTTCACATCCGCACAGTGGGATTGAAGCCAAAGTAATCGAGGTCCTGAACCGATGTCCGGATGCACATAAATGCATGATGCACACGTCACAAATCTTCCTCATAATAACATCATAGGTGCATCATCATTCATCATATTCATCATATTCGTCATATTCATCATATTCGTCATATTCATCATCATGATCAAACGTCATAGCTCATCAACACAGTCATCATCGTACGCTACGTCATCATAACTCGTTATAATAATAATCTTCATACTTCACAGCTCATCATAATAATCATCATCACCATATAAATCATCGTATCTCACATAACTCATCATAATAATCATCGTCATCACATAAATCATCATATCTCATGTTATCACATAATTCATCATAATAATCATCATCATCACATAAATCATCATAATTCATCAAACATCATATAATCATAATTCATCATAATAATTAATCTCACACATCATGTCATCATATAATCACGTAGAAATCACATATTAGCTCATAGTCATATTATCGCATATTATCCCATATTAATTCATAATGCTACCCCCATATTATTTCATATTAATTTATCAAATTATACCCGCGGTAATCCTCACACTATAGCCTATCAATCACATAAACATCATAGTCCTAATCATGTTAATTCATCATATTATCACAGTTACCCTCATGGTAATTCATCAGGAAAATCGCAGCATCAAAACATCAAGGCATCCTTGAACCAGAACATGATTCATTAATAGAACATATACACAATTGACTTCTCAAATATAATTAGATATAAAACTATTGGGAAAAAAATTCTCTTATTTATACTATGTTATAGCCCTTTTTATTAGCTTTCCAACGCTTCGAACGGGGGTAAAAACAGGCTTACGGATCAAAAGTTACGTCCAAAATAATTTCGACCAAAAACATGAACAGTCGTGACGAACAGCAAAACGCTGTTACGCTCCGGAACCTAAATCAACCCAAAAGTCCACGCGATTCACTTCCTTAATGCCCCAAAAACATCCCTAAATCATCCCTATGGTCCTACGGCGATAAAGGCACAAAACCTACGGTTTATTAGGCAAATCTGACAACATTTGCACTGCCTAAAACACTATTTTCCTGCAATTGCTCTGAGTGTGTCAGAGTTACTCATATTTGAATATTCCTATTCCTACAGGGTCAAACATATTACAATCCAAGGTTTTGGCCACGAAGGCCTAAGGTTTCCTTTCTCATGTTACACATCAAACAGTCAGAAATACTAACCACAACCCCCAAGGTTTCATTATCAGTTTCCCTCAATTTCCTACTATCAACCCAAAATACCATAAATCATAAACTTCACCATAAACACACCGAAAGGCATACATAGAAAATCATGAAATGTGATACTCCCCATACCTTAGCCGATTCAAAGCTTTCACGATTGTCTCCGGGAATCTTCGGCCTCCAACCTTTCCTTCAGAGCTTTGGCCACCATATTTTCACGGTTAACACAAATGAATTCTAATTTGTCCCACTTAGTCCCGGGTCTCTCAATTTGGCCTTTTCCCATAATATCCTTACTAACTCCTCCAAATGCCCAATTTACCCTTATTTCACGTATTTTTATTTTAATTAATAATAATAATAATAATATATTCATATTATATACTATTATTGCAAAATAAATAACTCAATTCCATTAAATTCTCCATAATTCACAAAACCACCAAAAATCATCGAAAAATGAATATTCTTAGTTAAATAAATTAATAAAAATATTCCAATTAAATTTAGGGTGTTATGGTATTGATACATCAAAGTAGCATACAATTGACATAAAATATATGAAGTCACATAAGTTATATCATATGCGCTTACATATACAACATTTTCAAAAACACAAAATACTAAGAATACATAACGAAAAGTAAAATAAACTTATATTATAAGATTAAACTTTTTATTTTCATGAAATTTGATCATTTCAAAAGATAAACAACAACATGGGGTGAGATAACAACATTTCATTAGAGTTATACTAAAATCCTAAGTTCCCTCAGTCTCGAGGTCATCTAGGACTACAAAAGATTCTATAAGGTTCTAACACTTGCGTGTTTTTTTAAAATTAAAACAAATGGAATCAAAACATATTAAGCATCATATAATGTGGGATTGTCGATACACCCGCTCTAATGTTTATGCATGTCTCAGGAGACAGCTAACTTAGTGGAATGTCAATGGCCTACTAGCGCTTCTCAAAGATCTGTCTCATTCGATCCAATCAAGTAGTGTTTCAACTTTGATTCCTTGAATATCTAGATTTCTCATTCCTGCGAAAATTCCATGTATAGATAATTAAAGATCAAAACTCAGATCTATGCTAGAATTATCAAAGAGTGCGGGTAATTACCTCTAAGGTCATACTAAAGGTTTTCGATCAACCTTCTTGTTTCACTTTGCCTCAATTATCCGTCACCAACACGGTGTCACGGCGTAAAAAATAGAAGTTTGAAACGTTCTGGTTTTTAAGTGTTATTCTTATTATTTACTAAAGATTTGTATAAATATATTAATATAAAAAGCAACAAATTCGTTGTAGTCTAGTTGGTCAGGATACTCGGCTCTCACCCGAATATGAGGAAAATTTACATATAATAATTTAGAAATGTTAGGATCCAATAAAATAAAACTCTTTTAAAAAAAAGGTGTTGAATATGAGGAAAATTTACATATAATAATTTAGAAATGTTAGGATCCAAATATAAATTAGGAAAAAATCTATTGATTTCATATAGTAACATGAAGTTAGTAAAGAACATACCTCACAATATAAAGAGTGACATGGATCTTCAAATATATAAAATATGAAAAAGTATTAATTTTTATCTAATATTCTTTAATGTTTAATTTTTAATTGAATTGAAAGTCAATGTCATAAATTTTTAATTATTTTGTTTTTTTGAATAAATAAATCTCATTAAAAAGCCACAGAAGGGCGTACATTTCTCAAAGTCAACAAAATTGGTCAATACTCCGTAACGACGAGTTTTCCTCAAAGTACATCAAACAACATAAAATAGCGGAACTCAAAGCATAGATCAAGGTTTCGCCTCAAAAGGGAACATCAGTAAAATAACCCAATGATATAAAATCAACTCAAAGAACCCAACCCGATTTTACATATCAGAGCAAGACCCTCTAAATTAACCATAAAGGCTAACGACTCTAAAACTTCAAAATACTCCTCGACGGCGTCCACGACTAAACTTGCTAATCTGCACGTTACCCACGTGGAGGTAACATTCAAACAAGCAGGGTGAGTAAAACAATTCATAATAATCAATGTATAACAATTAATGCATAAACGGCATATTACTCATAGTTATATTCAACACATTGATATCCTTCAAAATATGCCTCAAAAGCCACAACATCATAATTTATACACAAAGGTTCATAAATGCAAATGCAACATAGACTCAATGCATGTGGTACCAATCATCACAGCGCGATGGACACTGGGCCATCAACCCTCCATAGATCCCCATCAATAGGATCGGAGCACAACAAAATACTTCACATCCGCACAGTGGGATTGAAGCCAAAGTAATCGAGGTCCTGAACCGATGTCCGGATGCACATAAATGCATGATGCACACGTCACAAATCTTCCTCATAATAACATCATAGGTGCATCATCATTCATCATATTCATCATATTCGTCATATTCATCATATTCGTCATATTCATCATCATGATCAAACGTCATAGCTCATCAACACAGTCATCATCGTACGCTACGTCATCATAACTCGTTATAATAATAATCTTCATACTTCACAGCTCATCATAATAATCATCATCACCATATAAATCATCGTATCTCACATAACTCATCATAATAATCATCGTCATCACATAAATCATCATATCTCATGTTATCACATAATTCATCATAATAATCATCATCATCACATAAATCATCATAATTCATCAAACATCATATAATCATAATTCATCATAATAATTAATCTCATACATCATGTCATCATATAATCACGTAGAAATCACATATTAGCTCATAGTCATATTATCGTATATTATCCCATATTAATTCATAATGCTACCCCCATATTATTTCATATTAATTTATCAAATTATACCCGCGGTAATCCTCACACTATAGCCTATCAATCACATAAACATCATAGTCCTAATCATGTTAATTCATCATATTATCACAGTTACCCTCATGGTAATTCATCAGGAAAATCGCAGAATCAAAACATCAAGGCATCCTTGAACCAGAACATGATTCATTAATAGAACATATACACAATTGACTTCTCAAATATAATTAGATATAAAACTATTGGGAAAAAAATTCTCTTATTTATACTATGTTATAGCCCTTTTTATTAGCTTTCCAACGCTTCGAACGGGGGTAAAAACAGGCTTACGGATCAAAAGTTACGTCCAAAATAATTTCGACCAAAAACATGAACAGTCGTGACGAACAGCAAAACGCTGTTACGCTCCGGAACCTAAATCAACCCAAAAGTCCACGCGATTCACTTCCTTAATGTCCCCAAAACATCCCTAAATCATCCCTATGGTCCTACGGCGATAAAGGCACAAAACCTACGGTTTATTAGGCAAATCTGACAACATTTGCACTGCCTAAAACACTATTTTCCTGCAATTGCTCTGAGTGTGTCAGAGTTACTCATATTTGAATATTCCTATTCCTACAGGGTCAAACATATTACAATCCAAGGTTTTGGCCACGAAGGCCTAAGGTTTCCTTTCTCATGTTACACATCAAACAGTCAGAAATACTAACCACAACCCCCAAGGTTTCATTATCAGTTTCCCTCAATTTCCTACTATCAACCCAAAATACCATAAATCATAAACTTCACCATAAACACACCGAAAGGCATACATAGAAAATCATGAAATGTGATACTCCCCATACCTTAGCCGATTCAAAGCTTTCACGATTGTCTCCGGGAATCTTCGGCCTCCAACCTTTCCTTCAGAGCTTTGGCCACCATATTTTCACGGTTAACACAAATGAATTCTAATTTGTCCCACTTAGTCCCGGGTCTCTCAATTTGGCCTTTTCCCATAATATCCTTACTAACTCCTCCAAATGCCCAATTTACCCTTATTTCACGTATTTTTATTTTAATTAATAATAATAATAATAATATATTCATATTATATACTATTATTGCAAAATAAATAACTCAATTCCATTAAATTCTCCATAATTCACAAAACCACCAAAAATCATCGAAAAATGAATATTCTTAGTTAAATAAATTAATAAAAATATTCCAATTAAATTTAGGGTGTTATGGTATTGATACATCAAAGTAGCATACAATTGACATAAAATATATGAAGTCACATAAGTTATATCATATGCGCTTACATATACAACATTTTCAAAAACACAAAATACTAAGAATACATAACGAAAAGTAAAATAAACTTATATTATAAGATTAAACTTTTTATTTTCATGAAATTTGATCATTTCAAAAGATAAACAACAACATGGGGTGAGATAACAACATTTCATTAGAGTTATACTAAAATCCTAAGTTCCCTCAGTCTCGAGGTCATCTAGGACTACAAAAGATTCTATACGGTTCTAACACTTGCGTGTTTTTTTTAAATTAAAACAAATGGAATCAAAACATATTAAGCATCATATAATGTGGGATTGTCGATACACCCGCTCTAATGTTTATGCATGTCTCAGGAGACAGCTAACTTAGTGGAATGTCAATGGCCTACTAGCGCTTCTCAAAGATCTGTCTCATTCGATCCAATCAAGTAGTGTTTCAACTTTGATTCCTTGAATATCTAGATTTCTCATTCCTGCGAAAATTCCATGTATAGATAATTAAAGATCAAAACTCAGATCTATGCTAGAATTATCAAAGAGTGAGGGTAATTACCTCTAAGGTCATACTAAAGGTTTTCGATCAAGCTTCTTGTTTCACTTTGCCTCAATTATCCGTCACCAACACGGTGTCACGGCGTAGAAAATAGAAGTTTGAAACGTTCTGGTTTTTAAGTGTTATTCTTATTATTTACTAAAGATTTGTATAAATATATTAATATAAAAAGCAACGAATCCGTTGTAGTCTAGTTGGTCAGGATACTCGGCTCTCACCCGAGAGACCCGGGTTCAAGTCCCGGCAACGGAAATTATTTTATATTTGACTTTTGAAATCTATTTCTCAATGTTTTTGTAACAAAGCATTGATTTGCACCTGTTTGATTTAAAAAATAAAATTAAAATTGTATTTATATTTATATGTTTTTTTATATTAATAAAATAAAACTCTTTTAAAAAAAGGTGTTGAATATGAGGAAAATTTACATATAATAATTTAGAAATGTTAGGATCCAAATATAAATTAGGAAAAAATCTATTGATTTCATATAGTAACATGAAGTTAGTAAAGAACATACCTCACAATATAAAGAGTGACATGGATCTTCAAATATATAAAATATGAAAAATTATTAATTTTTATCTAATATTCTTTAATGTTTAATTTTTAATTGAATTGAAAGTCAATGTCATAAATTTTTAATTATTTTGTTTTTTTGAATAAATAAATCTCATTAAAAAGCCACAGAAGGGCGTACATTTCTCAAAGTCAACAAAATTGGTCAATACTCCGTAACGACGAGTTTTCCTCAAAGTACATCAAACAACATAAAACAGCGGAACTCAAAGCATAGATCAAGGTTTCGCCTCAAAAGGGAACATCAGTAAAATAACCCAATGATATAAAATCAACTCAAAGAACCCAACCCGATTTTACATATCAGAGCAAGACCCTCTAAATTAACCATAAAGGCTAACGACTCTAAAACTTCAAAATACTCCTCGACGGCGTCCACGGCTAAACTTGTTAATCTGCACGTTAACCACGTGGAGGTAACATTCAAACAAGCAGGGTGAGTAAGACAATTCATAATAATCAATGTATAACAATTAATGCATAAACGGCATATTACTCATAGTTATATTCAACACATTGATATCCTTCAAAATATGCCTCAAAAGCCACAACATCATAATTTATACACAAAGGCTCATAAATGCAAATGCAACATAGACTCAATGCATGTGGTACCAATCATCACAGCGCGATGGACACTGGGCCATCAACCCTCCATAGATCCCCATCAATAGGATCGGAGCACATCAAAATACTTCACATCCGCACAGTGGGATTGAAGCCAAAGTAATCGAGGTCCTAAACCGAAGTCCGGATGCACATGAATGCATGATGCACACGTCATAAATCTTCCTCATAATAACATCATAGGTGCATCATCATTCATCATATTCATCATATTCGTCATATTCATCATATTCATCATATTCGTCATATTCGTCATATTCATCATCATCATCAAACGTCATAGCTCATCAACACAGTCATCATCGTACGCTACGTCATCATAACTCGTTATAATAATAATCTTCATACTTCACAGCTCATCATAATAATCATCATCACCATATAAATCATCGTATCTCACATAACTCATCATAATAATCATCGTCATCACATAAATCATCATATCTCATGTTATCACATAATTCATCATAATAATCATCATCATCACATAAATCATCATAATTCATCAAACATCATATAATCATAATTCATCATAATAATTAATCTCACACATCATGTCATCATATAATCACGTAGAAATCACATATTAGCTCATAGTCATATTATCGCATATTATCCCATATTAATTCATAATGCTACCCCCATATTATTTCATATTAATTTATCAAATTATACCCGCGGTAATCCTCACACTATCGCCTATCAATCACATAAACTTCATAGTCCTAATCATGTTAATTCATCATATTATCACAGTTACCCTCATGGTAATTCATCAGGAAAATCGCAGCATCAAAACATCAAGACATCCTTGAACCAGAACATGATTCATTAATAGAACATATACAAAATTGACTTCTCAAACATAATTAGATATAAAAATATTGGGAAAACAATTCTATTATTTATACTATGTTATAGCCCTGTTTATTAGCTTTCCAACGCTTCGAACGGGGGTCAAAACAGACTTACGGATCAAAAGTTACGTCCAAAATAATTTCGACCAAAAACATGAACAGTCGTGACGAACAGCAAGACGTTGTTACGCTCCAGAACCTAAATCAACCCAAAAGTCCACGCGATTCACTTCCTTAATGCCCCCAAAACATCCCTAAATCATCCCTAAGGTCCTACGGCGATAAAGGCACAAAACCTACGGTTTATTAGGCAAATCTGACAACATTTGCACTGCCTAAAACACTATTTTCCTGCAATTGCTCTGAGTGTGTCAGAGTTACTCATATTTGAATATTTCTATTCCTACAGGGTCAAACATATTACAATCCAAGGTTTTGGCCACGAAGGCCTAAGGTTTCCTTTCTTATGTTACACATCAAACAGTCAGAAATACTAACCACAACCCCCAAGGTTTCATTATCAGTTTCCCTCAATTTCCTACTATCAATCCAAAATACCATAAATCATAAACTTCACCATAAACACACTGAAAGGCATACATAGAAAATCATGAAATGTGATACTCCCCATACCTTAGCCGATTCAAAGCTTTCACGATTGTCTCCGGGAATCTTCGGCCTCCAACCTTTCCTTCAGAGCTTTGGCCACCATATTTTCACGGTTAACACAAATGAATTCTAATTTGTCCCACTTAGTCCCGGGTCTCTCAATTTGGCTTTTTCCCATAATATCCTTACTAACTCCTCCAAATTCCCAATTTACCCTTATTTCACGTATTTTTATTTTAATTAATAATAATAATAATAATAATATATTCATATTATATACTATTATTCCAAAATAAATAACTCAATTCCATTAAATTCTCCATAATTCACAAAACCACCAAAAATCATCGAAAAATGAATATTCTTAATTAAATAAATTAATAAAAATATTCCAATTAAATTTAGAGTGTTATGGTATTGATACATCAAAGTAGCATACAATTGACATAAAATATATGAAGTCACATAAGTTATATCATATGCGCTAACCTATACAACATTTTCAAAAACACAAAATACTAAGAATACATAACGAAAATTAAAATAAACTTATATTATAAGATTAAACTTTTATTTTCATGAAATTTGATCATTTCAAAAGATAAACAACAACATGGGGTGAGATAACAACATTTCATTAGAGTTATACTAAAATCATAAGTTCCCTCAGTCTCGAGGTCATCTAGGACTACAAAAGATTCTATAAGGTTCTAACACTTGCGTGTTTTTTTAAAATTAAAACAAATGGAATCAAAACATATTAAGCATCATATAATGTGGGATTGTCGATACACCCGCTCTAATGTTTATGCATGTCTCAGGAGACAACTAACTTAGTGGAATGTCAATGGCCTACTAGCGCTTCTCAAAGATCTATCTCATTCGATCCAATCAAGTAGTGTTTCAACTTTGATTCCTTGAATATCTAGATTTCTCATTCCTGCGAAAATTCCATGTATAGATAATTAAAGATCAAAACTCAGATCTACGCTAGAATTATCAAAGAGTGCGGGTAATTACCTCTAAGGTCATACTAAAGGTTTTCGATCAACCTTCTTGTTTCACTTTGCCTCAATTATCCGTCACCAACACGGTGTCACGGCGTAAAAAATAGAAGTTTGAAACGTTCTGGTTTTTAAGTGTTATTCTTATTATTTATTAAAGATTTGTATAAATATATTAATATAAAAAGCAATGAATCCGTTGTAGTCTAGTTGGTCAGGATATTCGGCTCTCACCCGAGAGACCCGGGTTCAAGTCCTGGCAATGGAAATTATTTTATATTTGACTTTTGAAATCTATTTCTCAATGTTTTTGTAACAAAGCATTGATTTGCACCTGTTTGATTTAAAAAATAAAATTAAAATTGTATTTATATTTATATATATTAAAATTGTAACAAAGAATATGAGGAAAATTTACATATAATAATTTAGAAATGTTGGGATCCAAATATAAATTAGGAAAAAATCTATTGATTTCATATAGAAACATGAAGTTAGTAAAGAACATATCTCACAATATAAAGAGTGACATGGATCTTCAAATATATAAAATATGAAAAATTATTAATTTTTATCTAATATTCTTTAATGTTTAATTTGTTAATTGAATTGAAAGTCAATGTCATAAAATTTTAATTATTTTGTTTTTTTGAATAAATAAATCTCATTAAAAAGCCACAGAAGGGCGTACATTTCTCAAAGTCAGCAAAATTGGTCAATACTCCGTAACGACGAGTTTTCCTCAAAGTACATCAAACAACATAAAACAGCGGAACTCAAAGCATAGATCAAGGTTTCGCCTCAAAAGGGAACATCAGTAAAATAACCCAATGATATAAAATCAACTCAAAGAACCCAACCCGATTTTACATATCAGAGCAAGACCCTCTAAATTAACCATAAAGGCTAACGACTCTAAAACTTCAAAATACTCCTCGGCAGCGTCCACGGCTAAACTTGTTAATCTGCATGTTACCCACGTGGAGGTAACATTCAAACAAGCAGGGTGAGTAAGACAATTCATAACAATCAATGTATAAAAATTAATGCATAAACGGCATATTACTCATAGTTATATTCAACACATTGATATCCTTCAAAATATGCCTCAAAAGCCACAACATCATAATTTATACACAAAGGCTCATAAATGCAAATGCAACATAGACTCAATGCATGTGGTACCAATCATCACAGCGTGATGGACACTGGGCCATCAACCCTCCATAGATCCCCATCAATAGGATCGGAGCATATCAAAATACTTCACATCCGCACAGTGGGATTGAAGCCAAAGTAATTGAGTTCCTGAACCGAAGTCCGGATGCACATGAATGCATGATGCACACGTCACAAATCTTCCTCATAATAACATCATAGGTGCATCATCATTCATCATGTTCATCATATTCGTCATATTCATCATATTCATCATATTCGTCATATTCATCATCATCATCAAACGTAACAGCTCATCAACACAGTCATCATCATACGTTACGTCATCATAACTCGTTATAATAATAATCTTCATACTTCATAGCTCATCATAATAATCATCGTCACCATATAAATCATCGTATCTCACATAACTCATCATAATAATCATCGTCATCACATAAATCATCATATCTCATGTTATCACATAATTCATCATAATAATCATCATCATCACATAAATCATCATAATTCATCAAACATCATATAATCATAATTCATCATAATAATTAATCTCACACATCATGTCATCATATAATCACGTAGAAATCACATATTAGCTCATAGTCATATTATCGCATATTATCCCATATTAATTCATAATGCTACCCCCATATTATTTCATATTAATTTATCAAATTATACCCGCGGTAATCCTCACACTATCGCTTATCAATCACATAAACTTCATAGTCCTAATCATGTTAATTCATCATATTATCACAGTTACCCTCATGGTAATTCATCAGGAAAATCGCAGCATCAAAACATCAAGACATCCTTGAACCAGAACATGATTCATTAATAGAACATATACACAATTGACTTATCAAATATAATTAGATATAAAAATATTGGGAAAACAATTCACTTATTTATACTATGTTATAGCCCTGTTTATTAGCTTTCCAACGCTTCGAACGGGGTCAAAACGGACTTACGGATCAAAAGTTACGTCCAAAATAATTTTGACCAAACACATGAACAGTCGTGACGAACAGCAAAACGCTGTTACGCTCCAGAACCTAAATCAACCCAAAAGTCCACGCGATTCACATCCTTAATGCCCCCAAAACATCCCTAAATCATCCCTAAGGTCCTACGGCAATAAAGGCACAAAACCTACGGTTTATTAGGCAAATCTGACAACATTTGCACTGCCTAAAACACTATTTTCCTGCAATTGCTCTGAGTGTGTCAGAGTTACTCATATTTGAATATTCCTATTCCTACAGGGTCAAACATATTACAATCCAAGGTTTTGGCCACGAAGGCCTAAGGTTTCCTTTCTCGTGTTACACATCAAACAGTCAGAAATACTAACCACAACCCCCAAGGTTTCATTATCAGTTTCCCTCAATTTCCTACTATCAATCCAAAATACCATAAATCATAAACTTCACCATAAACACACCGAAAGGCATACATAGAAAATCATGAAATGTGATACTCCCCATAACTTAGCCGATTCAAAGCTTTCACGATTGTCTCCGGGAATCTTCGGCCTCCAACCTTTCCTTCAGAGCTTTGGCCACCATATTTTCACGGTTAACACAAATGAATTCTAATTTGTCCCACTTAGTCCCGGGTCTCTCAATTTGGCCTTTTCCCATAATATCCTTACTAACTCCTCCAAATGCCCAATTTACCCTTATTTCACGTATTTTTATTTTAATTAATAATAATAATAATAATAATATATTCATATTATATACTATTATTCCAAAATAAATAACTCAATTCCATTAAATTCTCCATAATTCACAAAACCACCAAAAATCATCGAAAAATGTATATTCTTAATTAAATAAATTAATAAAAATATTCCAATTAAATTTAGAGTGTTATGGTATTGATACATCAAAGTAGCATACAATTGACATAAAATATATGAAGTCACATAAGTTATATCATATGCGCTAACCTATACAACATTTTCAAAAACACAAAATACTAAGAATACATAACGAAAATTAAAATAAACTTATATTATAAGATTAAACTTTTTATTTTCATGAAATTTGATCATTTCAAAAGATAAACAACAACATGGGGTGAGATAACAACATTTCATTAGAGTTATACTAAAATCATAAGTTCCCTCAGTCTCGAGGTCATCTAGGACTACAAAAGATTCTATAAGGTTCTAACACTTGCGTGTTTTTTTAAAATTAAAACAAATGGAATCAAAACATATTAAGCATCATATAATGTGGGATTGTCGATACACCCGCTCTAATGTTTATGCATGTCTCAGGAGACAACTAACTTAGTGGAATGTCAATGGCCTACTAGCTTCTCAAAGATCTATCTCATTCGATCCAATCAAGTAGTGTTTCAACTTTGATTCCTTGAATATCTAGATTTCTCATTCCTGCGAAAATTCCATGTATAGATAATTAAAGATCAAAACTCAGATCTACGCTAGAATTATCAAAGAGTGCGGGTAATTACCTCTAAGGTCATACTAAAGGTTTTCGATCAACCTTCTTGTTTCACTTTGCCTCAATTATCCGTCACCAACACGGTGTCACGGTGTAAAAAATAGAAGTTTGAAACGTTCTGGTTTTTAAGTGTTATTCTTATTATTTATTAAAGATTTGTATAAATATATTAATATAAAAAGCAACGAATCCGTTGTAGTCTAGTTGGTCAGGATACTCGGCTCTCACCCGAGAGACCCGGGTTCAAGTCCCGGCAACGGAAATTATTTTATATTTGACTTTTGAAATCTATTTCTCAATGTTTTTGTAACAAAGCATTGATTTGCACCTGTTTGATTTAAAAAATAAAATTAAAATTGTATTTATATTTATATATATTAAAATTGTAACAAAGAATATGAGGAAAATTTACCTATAATAATTTAGAAATGTTGGGATCCAAATATAAATTAGGAAAAAATCTATTGATTTCATATAGAAACATGAAGTTAGTAAAGAACATACCTCACAATATAAAGAGTGACATGGATCTTCAAATATATAAAATATGAAAAATTATTAATTTTTATCTAATATTCTTTAATGTTTAATTTGTTAATTGAATTGAAAGTCAATGTCATAAAATTTTAATTATTTTGTTTTTTTGAATAAATAAATCTCATTAAAAAGCCACAGAAGGGCGTACATTTCTCAAAGTCAGCAAAATTGGTCAATACTCCGTAACGACGAGTTTTCCTCAAAGTACATCAAACAACGTAAAACAGCGGAACTCAAAGCATAGATCAAGGTTTCGCCTCAAAAGGGAACATCAGTAAAATAACCCAATGATATAAAATCAACTCAAAGAACCCAACCCGATTTTACATATCAGAGCAAGACCCTCTAAATTAACCATAAAGGCTAACGACTCTAAAACTTCAAAATACTCCTCGGCAGCGTCCACGACTAAACTTGTTAATCTGCATGTTACCCACGTGGAGGTAACATTCAAACAAGCAGGGTGAGTAAGACAATTCATAATAATCAATGTATAAAAATTAATGCATAAACGGCATATTACTCATAGTTATATTCAACACATTGATATCCTTCAAAATATGCCTCAAAAGCCACAACATCATAATTTATACACAAAGGCTCATAAATGCAAATGCAACATAGACTCAACGCATGTGGTACCAATCATCACAGCGCGATGGACATTGGGCCATCAACCCTCCATAGATCCCCATCAATAGGATCGGAGCATATCAAAATACTTCACATCCGCACAGTGGGATTGAAGCCAAAGTAATTGAGTTCCTGAACCGAAGTCCGGATGCACATGAATGCATGATGCACACGTCACAAATCTTCCTCATAATAACATCATAGGTGCATCATCATTCATCATGTTCATCATATTCGTCATATTCATCATATTCATCATATTCGTCATATTCATCATCATCATCAAACGTCACAGCTCATCAACACAGTCATCATCATACGTTACGTCATCATAACTCGTTATAATAATAATCTTCATACTTCATAGCTCATCATAATAATCATCGTCACCATATAAATCATCGTATCTCACATAACTCATCATAATAATCATCGTCATCACATAAATCATCATATCTCATGTTATCACATAATTCATCATAATAATCATCATCATCACATAAATCATCATAATTCATCAAACATCATATAATCATAATTCATCATAATAATTAATCTCACACATCATGTCATCATATAATCACGTAGAAATCACATATTAGCTCATAGTCATATTATCGCATATTATCCCATATTAATTCATAATGCTACCCCCATATTATTTCATATTAATTTATCAAATTATACCCGCGGTAATCCTCACACTATCGCCTATCAATCACATAAACTTCATAGTCCTAATCATGTTAATTCATCATATTATCACAGTTACCCTCATGGTAATTCATCAGGAAAATCGCAGCATCAAAACATCAAGACATCCTTGAACCAGAACATGATTCATTAATAGAACATATACAGAATTGACTTCTCAAATATAATTAGATATAAAAATATTGGGAAAACAATTCTCTTATTTATACTATGTTATAGCCCTGTTTATTAGCTTTCCAACGCTTCGAACGGGGGTCAAAACGGACTTACGGATCAAAAGTTACGTCCAAAATAATTTCGACCAAACACATGAACAGTCGTGACGAACAGCAAAACGCTGTTACGCTCCAGAACCTAAATCAACCCAAAAGTCCACGCGATTCACATCCTTAATGCCCCCAAAACATCCCTAAATCATCCCTAAGGTCCTACGGCGATAAAGGCACAAAACCTACGGTTTATTAGGCCAATCTGACAACATTTGCACTGCCTAAAACACTATTTTCCTGCAATTGCTCTGAGTGTGTCAGAGTTACTCATATTTGAATATTCCTATTCCTACAGGGTCAAACATATTACAATCCAAGGTTTTGGCCACGAAGGCCTAAGGTTTCCTTTCTCATGTTACACATCAAACAGTCAGAAATACTAACCACAACCCCTAAGGTTTCATTATCAGTTTCCCTCAATTTCCTACTATCAATCCAAAATACCATAAATCATAAACTTCACCATAAACACACCGAAAGGCATACATAGAAAATCATGAAATGTGATACTCCCCATACCTTAGCCGATTCAAAGCTTTCACGATTGTCTCCGGGAATCTTCGGCCTCCAACCTTTCCTTCAGAGCTTTGGCCACCATATTTTCACGGTTAACACAAATGAATTCTAATTTGTCCCACTTAGTCCCGGGTCTCTCAATTTTGCCTTTTCCCATAATATCCTTACTAACTCCTCCAAATGCCCAATTTACCCTTATTTCACGTGTTTTTATTTTAATTAATAATAATAATAATAATAATAATATATTCATATTATATACTATTATTCCAAAATAAATAACTCAATTCCATTAAATTCTCCATAATTCACAAAACCACCAAAAATCATCGAAAAATGAATAGTCTTAATTAAATAAATTAATAAAAATATTCCAATTAAATTTAGAGTGTTATGATATTGATACATCAAAGTAGCATACATTTGACATAAAATATATGAAGTCACATAAGTTATATCATATGCGCTAACCTATACAACATTTTCAAAAACACAAAATACTAAGAATACATAACGAAAATTAAAACAAACTTATATTATAAGATTAAACTTTTTATTTTCATGAAATTTGATCATTTCAAAAGATAAACAACAACATGGGGGTGAGATAACAACATTTCATTAGAGTTATACTAAAATCATAAGTTCCCTCAGTCTCGAGGTCATCTAGGACTACAAAAGATTCTATAAGGTTCTAACACTTGCGTGTTTTTTTAAAATTAAAACAAATGGAATCAAAACATATTAAGCATCATATAATGTGGGATTGTCGATACACCCGCTCTAATGTTTATGCATGTCTCAGGAGACAACTAACTTAGTGGAATGTCAATGGCCTACTAGCGCTTCTCAAAGATCTATCTCATTCGATCCAATCAAGTAGTGTTTCAACTTTGATTCCTTGAATATCTAGATTTCTCATTCCTGCGAAAATTCCATGTATAGATAATTAAAGATCAAAACTCAGATCTACGCTAGAATTATCAAAGAGTGCGGGTAATTACCTCTAAGGTCATACTAAAGGTTTTCGATCAACCTTCTTGTTTCACTTTGCCTCAATTATCCGTCACCAACACGGTGTCACGGCGTAAAAAATAGAAGTTTGAAACGTTCTGGTTTTTAAGTGTTATTCTTATTATTTATTAAAGATTTGTATAAATATATTAATATAAAAAGCAACGAATCCGTTGTAGTCTAGTTGGTCAGGATACTCGGCTCTCACCCGAGAGACCCGGGTTCAAGTCCCGGCAACGGAAATTATTTTATATTTGACTTTTGAAATCTATTTCTCAATGTTAGATTTGCACCTGTTTGATTTAAAAAATAAAATTAAAATTGTATTTATATTTATATGTTTTTTTTATATTAATAAAATAAAACTCTTTTAAAAAAAAGGTGTTGAATATGAGGAAAATTTACATATAATAATTTAGAAATGTTGGGATCCAAATATAAATTAGGAAAAAATCTATTGATTTCATATAGTAACATGAAGTTAGTAAAGAACATACCTCACAATATAAAGAGTGACATGGATCTTCAAATATATAAAATATGAAAAATTATTAATTTTTATCTAATATTCTTTAATGTTTAATTTGTTAATTGAATTGAAAGTCAATGTCATAAAATTTTAATTATTTTGTTTTTTTGAATAAATAAATCTCATTAAAAAGCCACAGAAGGGCGTACATTTCTCAAAGTCAACAAAATTGGTCAATACTCCGTAACGACGAGTTTTCCTCAAAGTACATCAAACAACATAAAACAGCGGAACTCAAAGCATAGATCAAGGTTTCGCCTCAAAAGGGAACATCAGTAAAATAACCCAATGATATAAAATCAACTCAAAGAACCCAACCCGATTTTACATATCAGAGCAAGACCCTCTAAATTAACCATAAAGGCTAACGACTCTAAAACTTCAAAATACTCCTCGACGGCGTCCACGGCTAAACTTGCTAATCTGCACGTTACCCACGTGGAGGTAACATTCAAACAAGCTGGGTGAGTAAGACAATTCATAATAATCACTGTATAACAATTAATGCATAAACGGCATATTACTCATAGTTATATTCAACACATTGATATCCTTCAAAATATCCCTCAAAAGCCACAACATCATAATTTATACACAAAGGTTCATAAATGCAAATGCAACATAGACTCAATGCATGTGGTACCAATCATCACAGCGCGATGGACACTGGGCCATCAACCCTCCATAGATCCCCATCAATAGGATCGGAGCACAACAAAATACTTCACATCCGCACAGTGGGATTGAAGCCAAAGTAATCGAGTTCCTGAACCGAAGTCCGGATGCACATGAATACATGATGCACACGTCACAAATCTTCCTCATAATAACATCATAGGTGCATCATCATTCATCATATTCATCATATTCGTCATATTCATCATATTCATCATATTCGTCATATTCATCATCATCATCAAACGTCACAGCTCATCAACACAGTCATCATCGTACGTTACGTCATCATAACTCGTTATAATAATAATCTTCATACTTCATAGCTCATCATAATAATCATCGTCACCATATAAATCATCGTATCTCACATAACTCATCATAATAATCATCGTCATCACATAAATCATCATATCTCATGTTATCACATAATTCATCATAATAATCATCATCATCACATAAATCATCATAATTCATCAAACATCATATAATCATAATTCATCATAATAATTAATCTCACACATCATGTCATCATATAATCACGTAAAAATCACATATTAGCTCAGAGTCATATTATCGCATATTATCCCATATTAATTCATAATGCTACCCCATATTATCTCATATTAATTTATCAAATTATACCCGCGGTAATCCTCACACTATCGCCTATCAACCACATAAACTTCATAGTCCTAATCATGTTAATTCATCATATTATCACAGTTACCCTCATGGTAATTCATCAGGAAAATCGCAGCATCAAAACATCAAGACATCCTTGAACCAGAACATGATTCATTAATAGAACATATACACAATTGACTTCTCAAACCTAATTAGATATAAAAATATTGGGAAAACAATTCTCTTATTTATACTATGTTATAGCCCTGTTTATTAGCTTTCCAACGCTTCGAACGGGGTCAAAACGGACTTACGGATCAAAAGTTACGTCCAAAACAATTTCGACCAAAAACATGAACAGTCGTGACGAACAGCAAAACGCTGTTACGCTCCGGAACCTAAATCAACCCAAAAGTCCACGCGATTCACTTCCTTAATGCCCCCAAAACATCCCTAAATCATCCCTAAGGTCCTACGGCGATAAAGGCACAAAACCTACGGTTTATTAGGCCAATCTGACATCATTTGCACTGCCTAAAACACTATTTTCCTGCAATTGCTCTGAGTGTGTCAGAGTTACTCATATTTGAATATTCCTATTCCTACAGGGTCAAACATATTACAATCCAAGGTTTTGGCCACGAAGGCCTAAGGTTTCCTTTCTCATGTTACACATCAAACAGTCAGAAATACTAACCACAACCCCCAAGGTTTCATTATCAGTTTCCCTCAATTTCCTACTATCAACCCAAAATACCATAAATCATAAACTTCACCATAAACACACCGAAAGGCATACATAGAAAATCATGAAATGTGATACTCCCCATACCTTAGCCGATTCAAAGCTTTCACGATTGTCTCCGGGAATCTTCGGCCTCCAACCTTTCCTTCAGAGCTTTGGCCACCATATTTTCACGGTTAACACAAATGAATTCTAATTTGTCCCACTTAGTCCCGGGTCTCTCAATTTGGCCTTTTCCCATAATATCCTTACTAACTCCTCCAAATGCCCAATTTACCCTTATTTCACGTATTTTTATTTTAATTAATAATAATAATAATAATAATAATAATAATATATTCATATTATATACTATTATTCCAAAATAAATAACTCAATTCCATTAAATTCTCCATAATTCACAAAACCACCAAAAATCATCGAAAAATGAATATTCTTAATTAAATAAATTAATAAAAATATTCCAATTAAATTTAGGGTGTTATGGTATTGATACATCAAAGTAGCATACAATTGACATAAAATATATGAAGTCACATAAGTTATATCATATGCGCTTATATATACAACATTTTCAAAAACACAAAATACTAAGAATACATAACGAAAAGTAAAATAAACTTATATTATAAGATTAAACTTTTTATTTTCATGAAATTTGATCATTTCAAAAGATAAACAACAACATGGGGTGAGATAACAACATTTCATTAGAGTTATACTAAAATCATAAGTTCCCTCAGTCTCGAGGTCATCTAGGACTACAAAAGATTCTATAAGGTTCTAACACTTGCGTGTTTTTTTAAAATTAAAACAAATGGAATCAAAACATATTAAGCATCATATAATGTGGGATTGTCGATACACCCGCTCTAATGTTTATGCATGTCTCAGGAGACAGCTAACTTAGTGGAATGTCAATGGCCTACTAGCGCTTCTCAAAGATCTGTCTCATTCGATCCAATCAAGTAGTGTTTCAACTTTGATTCCTTGAATATCTAGATTTCTCATTCCTGCGAAAATTCCATGTATAGATAATTAAAGATCAAAACTCAGATCTACGCTAGAATTATCAAAGAGTGTGGGTAATTACCTCTAAGGTCATACTAAAGGTTTTCGATCAACCTTCTTGTTTCACTTTGCCTCAATTATCCGTCACCAACACGGTGTCACGGCGTAAAAAATAGAAGTTTGAAACGTTCTGGTTTTTAAGTGTTATTCTTATTATTTATTAAAGATTTGTATAAATATATTAATATAAAAAGCAACGAATCCGTTGTAGTCTAGTTGGTCAGGATACTCGGCTCTCACCCGAGAGACCCGGGTTCAAGTCCCGGCAATGGAAATTATTTTATATTTGACTTTTGAAATCTATTTCTCAATGTTTTTGTAACAAAGCATTGATTTGCACCTGTTTGATTTAAAAAATAAAATTAAAATTGTATTTATATTTATATGTTTTTTTATATTAATAAAATAAAACTCTTTTAAAAAAAAGGTGTTGAATATGAGGAAAATTTACATATAATAATTTAGAAATGTTGGGATCCAAATATAAATTAGGAAAAAATCTATTGATTTCATATAGTAACATGAAGTTAGTAAAGAACATACCTCACAATATAAAGAGTGACATGGATCTTCAAATATATAAAATATGAAAAATTATTAATTTTTATCTAATATTCTTTAATGTTTAATTTGTTAATTGAATTGAAAGTCAATGTCATAAAATTTTAATTAGTTTGTTTTTTTGAATAAATAAATCTCATTAAAAAGCCACAGAAGGGCGTACATTTCTCAAAGTCAACAAAATTGGTCAATACTCCGTAACGACGAGTTTTCCTCAAAGTACATCAAACAACATAAAACAGCGGAACTCAAAGCATAGATAAAGGTTTCGCCTCAAAAGGGAACATCAGTAAAATAACCCAATGATATAAAATCAACTCAAAGAACCCAACCCAATTTTACATATCAGAGCAAGACCCTCTAAATTAACCATAAAGGCTAACGACTCTAAAACTTCAAAATACTCCTCGACGGCGTCCACGGCTAAACTTGCTAATCTGCACGTTACCCACGTGGAGGTAACATTCAAACAAGCAGGGTGAGTAAGACAATTCATAATAATCAATGTATAACAATTAATGCATAAACGGCATATTACTCATAGTTATATTCAACACATTGATATCCTTCAAAATATGCCTCAAAAGCCACAACATCATAATTTATACACAAAGACTCATAAATGCAAATGCAACATAGACTCAATGCATGTGGTACCAATCATCACAGCGCGATGGACACTGGGCCATCAACCCTCCATAGATCCCCATCAATAGGATCGGAGCACATCAAAATACTTCACATCCGCATAGTGGGATTGAAGCCAAAGTAATCGAGGTCCTGAACCGAAGTCCGGATGCACATGAATGCATGATGCACACGTCACAAATCTTCCTCATAATAACATCATAGGTGCATCATCATTCATCATATTCATCATATTCTTCATATTCATCATATTCATCATATTCGTCATATTCATCATCATCATCAAACGTCACAGCTCATCAACACAGTCATCATCGTACGTTACGTCATCATAACTCGTTATAATAATAATCTTCATACTTAATAGCTCATCATAATAATCATCATCACCATATAAATCATCGTATCTCACATAACTCATCATAATAATCATCGTTATCACATAAATCATCATATCTCATGTTATCACTTAATTCATCATAATAATCATCATCATCACATAAATCATCATAATTCATCAAACATCATATAATCATAATTCATCATAATAATTAATCTCACACATCATGTCATCATATAATCACGTAAAAATCACATATTAGCTCAGAGTCATATTATCGCATATTATCCCATATTAATTCATAATGCTACCCCATATTATCTCATATTAATTTATCAAATTATACCCGCGGTAATCCTCACACTATCGCCTATAAACCACATAAACTTCATAGTCCTAATCATGTTAATTCATCATATTATCACAGTTACCCTCATGGTAATTCATCAGGAAAATCGCAGCATCAAAACATCAAGACATCCTTGAACCAGAACACGATTCATTAATAGAACATATACACAATTGACTTCTCAAACCTAATTAGATATAAAAATATTGGGAAAACAATTCTCTTATTTATACTATGTTATAGCCCTGTTTATTAGCTTTCCAACGCTTTGAACGGGGGTCAAAACGGACTTACGGATCAAAAGTTACGTCCAAAACAATTTCGACCAAAAACATGAACAGTCGTGACGAACAGCAAAACGCTGTTACGCTCCGGAACCTAAATCAACCCAAAAGTCCACGCGATTCACTTCCTTAATGCCCCCAAAACATCCCTAAATCATCCCTAAGGTCCTACGGCGATAAAGGCACAAAACATACGGTTTATTAGGCCAATCTGACAACATTTGCACTGCCTAAAACACTATTTTCCTGCAATTGCTCTGAGTGTGTCAGAGTTACTCATATTTGAATATTCCTATTCCTACAGGGTCAAACATATTACAATCCAAGGTTTTGGCCACGAAGGCCTAAGGTTTTCTTTCTCATGTTACACATCAAACAGTCAGAAATACTAACCACAACCCCCAAGGTTTCATTATCAGTTTCCCTCAATTTCCTACTATCAACCCAAAATACCATAAATCATAAACTTCACCATAAACACACCGAAAGGCATACATAGAAAATCATGAAATGTGATACTCCTCATACCTTAGCCGATTCAAAGCTTTCACGATTGTCTCCGGGAATCTTCGGCCTCCAACCTTTCCTTCAGAGTTTGGCCACCATATTTTCACGGTTAACACAAATGAATTCTAATTTGTCCCACTTAGTCCCGGGTCTCTCAATTTGGCCTTTTCCCATAATATCCTTACTAACTCCTCCAAATGCCCAATTTACCCTTATTTCACGTATTTTTATTTTAATTAATAATAATAATAATAATAATAATAATAATAATATATTCATATTATATACTATTATTCCAAAATAAATAACTCAATTCCATTAAATTCTCCATAATTCACAAAACCACCAAAAATCATCGAAAAATGAATATTCTTAATTAAATAAATTAATAAAAATATTCCAATTAAATTTAGGGTGTTATGGTATTGATACATCAAAGTAGCATACAATTGACATAAAATATATGAAGTCACATAAGTTATATCATATGCGCTTACATATACAACATTTTCAAAAACACAAAATACTAAGAATACATAACGAAAAGTAAAATAAACTTATATTATAAGATTAAACTTTTTATTTTCATGAAATTTGATCATTTCAAAAGATAAACAACAACATGGGGTGAGATAACAACATTTCATTAGAGTTATACTAAAATCATAAGTTCCCTCAGTCTCGAGGTCATCTAGGACTACAAAAGATTCTATAAGGTTCTAACACTTGCGTGTTTTTTTAAAATTAAAACAAATGGAATCAAAACATATTAAGCATCATATAATGTGGGATTGTCGATACACCCGCTCTAATGTTTATGCATGTCTCAGGAGACAGCTAACTTAGTGGAATGTCAATGGCCTACTAGCGCTTCTCAAAGATCTGTCTCATTCGATCCAATCAAGTAGTGTTTCAACTTTGATTCCTTGAATATCTAGATTTCTCATTCCTGCGAAAATTCCATGTATAGATAATTAAAGATCAAAACTCAGATCTACGCTAGAATTATCAAAGAGTGTGGGTAATTACCTCTAAGGTCATACTAAAGGTTTTCGATCAACCTTCTTGTTTCACTTTGCCTCAATTATCCGTCACCAACACGGTGTCACGGCGTAAAAAATAGAAGTTTGAAACGTTCTGGTTTTTAAGTGTTATTCTTATTATTTATTAAAGATTTGTATAAATATATTAATATAAAAAGCAATGAATCTGTTGTAGTCTAGTTGGTCAGGATACTCGACTCTCACCCGAGAGACCCGGGTTCAAGTCCCGGCAACGGAAATTATTTTATATTTGACTTTTGAAATCTATTTCTCAATGTTTTTGTAACAAAGCATTGATTTGCACCTGTTTGATTTAAAAAATAAAATTAAAATTGTATTTATATTTATATGTTTTTTTATATTAATAAAATAAAACTCTTTTAAAAAAAAGGTGTTGAATATGAGGAAAATTTACATATAATAATTTAGAAATGTTGGGATCCAAATATAAATTAGGAAAAAATCTATTGATTTCATATAGTAACATGAAGTTAGTAAAGAACATACCTCACAATATAAAGAGTGACATGGATCTTCAAATATATAAAATATGAAAAATTATTAATTTTTATCTAATATTTCTTCAAATATATAAAATATGAAAAATTATTAATTTTTATCTAATATTCTTTAATGTTTAATTTGTTAATTGAATTGAAAGTCAATGTCATAAAATTTTAATTATTTTGTTTTTTTGAATAAATAAATCTCATTAAAAAGCCACAGAAGGGCGTACATTTCTCAAAGTCAACAAAATTGGTCAATACTCCGTAACGACGAGTTTTCCTCAAAGTACATCAAACAACATAAAACAGCGGAACTCAAAGCATAGATCAAGGTTTCGCCTCAAAAGGGAACATCAGTAAAATAACCCAATGATATAAAATCAACTCAAAGAACCCAACCCGATTTTACATATCAGAGCAAGACCCTCTAAATTAACCATAAAGGCTAACGACTCTAAAACTTCAAAATACTCCTCGACGGCGTCCACGGCTAAACTTGCTAATCTGCACGTTACCCACGTGGAGGTAACATTCAAACAAGCAGGGTGAGTAAGACAATTCATAATAATCAATGTATAACAATTAATGCATAAACGACATATTACTCATAGTTATATTCAACACATTGATATCCTTCAAAATATGCCTCAAAAGCCACAACATCATAATTTATACACAAAGGCTCATAAATGCAAATGCAACATAGACTCAATGCATGTGGTACCAATCATCACAGCGCGATGGACACTGGGCCATCAACCCTCCATAGATCCCCATCAATAGGATCGGAGCACATCAAAATACTTCACATCCGCACAGTGGGATTGAAGCCAAAGTAATCGAGGTCCTGAACCGAAGTCCGGATGCACATGAATGCATGATGCACACGTCACAAATCTTCCTCATAATAACATCATAGGTGCATCATCATTCATCATATTCATCATATTCGTCATATTCATCATATTCATCATATTCGTCATATTCATCATCATCATCAAACGTCACAGCTCATCAACACAGTCATCATCGTACGTTACGTCATCATAACTCGTTATAATAATAATCTTCATACTTAATAGCTCATCATAATAATCATCATCACCATATAAATCATCGTATCTCACATAACTCATCATAATAATCATCGTTATCACATAAATCATCATATCTCATGTTATCACATAATTCATCATAATAATCATCATCATCACATAAATCATCATAATTCATCAAACATCATATAATCATAATTCATCATAATAATTAATCTCACACATCATGTCATCATATAATCACGTAAAAATCACATATTAGCTCAGAGTCATATTATCGCATATTATCCCATATTAATTCATAATGCTACCCCATATTATCTCATATTAATTTATCAAATTATACCCGCGGTAATCCTCACACTATCGCCTATCAACCACATAAACTTCATAGTCCTAATCATGTTAATTCATCATATTATCACAGTTACCCTCATGGTAATTCATCAGGAAAATCGCAGCATCAAAACATCAAGACATTCTTGAACCAGAACATGATTCATTAATAGAACATATACACAATTGACTTCTCAAACATAATTAGATATAAAAATATTAGGAAAACAATTCTCTTATTTATAATATGTTATAGCCCTGTTTATTAGCTTTCCAACGCTTCGAACGGGGGTCAAAACGGACTTACGGATCAAAAGTTACGTCCAAAACAATTTCGACCAAAAACATGAACAGTCGTGACGAACAGCAAAACGTTGTTACGCTCCGGAACCTAAATCAACCCAAAAGTCCACGCGATTCACTTCCTTAATGCCCCCAAAACATCCTTAAATCATCCCTAAGGTCCTACGGCGATAAAGGCACAAAACCTACGGTTTATTAGGCCAATCTGACAACATTTGCACTGCCTAAAACACTATTTTCCTGCAATTGCTCTGAGTGTGTCAGAGTTGCTCATATTTGAATATTCCTATTCCTACAGGGTCAAACATATTACAATCCAAGGTTTTGGCCACGAAGGCCTAAGGTTTCCTTTCTCATGTTACACATCAAACAGTCAGAAATACTAACCACAACCCCCAAGGTTTCATTATCAGTTTCCCTCAATTTCCTACTATCAACCCAAAATACCATAAATCATAAACTTCACCATAAACACACCGAAAGGCATACATAGAAAATCATGAAATGTGATACTCCCCATACCTTAGCCGATTCAAAGCTTTCACGATTGTCTCCGGGAATCTTCGGCCTCCAACCTTTCCTTCAGAGCTTTGGCCACCATATTTTCACGGTTAACACAAATGAATTCTAATTTGTCCCACTTAGTCCCGGGTCTCTCAATTTGGCCTTTTCCCATAATATCCTTACTAACTCCTCCAAATGCCCAATTTACCCTTATTTCACGTATTTTTATTTTAATTAATAATAATAATAATAATAATAATATATTCATATTATATACTATTATTCCAAAATAAATAACTCAATTCCATTAAATTCTCCATAATTCACAAAACCACCAAAAATCATCGAAAAATGAATATTCTTAATTAAATAAATTAATAAAAATATTCCAATTAAATTTCGGGTGTTATGGTATTGATACATCAAAGTAGCATACAATTGACATAAAATATATGATGTCACATAAGTTATATCATATGCGCTTACATATACAACATTTTCAAAAACACAAAATACTAAGAATACATAACGAAAATTAAAATAAACTTATATTATAATATTAAACTTTTTATTTTCATGAAATTTGATCATTTCAAAAGATAAACAACAACATGGGGTGAGATAACAACATTTCATTAGAGTTATACTAAAATCATAAGTTCCCTCAGTCTCGAGGTCATCTAGGACTACAAAAGATTCTATAAGGTTCTAACACTTGCGTGTTTTTTTTAAATTAAAACAAATGGAATCAAAACATATTAAGCATCATATAATGTGGGATTGTCGATACACCCGCTCTAATGTTTATGCATGTCTCAGGAGACAGCTAACTTAGTGGAATGTCAATGGCCTACTAGCGCTTCTCAAAGATCTGTCTCATTCGATCCAATCAAGTAGTGTTTCAACTTTGATTCCTTGAATATCTAGATTTCTCATTCCTGCGAAAATTCCATGTATAGATAATTAAAGATCAAAACTCAGATCTACGCTAGAATTATCAAAGAGTGCGGGTAATTACCTCTAAGGTCATACTAAAGGTTTTCGATCAACCTTCTTGTTTCACTTTGCCTCAATTATCCGTCACCAACACGGTGTCACGGCGTAAAAAATAGAAGTTTGAAACGTTCTGGTTTTTAAGTGTTATTCTTATTATTTATTAAAGATTTGTATAAATATATTAATATAAAAAGCAACGAATCCGTTGTAGTCTAGTTGGTCAGGATACTCGGCTCTCACCCGAGAGACCCGGGTTCAAGTCCCGGCAACGGAAATTATTTTATATTTGACTTTTGAAATCTATTTCTCAATGTTTTTGTAACAAAGCATTGATTTGCACCTGTTTGATTTAAAAAATAAAATTAAAATTGTATTTATATTTATATGTTTTTTTATATTAATAAAATAAAACTCTTTTAAAAAAAAGGTGTTGAATATGAGGAAAATTTACATATAATAATTTAGAAATGTTGGGATCCAAATATAAATTAGGAAAAAATCTATTGATTTCATATAGTAACATGAAGTTAGTAAAGAACATACCTCACAATATAAAGAGTGACATGGATCTTCAAATATATAAAATATGAAAAATTATTAATTTTTATCTAATATTCTTTAATGTTTAATTTGTTAATTGAATTGAAAGTCAATGTCATAAAATTTTAATTATTTTGTTTTTTTGAATAAATAAATCTCATTAAAAAGCCACAGAAGGGCGTACATTTCTCAAAGTCAACAAAATTGGTCAATACTCCGTAACGACGAGTTTTCCTCAAAGTACATCAAACAACATAAAACAGCGGAACTCAAAGCATAGATCAAGGTTTCGCCTCAAAAGGGAACATCAGTAAAATAACCCAATGATATAAAATCAACTCAAAGAACCCAACCCGATTTTACATATCAGAGCAAGACCCTCTAAATTAACCATAAAGGCTAACGACTCTAAAACTTCAAAATACTCCTCGACGGCGTCCACGGCTAAACTTGCTAATCTGCACGTTACCCACGTGGAGGTAACATTCAAACAAGCAGGGTGAGTAAGACAATTCATAATAATCAATGTATAACAATTAATTCATAAACGGCATATTACTCATAGTTATATTCAACACATTGATATCCTTCAAAATATGCCTCAAAAGCCACAACATCATAATTTATACACAAAGGCTCATAAATGCAAATGCAACATAGACTCAATGCATGTGGTACCAATCATCACAGCGCGATGGACACTGGGCCATCAACCCTCCATAGATCCCCATCAATAGGATCGGAGCACATCAAAATACTTCACATCCGCACAGTGGGATTGAAGCCAAAGTAATCGAGGTTCTGAACCGAAGTCCGGATGCACATGAATGCATGATGCACACGTCACAAATCTTCCTCATAATAACATCATAGGTGCATCATCATTCATCATATTCATCATATTCGTCATATTCATCATATTCATCATATTCGTCATATTCATCATCATCATCAAACGTCACAGCTCATCAACACAGTCATCATCGTACGTTACGTCATCATAACTCGTTATAATAATAATCTTCATACTTAATAGCTCATCATAATAATCATCATCACCATATAAATCATCGTATCTCACATAACTCATCATAATAATCATCGTTATCACATAAATCATCATATCTCATGTTATCACATAATTCATCATAATAATCATCATCATCACATAAATCATCATAATTCATCAAACATCATATAATCATAATTCATCATAATAATTAATCTCACACATCATGTCATCATATAATCACGTAAAAATCACATATTAGCTCAGAGTCATATTATCGCATATTATCCCATATTAATTCATAATGCTACCCCATATTATCTCATATTAATTTATCAAATTATACTCGCGGTAATCCTCACACTATCGCCTATCAACCACATAAAATTCATAGTCCTAATCATGTTAATTCATCATATTATCACAGTTACCCTCATGGTAATTCATCAGGAAAATCGCAGCATCAAAACATCAAGACATCCTTGAACCAGAACATGATTCATTAATAGAACATATACACAATTGACTTCTCAAACATAATTAGATATAAAAATATTGGGAAAACAATTCTCTTATTTATACTATGTTATAGCCCTATTTATTAGCTTTCCAACGCTTCGAACGGGGGTCAAAACGGACTTACGGATCAAAAGTTACGTCCAAAACAATTTCGACCAAAAACATGAACAGTCGTGACGAACAGCAAAACGCTGTTACGCTCCGGAACCTAAATCAACCCAAAAGTCCACGCGATTCACTTCCTTAATGCCCCCAAAACATCCCTAAATCATCCCTAAGGTCCTACGGCGATAAAGGCACAAAACCTACGGTTTATTAGGCCAATCTGACAACATTTGCACTGCCTAAAACACTATTTTCCTGCAATTGCTCTGAGTGTGTCAGAGTTACTCATATTTGAATATTCCTATTCCTACAGGGTCAAACATATTACAATCCAAGGTTTTGGCCACGAAGGCCTAAGGTTTCCTTTCTCATGTTACACATCAAACAGTCAGAAATACTAACCACAACCCCCAAGGTTTCATTATCAGTTTCCCTCAATTTCCTACTATCAACCCAAAATACCATAAATCATAAACTTCACCATAAACACACCGAAAGGCATACATAGAAAATCATGAAATGTGATACTCCCCATACCTTAGCCGATTCAAAGCTTTCACGATTGTCTCCGGGAATCTTCGGCCTCCAACCTTTCCTTCAGAGCTTTGGCCACCATATTTTCACGGTTAACACAAATGAATTCTAATTTGTCCCACTTAGTCCCGGGTCTCTCAATTTGGCCTTTTCCCATAATATCCTTACTAACTCCTCCAAATGCCCAATTTACCCTTATTTCACGTATTTTTATTTTAATTAATAATAATAATAATAATAATAATATATTCATATTATATACTATTATTCCAAAATAAATAACTCAATTCCATTAAATTCTCCATAATTCACAAAACCACCAAAAATCATCGAAAAATGAATATTCTTAATTAAATAAATTAATAAAAATATTCCAATTAAATTTAGGGTGTTATGGTATTGATACATCAAAGTAGCATACAATTGACATAAAATATATGAAGTCACATAAGTTATATCATATGCGCTTACATATACAACATTTTCAAAAACACAAAATACTAAGAATACATAACGAAAATTAAAATAAACTTATATTATAAGATTAAACTTTTTATTTTCATGAAATTTGATCATTTCAAAAGATAAACAACAACATGGGGTGAGATAACAACATTTCATTAGAGTTATACTAAAATCATAAGTTCCCTCAGTCTCGAGGTCATCTAGGACTACAAAAGATTCTATAAGGTTCTAACACTTGCGTGTTTTTTTAAAATTAAAACAAATGGAATCAAAACATATTAAGCATCATATAATGTGGGATTGTCGATACACCCGCTCTAATGTTTATGCATGTCTCAGGAGACAGCTAACTTAGTGGAATGTCAATGGCCTACTAGCGCTTCTCAAAGATCTGTCTCATTCGATCCAATCAAGTAGTGTTTCAACTTTGATTCCTTGAATATCTAGATTTCTCATTCCTGCGAAAATTCCATGTATAGATAATTAAAGATCAAAACTCAGATCTACGCTAGAATTATCAAAGAGTGCGGGTAATTACCTCTAAGGTCATACTAAAGGTTTTCGATCAACCTTCTTGTTTCACTTTGCCTCAATTATCCGTCACCAACACGGTGTCACGGCGTAAAAAATAGAAGTTTGAAACGTTCTGGGTTTTAAGTGTTATTCTTATTATTTATTAAAGATTTGTATAAATATATTAATATAAAAAGCAACGAATCCGTTGTAGTCTAGTTGGTTAGGATACTCGGCTCTCACCTGAGAGACCCGGGTTCAAGTCCCGGCAACGGAAATTATTTTATATTTGACTTTTGAAATCTATTTCTCAATGTTTTTGTAACAAAGCATTGATTTGCACCTGTGAGGAAAATTTACATATAATAATTTAGAAATGTTGGGATCCAAATATAAATTAGGAAAAAATCTATTGATTTCATATAGTAACATGAAGTTAGTAAAGAACATACCTCACAATATAAAGAGTGACATGGATCTTCAAATATATAAAATATGAAAAATTATTAATTTTTATCTAATATTCTTTAATGTTTAATTTGTTAATTGAATTGAAAGTCAATGTCATAAAATTTTAATTATTTTGTTTTTTGGAATAACTAAATCTCATTAAAAAGCCACAGAAGGGCGTACATTTCTCAAAGTCAACAAAATTGGTCAATACTCCGTAACGACGAGTTTTCCTCAAAGTACATCAAACAACATAAAACAGCGGAACTCAAAGCATAGATCAAGGTTTCGCCTCAAAAGGGAACATCAGTAAAATAACCCAATGATATAAAATCAACTCAAAGAACCCAACCCGATTTTACATATCAGAGCAAGACCCTCTAAATTAACCATAAAGGCTAACGACTCTAAAACTTCAAAATACTCCTCGACGGCGTCCACGACTAAACTTGCTAATCTGCACGTTACCCACGTGGAGGTAACATTCAAACAAGCAGGGTGAGTAAGACAATTCATAATAATCAATGTATAACAATTAATGCATAAACGACATATTACTCATAGTTATATTCAACACATTGATATCCTTCAAAATATGCCTCAAAAGCCACAACATCATAATTTATACACAAAGGCTCATAAATGCAAATGCAACATAGACTCAATGCATGTGGTACCAATCATCACAGCGCGATGGACACTGGGCCATCAACCCTCCATAGATCCCCATCAATAGGATCGGAGCACATCAAAATACTTCACATCCGCACAGTGGGATTGAAGCCAAAGTAATCGAGGTCCTGAACCGAAGTCCGGATGCACATGAATGCATGATGCACACGTCACAAATCTTCCTCATAATAACATCATAGGTGCATCATCATTCATCATATTCATCATATTCGTCATATTCATCATATTCATCATATTCGTCATATTCATCATCATCATCAAACGTCACAGCTCATCAACACAGTCATCATCGTACGTTACGTCATCATAACTCGTTATAATAATAATCTTCATACTTAATAGCTCATCATAATAATCATCATCACCATATAAATCATCGTATCTCACATAACTCATCATAATAATCATCGTTATCACATAAATCATCATATCTCATGTTATCACATAATTCATCATAATAATCATCATCATCACATAAATCATCATAATTCATCAAACATCATATAATCATAATTCATCATAATAATTAATCTCACACATCATGTCATCATATAATCACGTAAAAATCACATATTAGCTCAGAGTCATATTATCGCATATTATCCCATATTAATTCATAATGCTACCCCATATTATCTCATATTAATTTATCAAATTATACCCGCGGTAATCCTCACACTATCGCCTATCAACCACATAAACTTCATAGTCCTAATCATGTTAATTCATCATATTATCACAGTTACCCTCATGGTAATTCATCAGGAAAATCGCAGCATCAAAACATCAAGACATCCTTGAACCAGAACATGATTCATTAATAGAACATATACACAATTGACTTCTCAAACATAATTAGATATAAAAATATTGGGAAAACAATTCTCTTATTTATACTATGTTATAGCCCTGTTTATTAGCTTTCCAACGCTTCGAACGGGGTCAAAACGGACTTACGGATCAAAAGTTACGTCCAAAACAATTTCGACCAAAAACATGAACAGTCGTGACGAACAGCAAAACGCTGTTACGCTCCGGAACCTAAATCAACCCAAAAGTCCACGCGATTCACTTCCTTAATGCCCCCAAAACATCCCTAAATCATCCCTAAGGTCCTACGGCGATAAAGGCACAAAACCTACGGTTTATTAGGCCAATCTGACAACATTTGCACTGCCTAAAACACTATTTTCCTGCAATTGCTCTGAGTGTGTCAGAGTTACTCATATTTGAATATTCCTATTCCTACAGGGTCAAACATATTACAATCCAAGGTTTTGGCCACGAAGGCCTAAGGTTTCCTTTCTCATGTTACACATCAAACAGTCAGAAATACTAACCACAACCCCCAAGGTTTCATTATCAGTTTCCCTCAATTTCCTACTATCAACCCAAAATACCATAAATCATAAACTTCACCATAAACACACCGAAAGGCATACATAGAAAATCATGAAATGTGATACTCCCCATACCTTAGCCGATTCAAAGCTTTCACGATTGTCTCCGGGAATCTTCGGCCTCCAACCTTTCCTTCAGAGCTTTGGCCACCATATTTTCACGGTTAACACAAATGAATTCTAATTTGTCCCACTTAGTCCCGGGTCTCTCAATTTGGCCTTTTCCCATAATATCCTTACTAACTCCTCCAAATGCCCAATTTACCCTTATTTCACGTATTTTTATTTTAATTAATAATAATAATAATAATAATAATAATAATAATAATATATTCATATTATATACTATTATTCCAAAATAAATAACTCAATTCCATTAAATTCTCCATAATTCACAAAACCATCAAAAATCATCGAAAAATGAATATTCTTAATTAAATAAATTAATAAAAATATTCCAATTAAATTTAGGGTGTTATGGTATTGATACATCAAAGTAGCATACAATTGACATAAAATATATGAAGTCACATAAGTTATATCATATGCGCTTACATATACAACATTTTCAAAAACACAAAATACTAAGAATACATAACGAAAATTAAAATAAACTTATATTATAAGATTAAACTTTTTATTTTCATGAAATTTGATCATTTCAAAAGATAAACAACAACATGGGGTGAGATAACAACATTTCATTAGAGTTATACTAAAATCATAAGTTCCCTCAGTCTCGAGGTCATCTAGGACTACAAAAGATTCTATAAGGTTCTAACACTTGCGTGTTTTTTTAAAATTAAAACAAATGGAATCAAAACATATTAAGCATCATATAATGTGGGATTGTCGATACACCCGCTCTAATGTTTATGCATGTCTCAGGAGACAGCTAACTTAGTGGAATGTCAATGGCCTACTAGCGCTTCTCAAAGATCTGTCTCATTCGATCCAATCAAGTAGTGTTTCAACTTTGATTCCTTGAATATCTAGATTTCTCATTCCTGCGAAAATTCCATGTATAGATAATTAAAGATCAAAACTCAGATCTACGCTAGAATTATCAAAGAGTGCGGGTAATTACCTCTAAGGTCATACTAAAGGTTTTCGATCAACCTTCTTGTTTCACTTTGCCTCAATTATCCGTCACCAACACGGTGTCACGGCGTAAAAAATAGAAGTTTGAAACGTTCTGGTTTTTAAGTGTTATTCTTATTATTTATTAAAGATTTGTATAAATATATTAATATAAAAAGCAACGAATCCGTTGTAGTATAGTTGGTCAGGATACTCGGCTCTCACCCGAGAGACCCGAGTTCAAGTCCCGGCAACGGAAATTATTTTATATTTGACTTTTGAAATCTATTTCTCAATGTTTTTGTAACAAAGCATTGATTTGCACCTGTTTGATTTAAAAAATAAAATTAAAATTGTATTTATATTTATATGTTTTTTTATATTAATAAAATAAAACTCTTTTAAAAAAAAGGTGTTGAATATGAGGAAAATTTACATATAATAATTTAGAAATGTTGGGATCCAAATATAAATTAGGAAAAAATCTATTGATTTCATATAGTAACATGAAGTTAGTAAAGAACATACCTCACAATATAAAGAGTGACATGGATCTTCAAATATATAAAATATGAAAAATTATTAATTTTTATCTAATATTCTTTAATGTTTAATTTTTTAATTGAATTGAAAGTCAATGTCATAAAATTTTAATTATTTTGTTTTTTTGAATAAATAAATCTCATTAAAAAGCCACAGAAGGGCGTACATTTCTCAAAGTCAACAAAATTGGTCAATACTCCGTAACGACGAGTTTTCCTCAAAGTACATCAAACAACATAAAACAGCGGAACTCAAAGCATAGATCAAGGTTTCGCCTCAAAAGGGAACATCAGTAAAATAACCCAATGATATAAAATCAACTCAAAGAACCCAACCCGATTTTACATATCAGAGCAAGACCCTCTAAATTAACCATAAAGGCTAACGACTCTAAAACTTCAAAATACTCCTCGACGGCGTCCACGGCTAAACTTGCTAATCTGCACGTTACCCACGTGGAGGTAACATTCAAACAAGCAGGGTGAGTAAGACAATTCATAATAATCAATGTATAACAATTAATGCATAAACGGCATATTACTCATAGTTATATTCAACACATTGATATCCTTCAAAATATGCCTCAAAAGCCACAACATCATAATTTATACACAAAGGCTCATAAATGCAAATGCAACATAGACTCAATGCATGTGGTACCAATCATCACAGCGCGATGGACACTGGGCCATCAACCCTCCATAGATCCCCATCAATAGGATCGGAGCACATCAAAATACTTCACATCCGCACAGTGGGATTGAAGCCAAAGTAATCGAGGTCCTGAACCGAAGTCCGGATGCACATGAATGCATGATGCACACGTCACAAATCTTCCTCATAATAACATCATAGGTGCATCATCATTCATCATATTCATCATATTCGTCATATTCATCATATTCATCATATTCGTCATATTCATCATCATCATCAAACGTCACAGCTCATCAACACAGTCATCATCGTACGTTACGTCATCATAACTCGTTATAATAATAATCTTCATACTTAATAGCTCATCATAATAATCATCATCACCATATAAATCATCGTATCTCACATAACTCATCATAATAATCATCGTTATCACATAAATCATCATATCTCATGTTATCACATAATTCATCATAATAATCATCATCATCACATAAATCATCATAATTCATCAAACATCATATAATCATAATTCATCATAATAATTAATCTCACACATCATGTCATCATATAATCACGTAAAAATCACATATTAGCTCAGAGTCATATTATCGCATATTATCCCATATTAATTCATAATGCTACCCCATATTATCTCATATTAATTTATCAAATTATACCCGCGGTAATCCTCACACTATCGCCTATCAACCACATAAACTTCATAGTCCTAATCATGTTAATTCATCATATTATCACAGTTACCCTCATGGTAATTCATCAGGAAAATCGCAGCATCAAAACATCAAGACATCCTTGAACCAGAACATGATTCATTAATAGAACATATACACAATTGACTTCTCAAACATAATTAGATATAAAAATATTGGGAAAACAATTCTCTTATTTTATACTATGTTATAGCCCTATTTATTAGCTTTCCAACGCTTCGAACGGGGGTCAAAACGGACTTACGGATCAAAAGTTACGTCCAAAACAATTTCGACCAAAAACATGAACAGTCGTGACGAACAGCAAAACGCTGTTACGCTCCGGAACCTAAATCAACCTAAAAGTCCACGCGATTCACTTCCTTAATGCCCCAAAAACATCCCTAAATCATCCCTAAGGTCCTACGGCGATAAAGGCACAAAACCTACGGTTTATTAGGCCAATCTGACAACATTTGCACTGCCTAAAACACTATTTTCCTGCAATTGCTCTGAGTGTGTCAGAGTTACTCATATTTGAATATTCCTATTCCTACAGGGTCAAACATATTACAATCCAAGGTTTTGGCCACGAAGGCCTAAGGTTTCCTTTCTCATGTTACACATCAAACAGTCAGAAATACTAACCACAACCCCCAAGGTTTCATTATCAGTTTCCCTCAATTTCCTACTATCAACCCAAAATACCATAAATCATAAACTTCACCATAAACACACCGAAAGGCATACATAGAAAATCATGAAATGTGATACTCCCCATACCTTAGCCGATTCAAAGCTTTCACGATTGTCTCCGGGAATCTTTGGCCTCCAACCTTTCCTTCAGAGCTTTGGCCACCATATTTTCACGGTTAACACAAATGAATTCTAATTTGTCCCACTTAGTCCCGGGTCTCTCAATTTGGCCTTTTCCCATAATATCCTTACTAACTCCTCCAAATGCCCAATTTACCCTTATTTCACGTATTTTTATTTTAATTAATAATAATAATAATAATAATATATTCATATTATATACTATTATTCCAAAATAAATAACTCAATTCCATTAAATTCTCCATAATTCACAAAACCACCAAAAATCATCGAAAAATGAATATTCTTAATTAAATAAATTAATAAAAATATTCCAATTAAATTTAGGGTGTTATGGTATTGATACATCAAAGTAGCATACAATTGACATAAAATATATGAAGTCACATAAGTTATATCATATGCGCTTACATATACAACATTTTCAAAAACACAAAATACTAAGAATACATAACGAAAATTAAAATAAACTTATATTATAAGATTAAACTTTTTATTTTCATGAAATTTGATCATTTCAAAAGATAAACAACAACATGGGGTGAGATAACAACATTTCATTAGAGTTATACTAAAATCATAAGTTCCCTCAGTCTCGAGGTCATCTAGGACTACAAAAGATTCTATAAGGTTCTAACACTTGCGTGTTTTTTTAAAATTAAAACAAATGGAATCAAAACATATTAAGCATCATATAATGTGGGATTGTCGATACACCCGCTCTAATGTTTATGCATGTCTCAGGAGACAGCTAACTTAGTGGAATGTCAATGGCCTACTAGCGCTTCTCAAAGATCTGTCTCATTCGATCCAATCAAGTAGTGTTTCAACTTTGATTCCTTGAATATCTAGATTTCTCATTCCTGCGAAAATTCCATGTATAGATAATTAAAGATCAAAACTCAGATCTACGCTAGAATTATCAAAGAGTGCGGGTAATTACCTCTAAGGTCATACTAAAGGTTTTCGATCAACCTTCTTGTTTCACTTTGCCTCAATTATCCGTCACCAACACGGTGTCACGGCGTAAAAAATAGAAGTTTGAAACGTTCTGGTTTTTAAGTGTTATTCTTATTATTTATTAAAGATTTGTATAAATATATTAATATAAAAAGCAACGAATCCGTTGTAGTCTAGTTGGTCAGGATACTCGGCTCTCACCCGAGAGACCCGGGTTCAAGTCCTGGCAACGGAAATTATTTTATATTTGACTTTTGAAATCTATTTCTCAATGTTTTTGTAACAAAGCATTGATTTGCACCTGTTTGATTTAAAAAATAAAATTAAAATTGTATTTATATTTATATGTTTTTTTATATTAATAAAATAAAACTCTTTTAAAAAAAAGGTGTTGAATATGAGGAAAATTTACATATAATAATTTAGAAATGTTGGGATCCAAATATAAATTAGGAAAAAATCTATTGATTTGATATAGTAACATGAAGTTAGTAAAGAACATACCTCACAATATAAAGAGTGACATGGATCTTCAAATATATAAAATATGAAAAATTATTAATTTTTATCTAATATTCTTTAATGTTTAATTTGTTAATTGAATTGAAAGTCAATGTCATAAAATTTTAATTATTTTGTTTTTTTGAATAAATAAATCTCATTAAAAAGCCACAGAAGGGCGTACATTTCTCAAAGTCAACAAAATTGGTCAATACTCCGTAACGACGAGTTTTCCTCAAAGTACATCAAACAACATAAAACAGCGGAACTCAAAGCATAGATCAAGGTTTCGCCTCAAAAGGGAACATCAGTAAAATAACCCAATGATATAAAATCAACTCAAAGAACCCAACCCGATTTTACATATCAGAGCAAGACCCTCTAAATTAACCATAAAGGCTAACGACTCTAAAACTTCAAAATACTCCTCGACGGCGTCCACGGCTAAACTTGCTAATCTGCACGTTACCCACGTGGAGGTAACATTCAAACAAGCAGGGTGAGTAAGACAATTCATAATAATCAATGTATAACAATTAATGCATAAACGGCATATTACTCATAGTTATATTCAACACATTGATATCCTTCAAAATATGCCTCAAAAGCCACAACATCATAATTTATACACAAAGGCTCATAAATGCAAATGCAACATAGACTCAATGCATGTGGTACCAATCATCACAGCGCGATGGACACTGGGCCATCAACCCTCCATAGATCCCCATCAATAGGATCGGAGCACATCAAAATACTTCACATCCGCACAGTGGGATTGAAGCCAAAGTAATCGAGGTCCTGAACCGAAGTCCGGATGCACATGAATGCATGATGCACACGTCACAAATCTTCCTCATAATAACATCATAGGTGCATCATCATTCATCATATTCATCATATTCGTCATATTCATCATATTCATCATATTCGTCATATTCATCATCATCATCAAACGTCACAGCTCATCAACACAGTCATCATCGTACGTTACGTCATCATAACTCGTTATAATAATAATCTTCATACTTAATAGCTCATCATAATAATCATCATCACCATATAAATCATCGTATCTCACATAACTCATCATAATAATCATCGTTATCACATAAATCATCATATCTCATGTTATCACATAATTCATCATAATAATCATCATCATCACATAAATCATCATAATTCATCAAACATCATATAATCATAATTCATCATAATAATTAATCTCACACATCATGTCATCATATAATCACGTAAAAATCACATATTAGCTCAGAGTCATATTATCGCATATTATCCCATATTAATTCATAATGCTACCCCATATTATCTCATATTAATTTATCAAATTATACCCGCGGTAATCCTCACACTATCGCCTATCAACCACATAAACTTCATAGTCCTAATCATGTTAATTCATCATATTATCACAGTTACCCTCATGGTAATTCATCAGGAAAATCGCAGCATCAAAACATCAAGACATCCTTGAACCAGAACATGATTCATTAATAGAACATATACACAATTGACTTCTCAAACATAATTAGATATAAAAATATTGGGAAAACAATTCTCTTATTTATACTATGTTATAGCCCTATTTATTAGCTTTCCAACGCTTCGAACGGGGGTCAAAACGGACTTACGGATCAAAAGTTACGTCCAAAACAATTTCGACCAAAAACATGAACAGTCGTGACGAACAGCAAAACGCTGTTACGCTCCGGAACCTAAATCAACCCAAAAGTCCACGCGATTCACTTCCTTAATGCCCCCAAAACATCCCTAAATCATCCCTAAGGTCCTACGGCGATAAAGGCACAAAACCTACGGTTTATTAGGCCAATCTGACAACATTTGCACTGCCTAAAACACTATTTTCCTGCAATTGCTCTGAGTGTGTCAGAGTTACTCATATTTGAATATTCCTATTCCTACAGGGTCAAACATATTACAATCCAAGGTTTTGGCCACGAAGGCCTAAGGTTTCCTTTCTCATGTTACACATCAAACAGTCAGAAATACTAACCACAACCCCCAAGGTTTCATTATCAGTTTCCCTCAATTTCCTACTATCAACCCAAAATACCATAAATCATAAACTTCACCATAAACACACCGAAAGGCATACATAGAAAATCATGAAATGTGATACTCCCCATACCTTAGCCGATTCAAAGCTTTCACGATTGTCTCCGGGAATCTTCGGCCTCCAACCTTTCCTTCAGAGCTTTGGCCACCATATTTTCACGGTTAACACAAATGAATTCTAATTTGTCCCACTTAGTCCCGGGTCTCTCAATTTGGCCTTTTCCCATAATATCCTTACTAACTCCTCCAAATGCCCAATTTACCCTTATTTCACGTATTTTTATTTTAATTAATAATAATAATAATAATATATTCATATTATATACTATTATTCCAAAATAAATAACTCAATTCCATTAAATTCTCCATAATTCACAAAACCACCAAAAATCATCGAAAAATGAATATTCTTAATTAAATAAATTAATAAAAATATTCCAATTAAATTTAGGGTGTTATGGTATTGATACATCAAAGTAGCATACAATTGACATAAAATATATGAAGTCACATAAGTTATATCATATGCGCTTACATATACAACATTTTCAAAAACACAAAATACTAAGAATACATAACGAAAATTAAAATAAACTTATATTATAAGATTAAACTTTTTATTTTCATGAAATTTGATCATTTCAAAAGATAAACAACAACATGGGGTGAGATAACAACATTTCATTAGAGTTATACTAAAATCATAAGTTCCCTCAGTCTCGAGGTCATCTAGGACTACAAAAGATTCTATAAGGTTCTAACACTTGCGTGTTTTTTTAAAATTAAAACAAATGGAATCAAAACATATTAAGCATCATATAATGTGGGATTGTCGATACACCCGCTCTAATGTTTATGCATGTCTCAGGAGACAGCTAACTTAGTGGAATGTCAATGGCCTACTAGCGCTTCTCAAAGATCTGTCTCATTCGATCCAATCAAGTAGTGTTTCAACTTTGATTCCTTGAATATCTAGATTTCTCATTCCTGCGAAAATTCCATGTATAGATAATTAAAGATCAAAACTCAGATCTACGCTAGAATTATCAAAGAGTGCGGGTAATTACCTCTAAGGTCATACTAAAGGTTTTCGATCAACCTTCTTGTTTCACTTTGCCTCAATTATCCGTCACCAACACGGTGTCACGGCGTAAAAAATAGAAGTTTGAAACGTTCTGGTTTTTAAGTGTTATTCTTATTATTTATTAAAGATTTGTATAAATATATTAATATAAAAAGCAACGAATCCGTTGTAGTCTAGTTGGTCAGGATACTCGGCTCTCACCCGAGAGACCCGGGTTCAAGTCCCGGCAACGGAAATTATTTTATATTTGACTTTTGAAATCTATTTCTCAATGTTTTTGTAACAAAGCATTGATTTGCACCTGTTTGATTTAAAAAATAAAATTAAAATTGTATTTATATTTATATGTTTTTTTATATTAATAAAATAAAACTCTTTTAAAAAAAAGGTGTTGAATATGAGGAAAATTTACATATAATAATTTAGAAATGTTGGGATCCAAATATAAATTAGGAAAAAATCTATTGATTTCATATAGTAACATGAAGTTAGTAAAGAACATACCTCACAATATAAAGAGTGACATGGATCTTCAAATATATAAAATATGAAAAATTATTAATTTTTATCTAATATTCTTTAATGTTTAATTTGTTAATTGAATTGAAAGTCAATGTCATAAAATTTTAATTATTTTGTTTTTTTGAATAAATAAATCTCATTAAAAAGCCACAGAAGGGCGTACATTTCTCAAAGTCAACAAAATTGGTCAATACTCCGTAACGACGAGTTTTCCTCAAAGTACATCAAACAACATAAAACAGCGGAACTCAAAGCATAGATCAAGGTTTCGCCTCAAAAGGGAACATCAGTAAAATAACCCAATGATATAAAATCAACTCAAAGAACCCAACCCGATTTTACATATCAGAGCAAGACCCTCTAAATTAACCATAAAGGCTAACGACTCTAAAACTTCAAAATACTCCTCGACGGCGTCCACGGCTAAACTTGCTAATCTGCACGTTACCCACGTGGAGGTAACATTCAAACAAGCAGGGTGAGTAAGACAATTCATAATAATCAATGTATAACAATTAATGCATAAACGGCATATTACTCATAGTTATATTCAACACATTGATATCCTTCAAAATATGCCTCAAAAGCCACAACATCATAATTTATACACAAAGGCTCATAAATGCAAATGCAACATAGACTCAATGCATGTGGTACCAATCATCACAGCGCGATGGACACTGGGCCATCAACCCTCCATAGATCCCCATCAATAGGATCGGAGCACATCAAAATACTTCACATCCGCACAGTGGGATTGAAGCCAAAGTAATCGAGGTCCTGAACCGAAGTCCGGATGCACATGAATGCATGATGCACACGTCACAAATCTTCCTCATAATAACATCATAGGTGCATCATCATTCATCATATTCATCATATTCGTCATATTCATCATATTCATCATATTCGTCATATTCATCATCATCATCAAACGTCACAGCTCATCAACACAGTCATCATCGTACGTTACGTCATCATAACTCGTTATAATAATAATCTTCATACTTAATAGCTCATCATAATAATCATCATCACCATATAAATCATCGTATCTCACATAACTCATCATAATAATCATCGTTATCACATAAATCATCATATCTCATGTTATCACATAATTCATCATAATAATCATCATCATCACATAAATCATCATAATTCATCAAACATCATATAATCATAATTCATCATAATAATTAATCTCACACATCATGTCATCATATAATCACGTAAAAATCACATATTAGCTCAGAGTCATATTATCGCATATTATCCCATATTAATTCATAATGCTACCCCATATTATCTCATATTAATTTATCAAATTATACCCGCGGTAATCCTCACACTATCGCCTATCAACCACATAAACTTCATAGTCCTAATCATGTTAATTCATCATATTATCACAGTTACCCTCATGGTAATTCATCAGGAAAATCGCAGCATCAAAACATCAAGACATCCTTGAACCAGAACATGATTCATTAATAGAACATATACACAATTGACTTCTCAAACATAATTAGATATAAAAATATTGGGAAAACAATTCTCTTATTTATACTATGTTATAGCCCTATTTATTAGCTTTCCAACGCTTCGAACGGGGGTCAAAACGGACTTACGGATCAAAAGTTACGTCCAAAACAATTTCGACCAAAAACATGAACAGTCGTGACGAACAGCAAAACGCTGTTACGCTCCGGAACCTAAATCAACCCAAAAGTCCACGCGATTCACTTCCTTAATGCCCCCAAAACATCCCTAAATCATCCCTAAGGTCCTACGGCGATAAAGGCACAAAACCTACGGTTTATTAGGCCAATCTGACAACATTTGCACTGCCTAAAACACTATTTTCCTGCAATTGCTCTGAGTGTGTCAGAGTTACTCATATTTGAATATTCCTATTCCTACAGGGTCAAACATATTACAATCCAAGGTTTTGGCCACGAAGGCCTAAGGTTTCCTTTCTCATGTTACACATCAAACAGTCAGAAATACTAACCACAACCCCCAAGGTTTCATTATCAGTTTCCCTCAATTTCCTACTATCAACCCAAAATACCATAAATCATAAACTTCACCATAAACACACCGAAAGGCATACATAGAAAATCATGAAATGTGATACTCCCCATACCTTAGCCGATTCAAAGCTTTCACGATTGTCTCCGGGAATCTTCGGCCTCCAACCTTTCCTTCAGAGCTTTGGCCACCATATTTTCACGGTTAACACAAATGAATTCTAATTTGTCCCACTTAGTCCCGGGTCTCTCAATTTGGCCTTTTCCCATAATATCCTTACTAACTCCTCCAAATGCCCAATTTACCCTTATTTCACGTATTTTTATTTTAATTAATAATAATAATAATAATATATTCATATTATATACTATTATTCCAAAATAAATAACTCAATTCCATTAAATTCTCCATAATTCACAAAACCACCAAAAATCATCGAAAAATGAATATTCTTAATTAAATAAATTAATAAAAATATTCCAATTAAATTTAGGGTGTTATGGTATTGATACATCAAAGTAGCATACAATTGACATAAAATATATGAAGTCACATAAGTTATATCATATGCGCTTACATATACAACATTTTCAAAAACACAAAATACTAAGAATACATAACGAAAATTAAAATAAACTTATATTATAAGATTAAACTTTTTATTTTCATGAAATTTGATCATTTCAAAAGATAAACAACAACATGGGGTGAGATAACAACATTTCATTAGAGTTATACTAAAATCATAAGTTCCCTCAGTCTCGAGGTCATCTAGGACTACAAAAGATTCTATAAGGTTCTAACACTTGCGTGTTTTTTTAAAATTAAAACAAATGGAATCAAAACATATTAAGCATCATATAATGTGGGATTGTCGATACACCCGCTCTAATGTTTATGCATGTCTCAGGAGACAGCTAACTTAGTGGAATGTCAATGGCCTACTAGCGCTTCTCAAAGATCTGTCTCATTCGATCCAATCAAGTAGTGTTTCAACTTTGATTCCTTGAATATCTAGATTTCTCATTCCTGCGAAAATTCCATGTATAGATAATTAAAGATCAAAACTCAGATCTACGCTAGAATTATCAAAGAGTGCGGGTAATTACCTCTAAGGTCATACTAAAGGTTTTCGATCAACCTTCTTGTTTCACTTTGCCTCAATTATCCGTCACCAACACGGTGTCACGGCGTAAAAAATAGAAGTTTGAAACGTTCTGGGTTTTAAGTGTTATTCTTATTATTTATTAAAGATTTGTATAAATATATTAATATAAAAAGCAACGAATCCGTTGTAGTCTAGTTGGTTAGGATACTCGGCTCTCACCTGAGAGACCCGGGTTCAAGTCCCGGCAACGGAAATTATTTTATATTTGACTTTTGAAATCTATTTCTCAATGTTTTTGTAACAAAGCATTGATTTGCACCTGTGAGGAAAATTTACATATAATAATTTAGAAATGTTGGGATCCAAATATAAATTAGGAAAAAATCTATTGATTTCATATAGTAACATGAAGTTAGTAAAGAACATACCTCACAATATAAAGAGTGACATGGATCTTCAAATATATAAAATATGAAAAATTATTAATTTTTATCTAATATTCTTTAATGTTTAATTTGTTAATTGAATTGAAAGTCAATGTCATAAAATTTTAATTATTTTGTTTTTTGGAATAACTAAATCTCATTAAAAAGCCACAGAAGGGCGTACATTTCTCAAAGTCAACAAAATTGGTCAATACTCCGTAACGACGAGTTTTCCTCAAAGTACATCAAACAACATAAAACAGCGGAACTCAAAGCATAGATCAAGGTTTCGCCTCAAAAGGGAACATCAGTAAAATAACCCAATGATATAAAATCAACTCAAAGAACCCAACCCGATTTTACATATCAGAGCAAGACCCTCTAAATTAACCATAAAGGCTAACGACTCTAAAACTTCAAAATACTCCTCGACGGCGTCCACGACTAAACTTGCTAATCTGCACGTTACCCACGTGGAGGTAACATTCAAACAAGCAGGGTGAGTAAGACAATTCATAATAATCAATGTATAACAATTAATGCATAAACGACATATTACTCATAGTTATATTCAACACATTGATATCCTTCAAAATATGCCTCAAAAGCCACAACATCATAATTTATACACAAAGGCTCATAAATGCAAATGCAACATAGACTCAATGCATGTGGTACCAATCATCACAGCGCGATGGACACTGGGCCATCAACCCTCCATAGATCCCCATCAATAGGATCGGAGCACATCAAAATACTTCACATCCGCACAGTGGGATTGAAGCCAAAGTAATCGAGGTCCTGAACCGAAGTCCGGATGCACATGAATGCATGATGCACACGTCACAAATCTTCCTCATAATAACATCATAGGTGCATCATCATTCATCATATTCATCATATTCGTCATATTCATCATATTCATCATATTCGTCATATTCATCATCATCATCAAACGTCACAGCTCATCAACACAGTCATCATCGTACGTTACGTCATCATAACTCGTTATAATAATAATCTTCATACTTAATAGCTCATCATAATAATCATCATCACCATATAAATCATCGTATCTCACATAACTCATCATAATAATCATCGTTATCACATAAATCATCATATCTCATGTTATCACATAATTCATCATAATAATCATCATCATCACATAAATCATCATAATTCATCAAACATCATATAATCATAATTCATCATAATAATTAATCTCACACATCATGTCATCATATAATCACGTAAAAATCACATATTAGCTCAGAGTCATATTATCGCATATTATCCCATATTAATTCATAATGCTACCCCATATTATCTCATATTAATTTATCAAATTATACCCGCGGTAATCCTCACACTATCGCCTATCAACCACATAAACTTCATAGTCCTAATCATGTTAATTCATCATATTATCACAGTTACCCTCATGGTAATTCATCAGGAAAATCGCAGCATCAAAACATCAAGACATCCTTGAACCAGAACATGATTCATTAATAGAACATATACACAATTGACTTCTCAAACATAATTAGATATAAAAATATTGGGAAAACAATTCTCTTATTTATACTATGTTATAGCCCTGTTTATTAGCTTTCCAACGCTTCGAACGGGGTCAAAACGGACTTACGGATCAAAAGTTACGTCCAAAACAATTTCGACCAAAAACATGAACAGTCGTGACGAACAGCAAAACGCTGTTACGCTCCGGAACCTAAATCAACCCAAAAGTCCACGCGATTCACTTCCTTAATGCCCCCAAAACATCCCTAAATCATCCCTAAGGTCCTACGGCGATAAAGGCACAAAACCTACGGTTTATTAGGCCAATCTGACAACATTTGCACTGCCTAAAACACTATTTTCCTGCAATTGCTCTGAGTGTGTCAGAGTTACTCATATTTGAATATTCCTATTCCTACAGGGTCAAACATATTACAATCCAAGGTTTTGGCCACGAAGGCCTAAGGTTTCCTTTCTCATGTTACACATCAAACAGTCAGAAATACTAACCACAACCCCCAAGGTTTCATTATCAGTTTCCCTCAATTTCCTACTATCAACCCAAAATACCATAAATCATAAACTTCACCATAAACACACCGAAAGGCATACATAGAAAATCATGAAATGTGATACTCCCCATACCTTAGCCGATTCAAAGCTTTCACGATTGTCTCCGGGAATCTTCGGCCTCCAACCTTTCCTTCAGAGCTTTGGCCACCATATTTTCACGGTTAACACAAATGAATTCTAATTTGTCCCACTTAGTCCCGGGTCTCTCAATTTGGCCTTTTCCCATAATATCCTTACTAACTCCTCCAAATGCCCAATTTACCCTTATTTCACGTATTTTTATTTTAATTAATAATAATAATAATAATAATAATAATAATAATATATTCATATTATATACTATTATTCCAAAATAAATAACTCAATTCCATTAAATTCTCCATAATTCACAAAACCATCAAAAATCATCGAAAAATGAATATTCTTAATTAAATAAATTAATAAAAATATTCCAATTAAATTTAGGGTGTTATGGTATTGATACATCAAAGTAGCATACAATTGACATAAAATATATGAAGTCACATAAGTTATATCATATGCGCTTACATATACAACATTTTCAAAAACACAAAATACTAAGAATACATAACGAAAATTAAAATAAACTTATATTATAAGATTAAACTTTTTATTTTCATGAAATTTGATCATTTCAAAAGATAAACAACAACATGGGGTGAGATAACAACATTTCATTAGAGTTATACTAAAATCATAAGTTCCCTCAGTCTCGAGGTCATCTAGGACTACAAAAGATTCTATAAGGTTCTAACACTTGCGTGTTTTTTTAAAATTAAAACAAATGGAATCAAAACATATTAAGCATCATATAATGTGGGATTGTCGATACACCCGCTCTAATGTTTATGCATGTCTCAGGAGACAGCTAACTTAGTGGAATGTCAATGGCCTACTAGCGCTTCTCAAAGATCTGTCTCATTCGATCCAATCAAGTAGTGTTTCAACTTTGATTCCTTGAATATCTAGATTTCTCATTCCTGCGAAAATTCCATGTATAGATAATTAAAGATCAAAACTCAGATCTACGCTAGAATTATCAAAGAGTGCGGGTAATTACCTCTAAGGTCATACTAAAGGTTTTCGATCAACCTTCTTGTTTCACTTTGCCTCAATTATCCGTCACCAACACGGTGTCACGGCGTAAAAAATAGAAGTTTGAAACGTTCTGGTTTTTAAGTGTTATTCTTATTATTTATTAAAGATTTGTATAAATATATTAATATAAAAAGCAACGAATCCGTTGTAGTATAGTTGGTCAGGATACTCGGCTCTCACCCGAGAGACCCGAGTTCAAGTCCCGGCAACGGAAATTATTTTATATTTGACTTTTGAAATCTATTTCTCAATGTTTTTGTAACAAAGCATTGATTTGCACCTGTTTGATTTAAAAAATAAAATTAAAATTGTATTTATATTTATATGTTTTTTTATATTAATAAAATAAAACTCTTTTAAAAAAAAGGTGTTGAATATGAGGAAAATTTACATATAATAATTTAGAAATGTTGGGATCCAAATATAAATTAGGAAAAAATCTATTGATTTCATATAGTAACATGAAGTTAGTAAAGAACATACCTCACAATATAAAGAGTGACATGGATCTTCAAATATATAAAATATGAAAAATTATTAATTTTTATCTAATATTCTTTAATGTTTAATTTGTTAATTGAATTGAAAGTCAATGTCATAAAATTTTAATTATTTTGTTTTTTTGAATAAATAAATCTCATTAAAAAGCCACAGAAGGGCGTACATTTCTCAAAGTCAACAAAATTGGTCAATACTCCGTAACGACGAGTTTTCCTCAAAGTACATCAAACAACATAAAACAGCGGAACTCAAAGCATAGATCAAGGTTTCGCCTCAAAAGGGAACATCAGTAAAATAACCCAATGATATAAAATCAACTCAAAGAACCCAACCCGATTTTACATATCAGAGCAAGACCCTCTAAATTAACCATAAAGGCTAACGACTCTAAAACTTCAAAATACTCCTCGACGGCGTCCACGGCTAAACTTGCTAATCTGCACGTTACCCACGTGGAGGTAACATTCAAACAAGCAGGGTGAGTAAGACAATTCATAATAATCAATGTATAACAATTAATGCATAAACGGCATATTACTCATAGTTATATTCAACACATTGATATCCTTCAAAATATGCCTCAAAAGCCACAACATCATAATTTATACACAAAGGCTCATAAATGCAAATGCAACATAGACTCAATGCATGTGGTACCAATCATCACAGCGCGATGGACACTGGGCCATCAACCCTCCATAGATCCCCATCAATAGGATCGGAGCACATCAAAATACTTCACATCCGCACAGTGGGATTGAAGCCAAAGTAATCGAGGTCCTGAACCGAAGTCCGGATGCACATGAATGCATGATGCACACGTCACAAATCTTCCTCATAATAACATCATAGGTGCATCATCATTCATCATATTCATCATATTCGTCATATTCATCATATTCATCATATTCGTCATATTCATCATCATCATCAAACGTCACAGCTCATCAACACAGTCATCATCGTACGTTACGTCATCATAACTCGTTATAATAATAATCTTCATACTTAATAGCTCATCATAATAATCATCATCACCATATAAATCATCGTATCTCACATAACTCATCATAATAATCATCGTTATCACATAAATCATCATATCTCATGTTATCACATAATTCATCATAATAATCATCATCATCACATAAATCATCATAATTCATCAAACATCATATAATCATAATTCATCATAATAATTAATCTCACACATCATGTCATCATATAATCACGTAAAAATCACATATTAGCTCAGAGTCATATTATCGCATATTATCCCATATTAATTCATAATGCTACCCCATATTATCTCATATTAATTTATCAAATTATACCCGCGGTAATCCTCACACTATCGCCTATCAACCACATAAACTTCATAGTCCTAATCATGTTAATTCATCATATTATCACAGTTACCCTCATGGTAATTCATCAGGAAAATCGCAGCATCAAAACATCAAGACATCCTTGAACCAGAACATGATTCATTAATAGAACATATACACAATTGACTTCTCAAACATAATTAGATATAAAAATATTGGGAAAACAATTCTCTTATTTTATACTATGTTATAGCCCTATTTATTAGCTTTCCAACGCTTCGAACGGGGGTCAAAACGGACTTACGGATCAAAAGTTACGTCCAAAACAATTTCGACCAAAAACATGAACAGTCGTGACGAACAGCAAAACGCTGTTACGCTCCGGAACCTAAATCAACCTAAAAGTCCACGCGATTCACTTCCTTAATGCCCCAAAAACATCCCTAAATCATCCCTAAGGTCCTACGGCGATAAAGGCACAAAACCTACGGTTTATTAGGCCAATCTGACAACATTTGCACTGCCTAAAACACTATTTTCCTGCAATTGCTCTGAGTGTGTCAGAGTTACTCATATTTGAATATTCCTATTCCTACAGGGTCAAACATATTACAATCCAAGGTTTTGGCCACGAAGGCCTAAGGTTTCCTTTCTCATGTTACACATCAAACAGTCAGAAATACTAACCACAACCCCCAAGGTTTCATTATCAGTTTCCCTCAATTTCCTACTATCAACCCAAAATACCATAAATCATAAACTTCACCATAAACACACCGAAAGGCATACATAGAAAATCATGAAATGTGATACTCCCCATACCTTAGCCGATTCAAAGCTTTCACGATTGTCTCCGGGAATCTTTGGCCTCCAACCTTTCCTTCAGAGCTTTGGCCACCATATTTTCACGGTTAACACAAATGAATTCTAATTTGTCCCACTTAGTCCCGGGTCTCTCAATTTGGCCTTTTCCCATAATATCCTTACTAACTCCTCCAAATGCCCAATTTACCCTTATTTCACGTATTTTTATTTTAATTAATAATAATAATAATAATAATATATTCATATTATATACTATTATTCCAAAATAAATAACTCAATTCCATTAAATTCTCCATAATTCACAAAACCACCAAAAATCATCGAAAAATGAATATTCTTAATTAAATAAATTAATAAAAATATTCCAATTAAATTTAGGGTGTTATGGTATTGATACATCAAAGTAGCATACAATTGACATAAAATATATGAAGTCACATAAGTTATATCATATGCGCTTACATATACAACATTTTCAAAAACACAAAATACTAAGAATACATAACGAAAATTAAAATAAACTTATATTATAAGATTAAACTTTTTATTTTCATGAAATTTGATCATTTCAAAAGATAAACAACAACATGGGGTGAGATAACAACATTTCATTAGAGTTATACTAAAATCATAAGTTCCCTCAGTCTCGAGGTCATCTAGGACTACAAAAGATTCTATAAGGTTCTAACACTTGCGTGTTTTTTTAAAATTAAAACAAATGGAATCAAAACATATTAAGCATCATATAATGTGGGATTGTCGATACACCCGCTCTAATGTTTATGCATGTCTCAGGAGACAGCTAACTTAGTGGAATGTCAATGGCCTACTAGCGCTTCTCAAAGATCTGTCTCATTCGATCCAATCAAGTAGTGTTTCAACTTTGATTCCTTGAATATCTAGATTTCTCATTCCTGCGAAAATTCCATGTATAGATAATTAAAGATCAAAACTCAGATCTACGCTAGAATTATCAAAGAGTGCGGGTAATTACCTCTAAGGTCATACTAAAGGTTTTCGATCAACCTTCTTGTTTCACTTTGCCTCAATTATCCGTCACCAACACGGTGTCACGGCGTAAAAAATAGAAGTTTGAAACGTTCTGGTTTTTAAGTGTTATTCTTATTATTTATTAAAGATTTGTATAAATATATTAATATAAAAAGCAACGAATCCGTTGTAGTCTAGTTGGTCAGGATACTCGGCTCTCACCCGAGAGACCCGGGTTCAAGTCCTGGCAACGGAAATTATTTTATATTTGACTTTTGAAATCTATTTCTCAATGTTTTTGTAACAAAGCATTGATTTGCACCTGTTTGATTTAAAAAATAAAATTAAAATTGTATTTATATTTATATGTTTTTTTATATTAATAAAATAAAACTCTTTTAAAAAAAAGGTGTTGAATATGAGGAAAATTTACATATAATAATTTAGAAATGTTGGGATCCAAATATAAATTAGGAAAAAATCTATTGATTTCATATAGTAACATGAAGTTAGTAAAGAACATACCTCACAATATAAAGAGTGACATGGATCTTCAAATATATAAAATATGAAAAATTATTAATTTTTATCTAATATTCTTTAATGTTTAATTTGTTAATTGAATTGAAAGTCAATGTCATAAAATTTTAATTATTTTGTTTTTTTGAATAAATAAATCTCATTAAAAAGCCACAGAAGGGCGTACATTTCTCAAAGTCAACAAAATTGGTCAATACTCCGTAACGACGAGTTTTCCTCAAAGTACATCAAACAACATAAAACAGCGGAACTCAAAGCATAGATCAAGGTTTCGCCTCAAAAGGGAACATCAGTAAAATAACCCAATGATATAAAATCAACTCAAAGAACCCAACCCGATTTTACATATCAGAGCAAGACCCTCTAAATTAACCATAAAGGCTAACGACTCTAAAACTTCAAAATACTCCTCGACGGCGTCCACGGCTAAACTTGCTAATCTGCACGTTACCCACGTGGAGGTAACATTCAAACAAGCAGGGTGAGTAAGACAATTCATAATAATCAATGTATAACAATTAATGCATAAACGGCATATTACTCATAGTTATATTCAACACATTGATATCCTTCAAAATATGCCTCAAAAGCCACAACATCATAATTTATACACAAAGGCTCATAAATGCAAATGCAACATAGACTCAATGCATGTGGTACCAATCATCACAGCGCGATGGACACTGGGCCATCAACCCTCCATAGATCCCCATCAATAGGATCGGAGCACATCAAAATACTTCACATCCGCACAGTGGGATTGAAGCCAAAGTAATCGAGGTCCTGAACCGAAGTCCGGATGCACATGAATGCATGATGCACACGTCACAAATCTTCCTCATAATAACATCATAGGTGCATCATCATTCATCATATTCATCATATTCGTCATATTCATCATATTCATCATATTCGTCATATTCATCATCATCATCAAACGTCACAGCTCATCAACACAGTCATCATCGTACGTTACGTCATCATAACTCGTTATAATAATAATCTTCATACTTAATAGCTCATCATAATAATCATCATCACCATATAAATCATCGTATCTCACATAACTCATCATAATAATCATCGTTATCACATAAATCATCATATCTCATGTTATCACATAATTCATCATAATAATCATCATCATCACATAAATCATCATAATTCATCAAACATCATATAATCATAATTCATCATAATAATTAATCTCACACATCATGTCATCATATAATCACGTAAAAATCACATATTAGCTCAGAGTCATATTATCGCATATTATCCCATATTAATTCATAATGCTACCCCATATTATCTCATATTAATTTATCAAATTATACCCGCGGTAATCCTCACACTATCGCCTATCAACCACATAAACTTCATAGTCCTAATCATGTTAATTCATCATATTATCACAGTTACCCTCATGGTAATTCATCAGGAAAATCGCAGCATCAAAACATCAAGACATCCTTGAACCAGAACATGATTCATTAATAGAACATATACACAATTGACTTCTCAAACATAATTAGATATAAAAATATTGGGAAAACAATTCTCTTATTTATACTATGTTATAGCCCTATTTATTAGCTTTCCAACGCTTCGAACGGGGGTCAAAACGGACTTACGGATCAAAAGTTACGTCCAAAACAATTTCGACCAAAAACATGAACAGTCGTGACGAACAGCAAAACGCTGTTACGCTCCGGAACCTAAATCAACCCAAAAGTCCACGCGATTCACTTCCTTAATGCCCCCAAAACATCCCTAAATCATCCCTAAGGTCCTACGGCGATAAAGGCACAAAACCTACGGTTTATTAGGCCAATCTGACAACATTTGCACTGCCTAAAACACTATTTTCCTGCAATTGCTCTGAGTGTGTCAGAGTTACTCATATTTGAATATTCCTATTCCTACAGGGTCAAACATATTACAATCCAAGGTTTTGGCCACGAAGGCCTAAGGTTTCCTTTCTCATGTTACACATCAAACAGTCAGAAATACTAACCACAACCCCCAAGGTTTCATTATCAGTTTCCCTCAATTTCCTACTATCAACCCAAAATACCATAAATCATAAACTTCACCATAAACACACCGAAAGGCATACATAGAAAATCATGAAATGTGATACTCCCCATACCTTAGCCGATTCAAAGCTTTCACGATTGTCTCCGGGAATCTTCGGCCTCCAACCTTTCCTTCAGAGCTTTGGCCACCATATTTTCACGGTTAACACAAATGAATTCTAATTTGTCCCACTTAGTCCCGGGTCTCTCAATTTGGCCTTTTCCCATAATATCCTTACTAACTCCTCCAAATGCCCAATTTACCCTTATTTCACGTATTTTTATTTTAATTAATAATAATAATAATAATATATTCATATTATATACTATTATTCCAAAATAAATAACTCAATTCCATTAAATTCTCCATAATTCACAAAACCACCAAAAATCATCGAAAAATGAATATTCTTAATTAAATAAATTAATAAAAATATTCCAATTAAATTTAGGGTGTTATGGTATTGATACATCAAAGTAGCATACAATTGACATAAAATATATGAAGTCACATAAGTTATATCATATGCGCTTACATATACAACATTTTCAAAAACACAAAATACTAAGAATACATAACGAAAATTAAAATAAACTTATATTATAAGATTAAACTTTTTATTTTCATGAAATTTGATCATTTCAAAAGATAAACAACAACATGGGGTGAGATAACAACATTTCATTAGAGTTATACTAAAATCATAAGTTCCCTCAGTCTCGAGGTCATCTAGGACTACAAAAGATTCTATAAGGTTCTAACACTTGCGTGTTTTTTTAAAATTAAAACAAATGGAATCAAAACATATTAAGCATCATATAATGTGGGATTGTCGATACACCCGCTCTAATGTTTATGCATGTCTCAGGAGACAGCTAACTTAGTGGAATGTCAATGGCCTACTAGCGCTTCTCAAAGATCTGTCTCATTCGATCCAATCAAGTAGTGTTTCAACTTTGATTCCTTGAATATCTAGATTTCTCATTCCTGCGAAAATTCCATGTATAGATAATTAAAGATCAAAACTCAGATCTACGCTAGAATTATCAAAGAGTGCGGGTAATTACCTCTAAGGTCATACTAAAGGTTTTCGATCAACCTTCTTGTTTCACTTTGCCTCAATTATCCGTCACCAACACGGTGTCACGGCGTAAAAAATAGAAGTTTGAAACGTTCTGGTTTTTAAGTGTTATTCTTATTATTTATTAAAGATTTGTATAAATATATTAATATAAAAAGCAACGAATCTGTTGTAGTCTAGTTGGTCAGGATACTCGGCTCTCACCCGAGAGACCCGGGTTCAAGTCCCGGCAACGGAAATTATTTTATATTTGACTTTTGAAATCTATTTCTCAATGTTTTTGTAACAAAGCATTGATTTGCACCTGTTTGATTTAAAAAATAAAATTAAAATTGTATTTATATTTATATGTTTTTTTATATTAATAAAATAAAACTCTTTTAAAAAAAAGGTGTTGAATATGAGGAAAATTTACATATAATAATTTAGAAATGTTGGGATCCAAATATAAATTAGGAAAAAATCTATTGATTTCATATAGTAACATGAAGTTAGTAAAGAACATACCTCACAATATAAAGAGTGACATGGATCTTCAAATATATAAAATATGAAAAATTATTAATTTTTATCTAATATTCTTTAATGTTTAATTTGTTAATTGAATTGAAAGTCAATGTCATAAAATTTTAATTATTTTGTTTTTTTGAATAAATAAATCTCATTAAAAAGCCACAGAAGGGCGTACATTTCTCAAAGTCAACAAAATTGGTCAATACTCCGTAACGACGAGTTTTCCTCAAAGTACATCAAACAACATAAAACAGCGGAACTCAAAGCATAGATCAAGGTTTCGCCTCAAAAGGGAACATCAGTAAAATAACCCAATGATATAAAATCAACTCAAAGAACCCAACCCGATTTTACATATCAGAGCAAGACCCTCTAAATTAACCATAAAGGCTAACGACTCTAAAACTTCAAAATACTCCTCGACGGCGTCCACGGCTAAACTTGCTAATCTGCACGTTACCCACGTGGAGGTAACATTCAAACAAGCAGGGTGAGTAAGACAATTCATAATAATCAATGTATAACAATTAATGCATAAACGGCATATTACTCATAGTTATATTCAACACATTGATATCCTTCAAAATATGCCTCAAAAGCCACAACATCATAATTTATACACAAAGGCTCATAAATGCAAATGCAACATAGACTCAATGCATGTGGTACCAATCATCACAGCGCGATGGACACTGGGCCATCAACCCTCCATAGATCCCCATCAATAGGATCGGAGCACATCAAAATACTTCACATCCGCACAGTGGGATTGAAGCCAAAGTAATCGAGGTCCTGAACCGAAGTCCGGATGCACATGAATGCATGATGCACACGTCACAAATCTTCCTCATAATAACATCATAGGTGCATCATCATTCATCATATTCATCATATTCGTCATATTCATCATATTCATCATATTCGTCATATTCATCATCATCATCAAACGTCACAGCTCATCAACACAGTCATCATCGTACGTTACGTCATCATAACTCGTTATAATAATAATCTTCATACTTAATAGCTCATCATAATAATCATCATCACCATATAAATCATCGTATCTCACATAACTCATCATAATAATCATCGTTATCACATAAATCATCATATCTCATGTTATCACATAATTCATCATAATAATCATCATCATCACATAAATCATCATAATTCATCAAACATCATATAATCATAATTCATCATAATAATTAATCTCACACATCATGTCATCATATAATCACGTAAAAATCACATATTAGCTCAGAGTCATATTATCGCATATTATCCCATATTAATTCATAATGCTACCCCATATTATCTCATATTAATTTATCAAATTATACCCGCGGTAATCCTCACACTATCGCCTATCAACCACATAAACTTCATAGTCCTAATCATGTTAATTCATCATATTATCACAGTTACCCTCATGGTAATTCATCAGGAAAATCGCAGCATCAAAACATCAAGACATCCTTGAACCAGAACATGATTCATTAATAGAACATATACACAATTGACTTCTCAAACATAATTAGATATAAAAATATTGGGAAAACAATTCTCTTATTTATACTATGTTATAGCCCTATTTATTAGCTTTCCAACGCTTCGAACGGGGGTCAAAACGGACTTACGGATCAAAAGTTACGTCCAAAACAATTTCGACCAAAAACATGAACAGTCGTGACGAACAGCAAAACGCTGTTACGCTCCGGAACCTAAATCAACCCAAAAGTCCACGCGATTCACTTCCTTAATGCCCCCAAAACATCCCTAAATCATCCCTAAGGTCCTACGGCGATAAAGGCACAAAACCTACGGTTTATTAGGCCAATCTGACAACATTTGCACTGCCTAAAACACTATTTTCCTGCAATTGCTCTGAGTGTGTCAGAGTTACTCATATTTGAATATTCCTATTCCTACAGGGTCAAACATATTACAATCCAAGGTTTTGGCCACGAAGGCCTAAGGTTTCCTTTCTCATGTTACACATCAAACAGTCAGAAATACTAACCACAACCCCCAAGGTTTCATTATCAGTTTCCCTCAATTTCCTACTATCAACCCAAAATACCATAAATCATAAACTTCACCATAAACACACCGAAAGGCATACATAGAAAATCATGAAATGTGATACTCCCCATACCTTAGCCGATTCAAAGCTTTCACGATTGTCTCCGGGAATCTTCGGCCTCCAACCTTTCCTTCAGAGCTTTGGCCACCATATTTTCACGGTTAACACAAATGAATTCTAATTTGTCCCACTTAGTCCCGGGTCTCTCAATTTGGCCTTTTCCCATAATATCCTTACTAACTCCTCCAAATGCCCAATTTACCCTTATTTCACGTATTTTTATTTTAATTAATAATAATAATAATAATATATTCATATTATATACTATTATTCCAAAATAAATAACTCAATTCCATTAAATTCTCCATAATTCACAAAACCACCAAAAATCATCGAAAAATGAATATTCTTAATTAAATAAATTAATAAAAATATTCCAATTAAATTTAGGGTGTTATGGTATTGATACATCAAAGTAGCATACAATTGACATAAAATATATGAAGTCACATAAGTTATATCATATGCGCTTACATATACAACATTTTCAAAAACACAAAATACTAAGAATACATAACGAAAATTAAAATAAACTTATATTATAAGATTAAACTTTTTATTTTCATGAAATTTGATCATTTCAAAAGATAAACAACAACATGGGGTGAGATAACAACATTTCATTAGAGTTATACTAAAATCATAAGTTCCCTCAGTCTCGAGGTCATCTAGGACTACAAAAGATTCTATAAGGTTCTAACACTTGCGTGTTTTTTTAAAATTAAAACAAATGGAATCAAAACATATTAAGCATCATATAATGTGGGATTGTCGATACACCCGCTCTAATGTTTATGCATGTCTCAGGAGACAGCTAACTTAGTGGAATGTCAATGGCCTACTAGCGCTTCTCAAAGATCTGTCTCATTCGATCCAATCAAGTAGTGTTTCAACTTTGATTCCTTGAATATCTAGATTTCTCATTCCTGCGAAAATTCCATGTATAGATAATTAAAGATCAAAACTCAGATCTACGCTAGAATTATCAAAGAGTGCGGGTAATTACCTCTAAGGTCATACTAAAGGTTTTCGATCAACCTTCTTGTTTCACTTTGCCTCAATTATCCGTCACCAACACGGTGTCACGGCGTAAAAAATAGAAGTTTGAAACGTTCTGGTTTTTAAGTGTTATTCTTATTATTTATTAAAGATTTGTATAAATATATTAATATAAAAAGCAACGAATCCGTTGTAGTCTAGTTGGTCAGGATACTCGGCTCTCACCCGAGAGACCCGGGTTCAAGTCCCGGCAACGGAAATTATTTTATATTTGACTTTTGAAATCTATTTCTCAATGTTTTTGTAACAAAGCATTGATTTGCACCTGTTTGATTTAAAAAATAAAATTAAAATTGTATTTATATTTATATGTTTTTTTATATTAATAAAATAAAACTCTTTTAAAAAAAAGGTGTTGAATATGAGGAAAATTTACATATAATAATTTAGAAATGTTGGGATCCAAATATAAATTAGGAAAAAATCTATTGATTTCATATAGTAACATGAAGTTAGTAAAGAACATACCTCACAATATAAAGAGTGACATGGATCTTCAAATATATAAAATATGAAAAATTATTAATTTTTATCTAATATTCTTTAATGTTTAATTTGTTAATTGAATTGAAAGTCAATGTCATAAAATTTTAATTATTTTGTTTTTTTGAATAAATAAATCTCATTAAAAAGCCACAGAAGGGCGTACATTTCTCAAAGTCAACAAAATTGGTCAATACTCCGTAACGACGAGTTTTCCTCAAAGTACATCAAACAACATAAAACAGCGGAACTCAAAGCATAGATCAAGGTTTCGCCTCAAAAGGGAACATCAGTAAAATAACCCAATGATATAAAATCAACTCAAAGAACCCAACCCGATTTTACATATCAGAGCAAGACCCTCTAAATTAACCATAAAGGCTAACGACTCTAAAACTTCAAAATACTCCTCGACGGCGTCCACGGCTAAACTTGCTAATCTGCACGTTACCCACGTGGAGGTAACATTCAAACAAGCAGGGTGAGTAAGACAATTCATAATAATCAATGTATAACAATTAATTCATAAACGGCATATTACTCATAGTTATATTCAACACATTGATATCCTTCAAAATATGCCTCAAAAGCCACAACATCATAATTTATACACAAAGGCTCATAAATGCAAATGCAACATAGACTCAATGCATGTGGTACCAATCATCACAGCGCGATGGACACTGGGCCATCAACCCTCCATAGATCCCCATCAATAGGATCGGAGCACATCAAAATACTTCACATCCGCACAGTGGGATTGAAGCCAAAGTAATCGAGGTCCTGAACCGAAGTCCGGATGCACATGAATGCATGATGCACACGTCACAAATCTTCCTCATAATAACATCATAGGTGCATCATCATTCATCATATTCATCATATTCATCATATTCGTCATATTCATCATATTCATCATATTCGTCATATTCATCATCATCATCAAACGTCACAGCTCATCAACACAGTCATCATCGTACGTTACGTCATCATAACTCGTTATAATAATAATCTTCATACTTAATAGCTCATCATAATAATCATCATCACCATATAAATCATCGTATCTCACATAACTCATCATAATAATCATCGTTATCACATAAATCATCATATCTCATGTTATCACATAATTCATCATAATAATCATCATCATCACATAAATCATCATAATTCATCAAACATCATATAATCATAATTCATCATAATAATTAATCTCACACATCATGTCATCATATAATCACGTAAAAATCACATATTAGCTCAGAGTCATATTATCGCATATTATCCCATATTAATTCATAATGCTACCCCATATTATCTCATATTAATTTATCAAATTATACCCGCGGTAATCCTCACACTATCGCCTATCAACCACATAAACTTCATAGTCCTAATCATGTTAATTCATCATATTATCACAGTTACCCTCATGGTAATTTATCAGGAAAATCGCAGCATCAAAACATCAAGACATCCTTGAACCAGAACATGATTCATTAATAGAACATATACACAATTGACTTCTCAAACATAATTAGATATAAAAATATTGGGAAAACAATTCTCTTATTTTATACTATGTTATAGCCCTATTTATTAGCTTTCCAACGCTTCGAACGGGGGTCAAAACGGACTTACGGATCAAAAGTTACGTCCAAAACAATTTCGACCAAAAACATGAACAGTCGTGACGAACAGCAAAACGCTGTTACGCTCCGGAACCTAAATCAACCCAAAAGTCCACGCGATTCACTTCCTTAATGCCCCCAAAACATCCCTAAATCATCCCTAAGGTCCTACGGCGATAAAGGCACAAAACCTACGGTTTATTAGGCCAATCTGACAACATTTGCACTGCCTAAAACACTATTTTCCTGCAATTGCTCTGAGTGTGTCAGAGTTACTCATATTTGAATATTCCTATTCCTACAGGGTCAAACATATTACAATCCAAGGTTTTGGCCACGAAGGCCTAAGGTTTCCTTTCTCATGTTACACATCAAACAGTCAGAAATACTAACCACAACCCCCAAGGTTTCATTATCAGTTTCCCTCAATTTCCTACTATCAACCCAAAATACCATAAATCATAAACTTCACCATAAACACACCGAAAGGCATACATAGAAAATCATGAAATGTGATACTCCCCATACCTTAGCCGATTCAAAGCTTTCACGATTGTCTCCAGGAATCTTCGGCCTCCAACCTTTCCTTCAGAGCTTTGGCCACCATATTTTCACGGTTAACACAAATGAATTCTAATTTGTCCCACTTAGTCCCGGGTCTCTCAATTTGGCCTTTTCCCATAATATCCTTACTAACTCCTCCAAATGCCCAATTTACCCTTATTTCACGTATTTTTATTTTAATTAATAATAATAATAATAATATATTCATATTATATACTATTATTCCAAAATAAATAACTCAATTCCATTAAATTCTCCATAATTCACAAAACCACCAAAAATCATCGAAAAATGAATATTCTTAATTAAATAAATTAATAAAAATATTCCAATTAAATTTAGGGTGTTATGGTATTGATACATCAAAGTAGCATACAATTGACATAAAATATATGAAGTCACATAAGTTATATCATATGCGCTTACATATACAACATTTTCAAAAACACAAAATACTAAGAATACATAACGAAAATTAAAATAAACTTATATTATAAGATTAAACTTTTTATTTTCATGAAATTTGATCATTTCAAAAGATAAACAACAACATGGGGTGAGATAACAACATTTCATTAGAGTTATACTAAAATCATAAGTTCCCTCAGTCTCGAGGTCATCTAGGACTACAAAAGATTCTATAAGGTTCTAACACTTGCGTGTTTTTTTTAAATTAAAACAAATGGAATCAAAACATATTAAGCATCATATAATGTGGGATTGTCGATACACCCGCTCTAATGTTTATGCATGTCTCAGGAGACAACTAACTTAGTGGAATGTCAATGGCCTACTAGCGCTTCTCAAAGATCTGTCTCATTCGATCCAATCAAGTAGTGTTTCAACTTTGATTCCTTGAATATCTAGATTTCTCATTCCTGCGAAAATTCCATGTATAGATAATTAAAGATCAAAACTCAGATCTACGCTAGAATTATCAAAGAGTGCGGGTAATTACCTCTAAGGTCATACTAAAGGTTTTCGATCAACCTTCTTGTTTCACTTTGCCTCAATTATCCGTCACCAACACGGTGTCACGGCGTAAAAATTAGAAGTTTGAAACGTTCTGGTTTTTAAGTGTTATTCTTATTATTTATTAAAGATTTGTATAAATATATTAATATAAAAAGCAACGAATCCGTTGTAGTCTAGTTGGTCAGGATACTCGGCTCTCACCCGAGAGACCCGGGTTCAAGTCCCGGCAACGGAAATTATTTTATATTTGACTTTTGAAATCTATTTCTCAATGTTTTTGTAACAAAGCATTGATTTGCACCTGTTTGATTTAAAAAATAAAATTAAAATTGTATTTATATTTATATGTTTTTTTATATTAATAAAATAAAACTCTTTTAAAAAAAAGGTGTTGAATATGAGGAAAATTTACATATAATAATTTAGAAATGTTGGGATCCAAATATAAATTAGAAAAAAATCTATTGATTTCATATAGTAACATGAAGTTAGTAAAGAACATACCTCACAATATAAAGAGTGACATGGATCTTCAAATATATAAAATATGAAAAATTATTAATTTTTATCTAATATTCTTTAATGTTTAATTTGTTAATTGAATTGAAAGTCAATGTCATAAAATTTTAATTATTTTGTTTTTTTGAATAAATAAATCTCATTAAAAAGCCACAGAAGGGCGTACATTTCTCAAAGTCAACAAAATTGGTCAATACTCCGTAACGACGAGTTTTCCTCAAAGTACATCAAACAACATAAAACAGCGGAACTCAAAGCATAGATCAAGGTTTCGCCTCAAAAGGGAACATCAGTAAAATAACCCAATGATATAAAATCAACTCAAAGAACCCAACCCGATTTTACATATCAGAGCAAGACCCTCTAAATTAACCATAAAGGCTAACGACTCTAAAACTTCAAAATACTCCTCGACGGCGTCCACGGCTAAACTTGCTAATCTGCACGTTACCCACGTGGAGGTAACATTCAAACAAGCAGGGTGAGTAAGACAATTCATAATAATCAATGTATAACAATTAATTCATAAACGGCATATTACTCATAGTTATATTCAACACATTGATATCCTTCAAAATATGCCTCAAAAGCCACAACATCATAATTTATACACAAAGGCTCATAAATGCAAATGCAACATAGACTCAATGCATGTGGTACCAATCATCACAGCGCGATGGACACTGGGCCATCAACCCTCCATAGATCCCCATCAATAGGATCGGAGCACATCAAAATACTTCACATCCGCACAGTGGGATTGAAGCCAAAGTAATCGAGGTCCTGAACCGAAGTCCGGATGCACATGAATGCATGATGCACACGTCACAAATCTTCCTCATAATAACATCATAGGTGCATCATCATTCATCATATTCATCATATTCATCATATTCGTCATATTCATCATATTCATCATATTCGTCATATTCATCATCATCATCAAACGTCACAGCTCATCAACACAGTCATCATCGTACGTTACGTCATCATAACTCGTTATAATAATAATCTTCATACTTAATAGCTCATCATAATAATCATCATCACCATATAAATCATCGTATCTCACATAACTCATCATAATAATCATCGTTATCACATAAATCATCATATCTCATGTTATCACATAATTCATCATAATAATCATCATCATCACATAAATCATCATAATTCATCAAACATCATATAATCATAATTCATCATAATAATTAATCTCACACATCATGTCATCATATAATCACGTAAAAATCACATATTAGCTCAGAGTCATATTATCGCATATTATCCCATATTAATTCATAATGCTACCCCATATTATCTCATATTAATTTATCAAATTATACCCGCGGTAATCCTCACACTATCGCCTATCAACCACATAAACTTCATAGTCCTAATCATGTTAATTCATCATATTATCACAGTTACCCTCATGGTAATTCATCAGGAAAATCGCAGCATCAAAACATCAAGACATCCTTGAACCAGAACATGATTCATTAATAGAACATATACACAATTGACTTCTCAAACATAATTAGATATAAAAATATTGGGAAAACAATTCTCTTATTTATACTATGTTATAGCCCTATTTATTAGCTTTCCAACGCTTCGAACGGGGGTCAAAACGGACTTACGGATCAAAAGTTACGTCCAAAACAATTTCGACCAAAAACATGAACAGTCGTGACGAACAGCAAAACGCTGTTACGCTCCGGAACCTAAATCAACCCAAAAGTCCACGCGATTCACTTCCTTAATGCCCCCAAAACATCCCTAAATCATCCCTAAGGTCCTACGGCGATAAAGGCACAAAACCTACGGTTTATTAGGCCAATCTGACAACATTTGCACTGCCTAAAACACTATTTTCCTGCAATTGCTCTGAGTGTGTCAGAGTTACTCATATTTGAATATTCCTATTCCTACAGGGTCAAACATATTACAATCCAAGGTTTTGGCCACGATGGCCTAAGGTTTCCTTTCTCATGTTACACATCAAACAGTCAGAAATACTAACCACAACCCGTGATCCCCTTCTGGTCAGGTCAGATCAGTGGCGCCGTCTGTGGGAATCTTGAAACTTCCCCGTTACTCCGAGCAGAAAACCAAAAGTTTCACCAAACCTCCCCGATCATGGCTAGTCCACATCGCGACGGCACTCCACACGACCTCGTGCTCAACGTCACCACCAACGGGAACAAGCAGACGGGAACGACGCATCAGGCGGAAACCGACGAAAGGGACGGTCAAACTGCTTCGCCGTCATCCGCGGAGCGGCCCCTTCAGGTCGACCTCCGACCCCCGAGCCCACCAGCATTTCAGCCTGTTCCCATCCCGGCGGGAGCGGACCCAATGGTGGTCGCTCTCTTTACGGCCATCAACCAGACGAACCAGCTGCTGTTCCAACAAAATGCGAGAATTGGGGCGTTAGAACGCATCGGCCCTCTGAGATACCCCCCGCGGGAAGACCAGAACGGAGGTTCGAGGAGTCCCTCGCCTCGACCCAGAAACCGCCGGCCGCGGCTGGAGAGACACCGCCCTCAAGTGACACGAGAACGCACTAGATCCCCAGCAAGACACGTTCGCGTGAGGAACCCAAGCACCGCGGTGGTTCCGACCGAAGACCCCCGAGGCGAGAACTCAGGCAGGAGATCGAGAACCCGAAACCGGGGGCTGACCGTGAACGGCTCATCTCCCCATAGATCCCCGGCGCCCAGCGACGAGGATGATTACCGCACCCCGCTGTTCCGAGAGATCATGGTTGCCCCCATACCCCAGGGGATGGAGAAACCACCGACGCTGTCAACATACGACGGCACCTCCGACCCAGACGATCACCTGGAAGACATCGAGGCTATGCTCGACTACCGAAACGTCCTGGGAGCTATCAAGTGTAGACTCTTCCCGACGACTCTGAGGAAAGGCGCTATGACCTGGTACAAAAGTCTGGAGCCCGAATCAGTTACGTCATGGAGGGTCTTGAAGGACCTGTTCTCCAAACACTTTACGGCGTCCCGACGCCACCCGAAGACAGAAGCAGTCCTCGGGGCGATCATCCAAGGCCCCGACGAACCTCTCCGAAAGTACATCGTAAGGTTCACTCGGGAAGCAGTACAGGTGACGACGTCCGACGAAATGAAACGCTACTTAATGGAACAAGGCCTGCGCCACGACTCCAAGTTCTACGAGGCCGTAGGCATACACCGGCCAACATCCCTCCAAGATTTCCTCGACAGGGCCGCGCATTACATCCGATTCGAGGAAACACAGGCGGCCAACTCCGCTCGTGACACCCGAGACAGGGAGGCCCCCCGCGAGCACCGAGACGACGGAGCTTCGAGCCATCGACGAGGAGGAGACCGCCGTCGGGAAGACCGCCCCCGCGAACCCCGCGAAAAACGCGAACCGCGCGGCCCGGCAGGAAGATTCACAGAGTACACAGCCTTGGTCGCTTCACGCGAGCGCATACTGGCCGAATGCGCTAAAATCGAGTTCGTGCAGGGAGGTGTCCGTTTTCCGCGACCAACACCGCCCAAACCCAACGTGGACAAGTCAAAATACTGCCGATTCCACAGGGGCCACGGGCACGTGACAGAAGACTGCATCCATCTCAAAGATGCGATCGAAATTCTAATCAAAGACGGGCACCTGAAGCAATACACCCGAGGAGGCGAACCACCTAGGCCGGAGGCTCCAGAAGCCAAGAAAATCGAGGAACTTCCCTCTCCAGAGGACAACATCAGGCTCCAGGTCGCGTTGTGCGTCAGCCGCCCCGAAGATTGGTTCGCAGGTAGTGAATTCGGTATCCCCGAAGGGCCCGACCTAGTTGACGAGCCAATCCGACCAACCAGCCGATGGGAATACTTCCCCAGAGCTATGGTCATCTCTGATGGAGCCACGAGGAGTCTATCCATAGGATCTGTGAAAAGGAAATTCGACGAACTCATCGCGAACAACTCCGGCAAAGTGAGCGCGCTCGACAAATTCCGAGGCCGCTCCAACCCGATCACATTTTACCTCGAGGAACTACCCGGGGGATCCCCCAATTCCAACATACCCTTGCTCATACGTGCCCGAATGGCAAACTTCGACGTCAGGCGCCTCCTCGTCGACGGGGGGAGCTCGGTTGACATCATGTACTCACATCTGTTCACAACTCTCCAGCTCGACGAATCCAACCTTTCTCCCTACGTAGGCTCCGACCTTCAGGGGTTCAACGGGACGACGACGAGACCTTGGGGATACGTGGAATTGAAGGTCATTTTCGGAGAAGAGGAAACAGTCAGGGACATCAACGTCCGTTTCTTAGTCATCGAATGCCCATCCCTATACAACTGCATCCTGGGCAGGACGACGATAGCAGAACTCTCCGCGGTACCCTTCACCATCCACCTGAAGATGAAATACTACACCAGAAGGGGGGCCGTGGTAACCCTCAACGGAGACATCGAGGCCGCCCGAAGATGTTTCGAAGCCGCGCTGAAAGGCCTAGACTCCATCACTCCAGCGACCAAGAAGAAAACGTCAAGCACAACGCCAAAGGGCAAACCAACGGAGCTGGTCGGATCTGTTGAGCTCGACAGTCGCTTCACCGACGAGCCCGACCACGAAACAAAGACCAGCGAAGTCAACGGGCAGCCCTCACATCCAGCACGCCCCATCCCGGACGGAGAATTCGAACTCGTCCCCCTCGGGGAAGACACGAGCAGAACCGTGAGGATAGGCGCCGGACTCCCAGACCTCGCGAAACGACAGCTCCAAGCCTGCTTCCGCGAGAACGCCGACCTCTTCTCCTGGAGCGCCGCGGAAATGCCGGGACTCGACCCTGAGGTCGCCTGCCACCAGCTGTCCATCAACCCGACCGCAAAGGCCGTTGTACAACGCCGACGTCGCCAATCCCCCAAAAAATCGGCAGCGGCCGAGCAAGCTGTAAAAGACCTCTTAGAGGAAAATTTCATTTCAGAAGCCCGGTATTCAACCTGGTTGTCCAATGTTGTACTCGTTAAAAAGAATAATGGAAAATAGCGCATGTGTGTTGACTATACTGATCTCAACCGGGCATGTCCTAAGGACGCCTACCCCCTCCCCAATATCGACAAGCTCGTTGACAACTCCGCGGGCTTCAAGCTCTTGTCCTTCATGGACGCGTACTCGGGATACAATCAGATCCCGATGGCCGAACACGATAAACAAGCCACGGCCTTCATGACGGCGTCGGGCAATTACTATTACAACGTGATGCCCTTCGGCCTCAAAAACGATGGGGCCACATACCAGCGGATGATGAACCGTGTCTTCCGCGACGAAATCGGAGACATGCTCGAAGTATACATGGACGACATGATCGTCAAATCCGGCGCGGAGGACGACCACGCGGCACATCTCCAAAAGGTCTTCAAGACCGCGAGGTCATGCCGCATGCGTTTTAACCCGGAGAAGTGCACCTTCGGCGTCTGCGCCGGTAAATTCCTCGGCTACTACTTGACCGAACGGGGGATCAAAGCCAATCCGGACAAATGTCACGCCTTCTCCAATATCACCACGCCGACCACGAAGAAGGCCATCCAGTCCCTCAACGGCGTGCTTGCCTCCCTCTCACGATTCATTGCAAAGTCGGCCCAACACGCCCTCCCATTTTTCAAACTGCTCAGGAAGAAGACCAAATTCGAATGGGCGGACGAATGTGAGAAAGCCCTTTTCCACCTCAAACGCGTCTTATCTGAACCACCAGTGCTGACGCGCCCCGCGACGGGCGAAACCCTATACTTATATCTGGTCGTGGCCAACGAAGTCGTCAGCGTCGTCCTCGTCAGCGAATCCGGGGAGGGCCAAAAGCCCATCTACTTTACTAGCAAAGCTCTCCACGGCCCAAAAGTCCGATACCAGCTAATCGAGAAAGTCGCCCTGGCCCTCGTAACAGCAGCACGTCGACTCCGACATTATTTTCTCGCACACGCCATCGTGCTCTGCACCGATCAGCCCATCCGCCAGCTACTCGGCCGCCCCGACATGGCCGGACGCATGCTGAAATGGTCGCTAGAACTCTCCGAGTTCGACATTACCTACGAGGGTCGGCACGCCATCAAGGCTCAAGCCTTGGCCGATTTCGTCGCCGAGATGACCACACCACCCGACCCCACCGCCGGGAACCACCTCTGGACCGTTTTTGTGGATGGCTCCTCCAACTCCACGGGAAGCAGCGTCGGCATCGTCCTCGACAACGACGAGGGTACGGTCATCGAAGTCTCCCTCACATTGGCCTTCCCGACGACCAACAACCAGGCCGAGTACGAAGCGTTTCTCGCCGGCCTTCGCCTGGCATCCGACCTGGGAGCCAGGGACATCCGAATCTACACGGACTCCCAGCTAGTCGCTTCACAAGTCCGAGGCGAATATCAAGCAAAAAACGACACCCTCGCCGGATACCTCGCACTCATCACCGAAAAACTGAGAGGTTTCGACTCAGTAGAGATTCAGCACGTCCCCCGCGAGCAGAACACCCGCGCCGACATCCTCTCCAAACTGGCAAGCACCAAAAAGCGAGGCGGCCACAAGTCGGTCATTCAAGAAATCTTGTCGCAACCAAGTACCAGCGCGACCACCACGCCCCTCGACATCAACGCCGTCGGAGACACTGACTGCTGGATGACCCCGCTCCACACCTATCTCAGCACCGGCCACCTTCCGGCCAACTCTGGAGAGGCCACCGCAACGAAACGACGTGCCTGCTCGTACGTCCTCCTCGAGGGACGACTGTACCGTCGAGGCTTCGCAATCCCACTCCTCAAATGCATCGATAAGTCCCAGAGTACAGCCGTTCTAGAAGAAATCCACGAAGGCATCAACGCGCAGCACCTCGGCGGAAGATCCCTAGCACGGAAGGCCCTACGCGCAGGTGTCGCTACTGCAAAAATCGGCGCCGGCTGAACAGAAGAGTCGCCACCGTGCGTTATTTATCCCAACGGAGGGAAAGGAAACGCTCGAAGTAAACCTCGCGAAAAAGGGAAAGGTATGGTCATCGCAACCAAAACCTGGGTTCGGGAGTCGGTTATGCAAGGGGAAGGTATTAGGCACCCCTCACGTCCATCGTACTCGATGGGATCCACGCTTGCTTGGTTGTACGGATTACACTTCTATCTAAACTAAAGGATGAGGTCTGAAAAAGAAAAGAAAGTTTGACTCGGAAAAGCATCGCACTTTATGCCTACGTATTCCCGTCTGGAACGAGAAATCAGAGTCAACGTAGTTCGCCTAACTACGGGGGAAGGTGGGTGAAGGTTGCTCGCTAGGATATCGCATCCTATGCCTACGTACTTCCACACGGCATGGAAGATCAGAGCAAACGTAGTTCGGGCTACGCCCGACACAAGCTGTTCAAGTGTCTTTTATGAAAAATCTCACCTTAAACAAGGGTTTTCTTATTGCAAAAAGGTTGATGTCTGTTCAAATCTTTTGACGGAAGAAATGAATTAATCTCTGTTATAACCTTTATTAATGTTTTTCTGTTGTTTTGAAGGAAGAAGAGATGACACTCTACAAATCCTAGGGTTAAAAGGGAATAAAATCTACCCTAATGTTATCATGCATGGGTTAACTCCTAATGTCTATCACATCCTCCCTTGAACAAGGAAGAATGGAAGTCCTACGGGAAAGGAAAACGAAAGGAAGAAACGGAAATACAAGTAATAACCGCATACAAGTGAACATGAATATATCAATGGTAAATGCAATGCAAAGGAGGGAGGAAGGTTCATCTCAACCTCAAGCCCATTCATGGTTGGAATAAGAAAATATCAAGTGATCATATGCAAAGAATCGAGTAAAAACTCCGAATGAAACGCGTAATCCACTATTTGGAATCGCAACGTGCTATCATGCAAACAAGTCGATAATCGGGCAAGCTACACATACAAATAACAGCCACCTAAGGGTCTTCCAATACCTCTAACCTATCTACAATAAGAAATATAAGCCACGACGTTCATCACACAAACACAAAGCGGCCGTTGGAGCCTTAACAAAAATAAAGTCCGTTCGGAAGTCCAAATTACAAGTTCGAATACAAAACATAAGAAAAATAGCAAAAGGTGCTAAAAAATTCAAATAAAAATCTCCAATGCCCTACATCAAGCCACAAACCAGGGGTGAGAGATACCACAAAAATATCCAAAGATAAATGGTCAAATAAGATGGAAACATTGCAAGATATCTCATGTATACCAAAGGAAAGATTAAAGTGGAGCATGTTAAAGAAAGCATCCAAAACCAATTAAAATGGTACAATAAAATTCCCACAAAAATATATCATAATACCTCAACGTGTGTATGAGATCCCTGCAAAAGGATTGACATTTAAATTGTGTTTTGATAGGTCAAAGAAATTCAACAAAATGATAGCACCAGCATTGGCCTTTTTATGACGACCCAAATGTAAAAAATCCAAAGAAAATGTCAAAAAATGGTAAAATTATGATTCCAGTTTTATTAAATCCTAGACATCTTAAAGATTCAGCACAAAAACATGGGGATCAAAAAGACTAATTTTCCTATTTTTTATGATTATTTGAAGTCAGCATATAAAACAGAAAAAAATAAAAGAAACATGACAATAGGAAAATAAAAGAAAATAACATGAATAAATAAAAGTGGCATGAGGCTTATGTGGCCGATTACGTGGCGCAGTGAGAGGCGTTGGATGAATGGAAGAAACCTTGACTTGGAAATGCATCCGACGGTGTTAACACCTTCTTCTCCAAATCAAATTTTTCAACTTTGTGAATAGTAACCCGCAGCCCCATGAACATGAGTTTTTTGCTACTTTGAAGCACCATAACTCCATCAATAATTATCCGTTTCGCACAAAATTTTAGTCAAACTTGAAGGAAAAAAATCAAGGAATCCAAATATGGTCTTAGATTTTCTTGAAACTCTCTCTAACTCCCAAAACATGGCACCTCAAGAAAAACTCAAGAACCAAAAATTGTCATAAAACCCATCTTTTTTGTACTAGAATCCATGTAGGAGATGAGAGCAATGGAATGCAATAAAAATAATACAAGAAAGACTCCTAAATAATGAGTTATGTCGGATTCTTTATACCTCCGAAAAATGGCTTATGGAGCTTCACTCGATCACCAATTCTTTGAGAAAATGATGTAGAATCACTCAACAATACTTGGTGAATATGTTTGAAGTCTTGACAAGTCTTGAATTGATGAAAAAGTGAAGATTGGAATTTGAGTTTTCACCACTTTTTCATGTTACTACAAGGTTCCTCTTGCTCCAATTCTCTCAAAAAAAATGATGAACCATCTCTATAATTGTTGTGTAATTGATTGGTGAAGAGAAAAAGTATGGAAAGTGAGAGAAAAAAAAGATTGAAAAAAATGGAAATTCCAAAATGTGAAAGTGTGGGAAAAATGGAAAAAATGGTGAAGAGAAAAAAATTCAATATGATTTGCAAATGGAGAAAAATGGATTCAACATCAACTATCACCAACCTTTTCTCTTAATGATCTCAATCCAATATATAGATGATGATTAACAAACTTAGAGGTTTCTAGAATAATCTTGGAGGATTCTAGAAAGTTGTGGAAATTTCATGAACTTCTCATGCCATGATACTTTGAATATCTCTTATCTTATGTCAAAATCTCCTTACATGAGATATGGGAAGTGTATGTAAGCTCCTTGCCTTGAAAATTCATCTTGTGCCAAGTTTTCTATACTTGCCTTATTATGCAAGTAACAAAAATACAAAGCAAGTCCAATTTTTAAACCCTAACTCAAAAAAGTGGCTGAACCAATGTCTTTAAAATGATGTTTGGAATCAATTTGGTATATTGGATGACCCATATTGGATTTGTAGATCCCTCAAACCAATTTTCAACTTGAACTTTTTCAACTTATAAGCCATTTTCAAGTCATTTGCACCAATTTTAAAATTTCATGCTCTAAGCTTTTCCAAACTTTCACACCTTCTTTTCTAGCCTTAAAATCCCATTTTGAACAACTTTGATGTTGTGAAGTTTTTCATTTGAAGCTTCCTTGTATGAGTTTTAGGCATATACTAAGAATGACCTGTAATCCTCAAATGACCAAAATACCCTTTGCTTGCCAAGACCATAAGTAGAGTTCTATAAATCATATGAAGGCATACCATACCATTCTAGAAAGCTAAGACAATAATGAACAATTCTCATGTTGGCCAGAAATCCATTTGAAGTACCCTTGAAAGTCAGAAGTTGCTTGGAATACAGACAATTTTCACAGACAAATTTCAGTGCCCTCAGATGACTTGTAACTTGCAAGAGCCATAACTTGAGTTCTATAAATCATCTTGATGACTTCCACCCCTCAAATTAAAGCTATGAAGATACTCTACAAGTTTCATGTGGACCAAGAATTCATATGAAGCTTGCATCATGAGCTACACTGCCTTGAAGTTTGACCTAAATCAGGGGATTTTACACTGAAACCCTAATTTAGTAACTCCAGTTCTCCTTGACTCCTTTTGATTTTTCTTTATCACAACATCATATCCATATCCATATAGCAAATAATGAATCCCCCATTCTTCAAATGATCCTTGATACCCTTCAAAACACTTCTTTGACCTAGAATTGACCCAGTGTTGACCCTAGTTGACTGACTTCAACTGAGGTCCTTGCAATCATTCAAATGACTTGGTTCTCCTTAAAAATGATTCTCTAGACTCTTCATAACATCCATACACACCTCATGCTCTTGGCTCATAACTCACATTTCCTCTGATGATCCCCCACTAGCCTCACGATAGGAGAGAATTCACTGATCAACCTGGCAGCTCTTCAAAGCTCAAATTCTTCCCTGATGACCTGAGTAGTCTTGAATATGAATGAAACCCTTGGATATACCTCTTGAAATAATAACAGCACTTGATCCCCTGATTAAGATAGCTTGCTCATGTTATACAATGCATATGAATACACTATGCACATGATGACAATGCAAATGACTATGCAATTGAAACATAAACCTAGGTTAGAAAAGGTTGGGCAAATTTTGGGGTGCAACAGCTGCCCCTATTCAAGCGACTTGGACCCGACTGGATGAAGAGCGCACAACCTTCAAACAATCGAGGTACGAGACGGTTGAATACGAAAGAACCCGGAAATTTGCCAACCGCAAAAATAAATTGCGAAAACGACTACTGCTTGAGAAAGCCCTGGGAACTGGCTTCTGTTGTCACAGCAACAACTAGCCATCCATCTGTCAAATAAACTGATGTTGTCCGCAGACCACTCCATTCCGAAGAAATGAGCATACACCACATAACGAGAAATTGTTGATATCACTTATCAACCTTTGTTGATCTCACTTATCAACCTCTGTTGATCTCACTTATCAACCTCTGTTGATCTCACTTATCAACTGAGCACACGCTAACCAGCGGGAGAATATTGACTTCACTTGTCATGTTGACTTCACTGATCAACTTTTCGTATCCTGAAGAAACGAGAGAACGCTTAACCAAACGAGACAAGGTCCGAAGACATGAACAACCGACTCTGCGGGGAAATGAGAAACTTAACCAAGCAACTCTGAGGGGACAAATTCTGACGACTGCCGTCAAACACCTGCTGGGGAAATTGGGAACTTAACCAAGCACCCTTGTTGAAAACTACGAGTAATTTAACCAAACAACTCCTGTAGCGAGCTCCCTGCTGGAGACTATGAGGGTCTTAACCAAGCAACCCATTAAAGTAACACCCTGCCGGAGGACATAACTCTGTTGGGGACTTGCGAGTAACCACCCGAAAATCTGTATTACCACCTTCTAATACTGATACCACATCATCCTGAGAAAGACTCAGCTGGGGAAATACAAGTGACTTAACCAAGCGACTTGTCAAAGGATACCCTGCCAGGGACTACGAGGAACTTAACCAAGTATCTCGTTGAAGAACAACCCGCTGGGGATTACGTCTCTACTGGGGAAACTGTGGGTAACCACCCAAAACCTGCACCCTGTCATTTCTACAGCACTTTGAGAAAGGACTCGTCTGGGGAGAAAGAGAAATGCTTGACCAAGCAACTCTGCTAGGGGAATGTGCCATGGCGAACACGATCACTGCGTGTCTGGCACAATAAATCCACAAAACTGCGACGAACACGGTCACTGCGTGTCTTACAAACAAAAACCATTTAACGGGACAAACACGACGAACACGATCACTGCATGCTGCGTTACAATCACATCGACCATAAATCCAACCGGATGAGATAAACACGATCACTGCGTGCCAGACGAAATAAATCCACATAGGAGAGGCGAACACGTTCACTGCGTACTTCAACCACCAATATGATAAACACGATCCCTGCGTGTGCTGCAATAGGGCGAATGCGATCATTGCGCATCTCGACCAACAAACCCCAGAATTATGTCAACACGATCACTGCGTGTGTCACAAAATCAACCCATGTAACAGGACGAATACGATTACTGCGTATGCCGACCAACAACCCACTGATATAATAGCCACGATCACTGCGCGCTCCGCATCATAAGTTCCCATGGTACTAACAACACGATCACTGTATGCTGTACGAATACGATCACTGCGTATCTTGAACACGATCCCTGCGCGTTCGAACACGATCACTGCGCGTTCTGAGCCACGATCCTCTTGACTGGAGAAAAAACACGATCCCTGCGTGTTGCGTGAATACGGTCACTGCGTATCTGGAACACGATCACTGCGTGTTTGAACACGATCACTGCGCGTTCTGAGCCACGATCCTCTTGACTGGAGAAAAAAACACGATCCCTGCGTGTTGCGTGCCTCAACTAACCCACATAACTGGACGAATACGGTCACTGCATATCCTGACCATACATAGGATAAACGCGATCACTGCGCGCTTCATGTCACGACCCTCTTGACTGGAGGAAACACGATCCCTGCGTGCTGTGACACAATTTCAAACATGGGACGAATACGATCACTGCGTACTTCGGCCACCAACAACCCGATGAACACATTCACTGCGTGTCCTACAGCATAATCAAACTGCATAACGGACGAATACGGTCACTGCGTATCAACCCATAATCACTGTAACACGGACGAATACGATCACTGCATATATCGACCAACAACTGGATGAACACGATCACTGCGTGCCTTGCTCAATAAAACCCCCGAAACGATACCAACACGATCACTGCGTGCCTTACAAAACAATCTTCTTAGATCGGGACGAATACGATCACTGCGCCATTCGACCACAGATACACATTCCAAGATCAACATGATCACTGCGTGTCCTACGACATGAACCCCATACTGGCACAAATACGATCACTGCATACTTGGGCAACAAATCAACATCTCGAAATTAACACGATCACTGCGTGCCTTACAATATGAACCCCATAGAGGGTACAAATACGATCACTGCGTACTTTGACCACAAAACCCACATTTTCCTGAATCACGATTTCTCTTATCGGCAAGGAATAACATATCTGAAACTGGAGAGGTAACCACCTGGCTTATGTTTCAAATATGCATGTTTGATAATGAAGAAATGCTTCCATACTGCATGGAAATGCTACATACTTGGGTAGAATGCAAATGCTCATGATGCATGCTTATGCAAAGAGTTACTTCAGCAAAATAAATGCTGAAGACACACTGGATCCGCTGGGGATGATCGGAATACCGCCGATACGCTTCCAACAAAATAAATGTTGGAAAGATGAACTAACTCCGCTGGGGATGACCACCCTGCTGGGAAAATAGCTCACGAACTCAGAACTCCAAAATCTGCTGATGACGGTCCTCCTGACGAGAAAGAGCGACTTGCTGGGGAAAGAAAGGACAATCCCGCTCGGGAAAACTCCTTTCAGCTGCTCCAACCACCTGATCACACTCTGTGGTGAACCTCTCCTGCTATCACTGAGCTGGGGAAATCATCCCGCCATCACTGAGCTGGGGAAATCATCCCGCCATCACTGAGCTGGGGACTGAACCACACATTCTGATTTGCACTGCACGAGAACCCTCTGGGAGTTAATCGTATCCATCTCGACCTTCACTGGGGAGGACTCTGCTCTGCTTGATAAGCTAATGTTGAACTGAAGATACATTAATCTTAACTCTCCTGGGGAATTAACATTCAGTTTTGCCCGGGGCGACTTCACTGGGGAAGACACAACATACAATCTTTGGAGAGGGTACCAGCCTGCCATGGATTCTGGTGGGGAACTTTGTGAGCTTTTGAATAGCTTGCCCCAGTGCACTCCACTTGCCCCTATCTACCTCCTGGGAATACTTGCGCTGAACCGCTTACTATGAGACGACCTCGAGATTTCTTGCCCCGGTAACTATACGGCAAAAAGATTCAATCTCCATTAGCTCCGATCAACCCAGTCGGTTTCAATGCTCTCTGCGGCGACTCGCCCCTGAATGAGCGTTCTAGCGACCTATCCTGATCTGATTTTCCACCCGAAGTATCTGCTTTCAAATCCCTACATTCTGCATGACTGCCCCTGATTGGATCTCGAGAAGACTCACTTCTGATTAGTTACCTCTCAAGCATACTGCCCCTTAATCAACTGAAGCTTCGGGACTTGTCCTCAGACTAACTGATTCCGAACTCAATGGAAGTCAATGCCCCTGATCGCAATGACTTTGCCCCCGAGTAGCTGGTCCGGAACAGTACCTCCAACTACGAGAGATTTACTGAATCTTGACCTGATTGCCCCAGAGTAGCTGACTTTGCATGGCTGACCTGACTGGGAATCACGATAATAGCTTGCCCCTGCCCTCGGAACATTCGGGCGCTCTGTATTCTATCCTGACCATACTTTCCGCGGTAGAAAACTTTTCTGCTATCAAGCGCTTACTCGCAAGTAAATCAAGTTGTTCTGCGTAAAAGACATATTAATGCAACACATATGATAGTTTTGGCATCCAATCTGTTCACTGGGAAAAGGGAAAAACAGTTTATAGCATACACTGCACAAAACATTTATCAACATCAGTACCAACATGGTAAGAGGAACCCTTTCAGGAGTCAGAATCGACGCGACCTTTACCGAAGTATGCTTTCGAAACAACCTGCTTCAATTAGGACTTTTGAAGGTTGTAACGTGGTCAGGTTCACGGTTTTGAAGGAAAGGATAAAGGCTCAAAGTTTATTTTAACCCACCCATTCTCCTTGATGTTCTCCGATCCTATGTTCAGCTAATTCGACCTTAGCGCTCACCTCTCAGAGGATGAAAGATAGGAGTGATAGTTCGAGAACCCATGAACTTCTGGAGTGACAGCCACTCACTTTTCGTCTTTGACACTTAGGGTCACACGACTCGCATTTGATTTGAGGATTTTTCTTATTGCCCTCCTTTCATCTTTTTTCCTTATCCCTAACTTTTGCCTGGACTGACTCCTTTTAAGTTTCTTTTGATTTTTTAAGTCCAGCGGGATGCCCTCATTTTTGCCTAAGTCAATTGTTTTCTTTTCTTGACTTAGCGGGCTTTTGATTCTTTTCTCCTTTTTCCTTTTCTTCGAACAAGTCGTGTGACACTGGTTGCCTGACTCATTGGAGAATGATGTGACTGTCTCACTCTTGATTTGACCATTGTGGTTTTTTAGGCACGACCTCTAGAGGTGTGATTGATCCTCGAACGGACACTCCTTTTGCAACTTGAACGCTCGGTCAAATTAGCTAACACCTACCCTGCCCCAGGTTAAGATTGAGGGTTTTTCATTCGCAGAAAGAACTCCTACTACTAGGCTCAAAGGGGTTGACAAGGGATTATCTTCCTTATAACTCCGGTGTTTAGGGATTTGAAACAATGCCTGTACATCATCAACAGGTTTTATTTCAAAAGCATACAATCAGAAGCTGCATGTCGTTCATTTTCGTCATCCTCCCCGAATTCCTCTTAACCAGGCGTTGGATATTTGTAAAAACAATTAGTGAACACGACTGGATTTAATCAAAACATGCATATTTATTTCATTATCATCAATTGAAATGAAAACAACAAGTTTTACAAACAAGATCGCAATTCAAACATGAAAGAAACTACAAACGTAAAGAAATGACAAGATAAAACAAAGAAAAACGCCAGCTTCCGAGAACCGGGCTTTCACATCTGTCCTGCTGCTGAACCAGCTATCTTCACAATCAGTTATGAGAGGCAGCCTGCCGTTGTTCTGATCTACTTTTAACGGCCCACACGAACTATAGAACTCCTCTTTGCCCCCCATATTCCAGCCTATTCATGGTTTGACATTGGTTTTTGCGTAATGTTGGGACCTTCCTTCCCAAAATTGATGGCTGAGCTATCAAGCAAATCTTGCACTTTGTGCTTGAAAGCTAAACAATTCTCGATGTTGTGCCCGGGTGCACCAGAGTGAAAATCACAATGCTCGTTGATGTCGTACCCTACTGGTGGCGTGCCAGTCGGCGGCGCTAAGGTTCTCTTTTCAACTAGCTGTAACTTCAATAGGGTCTGAAGGAGCTCTGCGTAAGACATCGGCGGTACCTCAAATACCCTCCTCGGCCTTGGAGCCTGAAACCGCCGCTGATTCTGATTAGGCTGTTGCTGAGCCTGCTGCTGTTGTTGTCTCTGTTGCTGAGGTGGTCCCGGAATAGTCACACTTGCAACTTGAGGCTGTGGACGCCGGTTCTGATTCCTATTTCCCCGCTGAACGTTATACACTGCATTAGCATCACCTTGCCTTTTACCACCAAAGGCTTTCTTGTTGCTTCCAGCTGAAGCAGATTCTCCCGGTTGAATCTTACCAATTTTTATCCCGTTCTCTATACGCTCCCCCATCAGGATCAGCTCGGAGAAGGTACTCATTGAGAAGTTGAGCAGCTGGTCATAGTACATCCCTGAGAATGTCTCTACGAACAAGTCCATCATTTCCCGCTCGACCATAGGGGGTTGTACTCTGGCAGCCAAATCACGCCATCTCCGGGCGTACTCTTTGAAGCTTTCCTTGGGCTTCTGGGACATGCTTTGCAACTGAACTCTGTTAGGAGCGAGGTCGCTGTTGTATTGGTAATGCTTCACGAAAGCTTCCGCCAATTCTTTCCAAGTTCTGATCTGTGTCGGCTCTAGGCTCATGTACCACTCCAATGACGGCCCTGACAAGCTGTCTTGGAAAAAGTGCATAAGCATCTTTTCGTCGTCTGAATACGCAGACATCCTTCTGTAAAATGAACGGACATGCACCCTCAGGCACGTGTCGCCTTTATACTTATCAAAAGATGGCGCCTTGAATTTCAGAGGTACCCTCAGCCCTGGTACCAACCCCATGTTAGACATATCCAATCCCACAGCGTTCTGATTAGCCAGACCATTTACCTTTTCTTCCAACAATCTCATGCGGAGGCTGTCCCTTGTAGGCCTCCCGTAGCCTTCATTATGACCTGAGAAAACGTCTTCTTGATGGTCCTCCCAACGAGGTATCTCTTCATATGCAGCATGTCCAGCGTTACGGCCCAGACCTGCTTGGAAGTACCCGGGGTTACCCCTCAGGTTGCCCATATCCTGGCCGTTGTTCATACCCATTCCATATCCTGCGTTACCATAACCATGGTCTCCGTATCCAGTTTTGGCGCCAGCCACATTGCCATATCCCACATTCATACCCTGAAAGCCCTGATTACCATTGCCGCCATTCATCCCGACGTTCTCCGCACCCATATTGAAACCCTGGTTGACGTTCCCTACGAACACTCCTGCAGTGTCTCCGTTAGTGTTACCAGTATTTCCGTTACCGCCAGCAGGACCAGCTTCTCCATTGTTCAGCCCAGCGACTGGAATGTGATCAGCACTTTGATGATTTTCAACCCTGGGAGAGTTAGCCACGTTTTCACCATGCGGGGTACCATTGTTCTCAGCACGAGCAACCAACGGCTGCACCAGACTCTGCAACTGTTCCTGTCCCTTGGCGATAGTCTCCATGGTTTGCATGAACAGGGCCATCCTGTCACGCATCTCTTGCATTTCACTCTGCATGGCGTCCATGATCTTCTTCTGGTTGATTCTTGTAGAGTAACGGTGGACCTGCCTTTCTTCAATCCTGAAAATACCTGGAACGGATGCGGGAGATAAGATACACGGCTCACAAACCTGTAATGCAAATATGAGTATGTATGCAAAATGCAATGATAAATGGGTATGCAAACAATGCAATGCAAACAGCTGCAACAGGGGGTCAAGTGCCCTGAATAAGAAGCCCAAGTCACACCAAGAACAGGTCTCAGACAGACCCTCCAATACTCATCAAACTCTGGTCTCAGACAGACCTCGCAAAGAACTCCAGCCTGGTCTCGGATAGAACCAATAATATAACCCACACCTGGCCTCTGACAGACCTCGTAACATAACTCCAACGGGTCTCTGATAGACCTCATACCATAACTCTGGCTGGTCTCTGATAGACCTCACAACTATCCATAAATACCATGATCTCTGATCGAGCAATAACCGGTAGTCTGAAGGTCTAGTTACCTGTATAACCCCAAACCCTCTCACAGGTGGATGTCCTGGTAACTGACAAAGTATGGCATCCTATGCGGTCGTCGGCGTCACAGACTTTCAGGAGTGACGATACGATTCCCAGAAGGAGTGGCATCATCAAATCCTGAAGAGGCCTCACTTAGCCAACTTCCAAATGATTGGTCCCCAGAGTCAACAATCCAACTAACCAGCAACCCGAGCCACCCAAAGGGCAGGACAGGAGGCCAACCAGAAGAACCTCGTCTGAGCGTAGATTTCGCGGGACACTAGGACATGCAAAGCACGTGCGCGCCCACTAATCTCTACTCTAAGTCTAGGTGCACTCAAGCCCAGGTCCGGCTTATCTCTCCATCATGGAACACCCGTCACAACCCCACAATACAGCAATAATAATGATAATATAATGCTGAAAGGTAAATACAGAAACGTAAATCCATACAAATTCCTCGACGGGCAAACAAGCGCTAGGATTGACTCTCTTAAGGGACGTTGGATCCCAAATGCATAAGAACTATCGCAGTCCTTAGCAGCCAGGGGACGTTGGGTCCCCAGCAGAGTCGCCAGCTGTCGCTACTGCGAAAATCGGCGCCGGCTGAACAGAAGAGTCGCCACCGTGCGTTATTTATCCCAACGGAGGGAAAGGAAACGCTCGAAGTAAACCTCGCGAAAAAGGGAAAGGTATGGTCATCGCAACCAAAACCTGGGTTCGGGAGTCGGTTACGCAAGGGGAAGGTATTAGGCACCCCTCACATCCATCGTACTCGATGGGATCCACGCTTGCTTGGTTGTACGGATTACACTTCTATCTAAACTAAAGGATGAGGTCTGAAAAAGAAAAGAAAGTTTGACTCGGCAAAGCATCGCACTTTATGCCTACGTATTCCCGTCTGGAACGAGAAATCAGAGTCAACGTAGTTCGCCTAACTACGGGGGAAGGTGGGTGAAGGTTGCTCGCTAGGATATCGCATCCTATGCCTACGTACTTCCACACGGCATGGAAGATCAGAGCAAACGTAGTTCGGGCTACGCCCGACACAAGCTGTTCAAGTGTCTTTTATGAAAAATCTCACCTTAAACAAGGGTTTTCTTATTGCAAAAAGGTTGATGTCTGTTTAAATCTTTTGACGGAAGAAATGAATTAATCTCTGTTATAACCTTTATTAATGTTTTTCTGTTGTTTTGAAGGAAGAAGAGATGACACTCTACAAATCCTAGGGTTAAAAGGGAATAAAATATACCCTAATGTTATCATGCATGGGTTAACTCCTAATGTCTATCACATCCTCCCTTGAACAAGGAAGAATGGAAGTCCTACGGGAAAGGAAAACGAAAGGAAGAAACGGAAATACAAGTAATAACCGCATACAAGTGAACATGAATATATCAATGGTAAATGCAATGCAAAGGAGGGAGGAAGGTTCATCTCAACCTCAAGCCCATTCATGGTTGGAATAAGAAAATATCAAGTGATCATATGCAAAGAATCGAGTAAAAACTCCGAATGAAACGCGTAATCCACTATTTGGAATCGCAACGTGCTATCATGCAAACAAGTCGATAATCGGGCAAGCTACACATACAAATAACAGCCACCTAAGGGTCTTCCAATACCTCTAACCTATCTACAATAAGAAATATAAGCCACGGCATTCATCACGCAAACACAAAGCGGCCGTTGGAGCCTTAACAAAAATAAAGTCCGTTCGGAAGTCCAAATTACAAGTTCGAATACAAAACATAAGAAAAATAGCAAAAGGTGCTAAAAAATTCAAATAAAAATCTCCAATGCCCTACATCAAGCCACAAACCAGGGGTGAGAGATACCACAAAAATATCCAAAGATAAATGGTCAAATAAGATGGAAACATTGCAAGATATCTCATGTATACCAAAGGAAAGATTAAAGTGGAGCATGTTAAAGAAAGCATCCAAAACCAATTAAAATGGTACAATAAAATTCCCACAAAAATATATCATAATACCTCAACGTGTGTATGAGATCCCTGCAAAAGGATTGACATTTAAATTGTGTTTTGATAGGTCAAAGAAATTCAACAAAATGATAGCACCAGCATTGGCCTTTTTATGACGACCCAAATGTAAAAAATCCAAAGAAAATGTCAAAAAATGGTAAAATTATGATTCCAGTTTTATTAAATCCTAGACATCTTAAAGATTCAGCACAAAAACATGGGGATCAAAAAGACTAATTTTCCTATTTTTTATGATTATTTGAAGTCAGCATATAAAACAGAAAAAAATAAAAGAAACATGACAATAGGAAAATAAAAGAAAATAACATGAATAAATAAAAGTGGCATGAGGCTTATGTGGCCGATTACGTGGCGCAGTGAGAGGAGTTGGATGAATGGAAGAAACCTTGACTTGGAAATGCATCCGACGGTGTTAACACCTTCTTCTCCAAATCAAATTTTTCAACTTTGTGAATAGTAACCCGCAGCCCCATGAACATGAGTTTTTTGCTACTTTGAAGCACCATAACTCCATCAATAATTATCCGTTTCGCACAAAATTTTAGTCAAACTTGAAGGAAAAAAATCAAGGAATCCAAATATGGTCTTAGATTTTCTTGAAACTCTCTCTAACTCCCAAAACATGGCACCTCAAGAAAAACTCAAGAACCAAAAATTGTCATAAAACCCATCTTTTTTGTACTAGAATCCATGTAGGAGATGAGAGCAATGGAATGCAATAAAAATAATACAAGAAAGACTCCTAAATAATGAGTTATGTCGGATTCTTTATACCTCCGAAAAATGGCTTATGGAGCTTCACTCGATCACCAATTCTTTGAGAAAATGATGTAGAATCACTCAACAATACTTGGTGAATATGTTTGAAGCCTTGACAAGTCTTGAATTGATGAAAAAGTGAAGATTGGAATTTGAGTTTTCACCACTTTTTCATGTTACTACAAGGTTCCTCTTGCTCCAATTCTCTCAAAAAAAATGATGAACCATCTCTATAATTGTTGTGTAATTGATTGGTGAAGAGAAAAAGTATGGAAAGTGAGAGAAAAAAAAGATTGAAAAAAATGGAAATTCCAAAATGTGAAAGTGTGGGAAAAATGGAAAAAATGGTGAAGAGAAAAAAATTCAATATGATTTGCAAATGGAGAAAAATGGATTCAACATCAACTATCACCAACCTTTTCTCTTAATGATCTCAATCCAATATATAGATGATGATTAACAAACTTAGAGGTTTCTAGAATAATCTTGGAGGATTCTAGAAAGTTGTGGAAATTTCATGAACTTCTCATGCCATGATACTTTGAATATCTCTTATCTTATGTCAAAATCTCCTTACATGAGATATGGGAAGTGTATGTAAGCTCCTTGCCTTGAAAATTCATCTTGTGCCAAGTTTTCTATACTTGCCTTATTATGCAAGTAACAAAAATACAAAGCAAGTCCAATTTTTAAACCCTAACTCAAAAAAGTGGCTGAACCAATGTCTTTAAAATGATGTTTGGAATCCATTTGGTATATTGGATGACCCATATTGGATTTGTAGATCCCTCAAACCAATTTTCAACTTGAACTTTTTCAACTTATAAGCCATTTTCAAGTCATTTGCACCAATTTTAAAATTCCATGCTCTAAGCTTTTCCAAACTTTCACACCTTCTTTTCTAGCCTTAAAATCCCATTTTGAACAACTTTGATGTTGTGAAGTTTTTCATTTGAAGCTTCCTTGTATGAGTTTTAGGCATATACTAAGAATGACCTGTAATCCTCAAATGACCAAAATACCCTTTGCTTGCCAAGACCATAAGTAGAGTTCCATAAATCATATGAAGGCATACCATACCATTCTAGAAAGCTAAGACAATAATGAACAATTCTCATGTTGGCAAGAAATCCATTTGAAGTACCCTTGAAAGTCAGAAGTTGCTTGGAATACAGACAATTTTCACAGACAAATTTCAGTGCCCTCAGATGACTTGTAACTTGCAAGAGCCATAACTTGAGTTCTATAAATCATCTTGATGACTTCCACCCCTCAAATTAAAGCTATGAAGATACTCTACAAGTTTCATGTGGACCAAGAATTCATATGAAGCTTGCATCATGAGCTACACTGCCTTGAAGTTTGACCTAAATCAGGGGATTTTACACTGAAACCCTAATTTAGTAACTCCAGTTCTCCTTGACTCCTTTTGATTTTTCTTTATCACAACATCATATCCATATCCATATAGCAAATAATGAATCCCCCATTCTTCAAATGATCCTTGATACCCTTCAAAACACTTCTTTGACCTAGAATTGACCCAGTGTTGACCCTAGTTGACTGACTTCAACTGAGGTCCTTGCAATCATTCAAATGACTTGGTTCTCCTCAAAAATGATTCTCTAGACTCTTCATAACATCCATACACACCTCATGCTCTTGGCTCATAACTCACATTTCCTCTGATGATCCCCCACTAGCCTCACGATAGGAGAGAATTCACTGATCAACCTGGCAGCTCTTCAAAGCTCAAATTCTTCCCTGATGACCTGAGTAGTCTTGAATATGAATGAAACCCTTGGATATACCTCTTGAAATAATAACAGCACTTGATCCCCTGATTAAGATAGCTTGCTCATGTTATGCAATGCATATGAATACACTATGCACATGATGACAATGCAAATGACTATGCAATTGAAACATAAACCTAGGTTAGAAAAGGTTGGGCAAATTTTGGGGTGCAACAGCAGGCTACTACTGGCCATCAATGCAGTCCGACGCGAAGGAACACGTCAAACAATGTGATAAATGTCAACGACACGGGGACATGCACCTCGCCCCCCCGACCGACCTCACGTCCCTCTCATCTTCGTGGCCATTCGCCTGGTGGGGGCTTGACATCCTCGGGCCCTTCCCCCTAGGTTCATACCAGAACAAGTACCTCATCGTGGGAGTTGACTACTTCACCAAGTGGATCGAGGCCGAAGCTCTGGCCAAAATCACCGCCCACAACATACTCTGATTCTACAAACGCAACATCCTCGCCAGATTCGGGGTCCCACTCGCCATCATCACCGACAACGGCACACAATTCACAGACAAAAACTTCCGCGACTTCGTCACCAAACTCGGAACCAAACATCACTTCGCCTCGGTCGAACACCCTCAGACAAACGGCCAGGCGGAGTCGGCGAACAGAGTCATACTCAGAGGACTCAGACGACGACTCGGCGACGCCAAACGAGCATGGGTCGAAGAGCTCCACAGAGTCCTCTGGGCATACCGCACCACTCCCCACTCAACCACAGGGGAAACCCCATTTCGCCTCACGTACGGAACCGAGGTCGTGATACCGGTCGAAATTCGCGAACCGTCCCGACGAACGGAAGCTCCCCTGGACACCGACGACAACGATGGCTCCCTCCGAGAAGAGATCGACCTCGTCGAAGAAATCCGCTCAGGGGCAGCCCTCCGTGAAGCCCAGCTGAAGCAACAAGTCACACTTCGCCATAACAACAAAGTCCTAAAACGCGACTTTCAAACAGGCGACTTAGTTCTACGCAGAAACCAGAAAGACTCCCACGAGGGCAAACTGGTTGCGAATTGGGAAGGCTCGTACCGAGTCCGGGACAAAACGGAGCACGGGGCCTGTTACCTCGAAAGCCTGCACGGTGAACAACTAGCTCGACCATGGAACGCCGCGAAGCTTAAGCGGTACTACAGTTAGAACATTGCCCGCGACGACCCATCGTCCCGACCACTGGGGGGGCGACATGGTACCACCGCACACCCCCACGTCCACTAGCGACCAAAGAAAAGCAAGCCCTGCCTCTCGTGTGCGCGGGCAGAAGGCCTTGCTCGGCAAGGAACACCTCGACCGAGATTCCCCACCGCCGTACCAAAAGCGGCAGGACACCTAGCTCGCGATGGGACGTCCACGCCCCGGGGAGAACTACCCCCGAAACGGCCCGGCTACGTCGCCGGCCAAACCGGCCGGTTCCCTGCACTACCGGTAACAAATCGTCGAGCTAACACCCGAACACACCGAGCGCACACTTAGAAAATTTACAAGAAATATCATACACATCAAAGGCATTCAAAAGCATTCAAATAAACAAATACGAAAAACGAGCATAAACGACATGCAAATAACGAGCGCACACTTAGAAAATCCACGAAAAATATATTAAACAAAAGGCGGGCACCAGCCCAGTAGTCAATGGTACAAAAACAGAGCACGCAGGCCCAAAGAAAGATGTCACAAACATCGGCACGCAGGCCATAAAAACAACGAGCACGCAGGCCCGGCAACCTATGCTACCTCGTCCGCCCGGTCAGCAGTTGCGGGATCCTCCTCGGGAATAACAAGATAGGGATCGACCACCTTCCCGTCAACAATCTCGTGGTACGGCCCGATCCCATCCACGGCCAGCACGACACCAGGATTGGCGACCTGAACCTGCTCAACAGCACTCTTGAATCCGACCTCAACAGCCTCCAGACAGTCGCTTTCCAACACCCGGATACGGGCAATCAGGTCAGCACGAGTGATTAACCGTCGATCTCCATCTGTCTCGTCCTCGGCCGGACGGACTGCGTTGTCCAAAACTTCCGTGTGAACCTTCAACGCCTGCACCTCGGTCGTCGCTTTCCCCAGCTTCTCCTCCAGCGAAGTCACCTTCCCCTCAGCATCCTCTGCCCGTTTTCGCTGCTCAGCAACATCCTTCTGGCTCTTCTCCAACTCCTCAGTGAGCTTGGCCAATCACGACTACATGAAAGTAAGATCCCCCTGCAGTTTGGACAGCTCAGCAGCGGAGCAGCCCTCCTCGTTCAGCACAAGAGCCGTCGTGAACGTCCGCATCATTGCAGCCAAGTCCTCAGCCAGAACACGTCGACGAGTCTCTCGATCGGCCTGACGAACAGCCTTCACCTCCCCAACGGAGACAGTGGAATAACGGGCACCATGAAAATAGCCCGGATGCTGATGGCAGGGCGGGACGACATAACCTTCCTCAGTGGTGCCGACCGTCAGATCTACCACACCTCGGGGCTCCTCGGACCTCTGCCTCTTCGATGCTCCTTGAGACGCAGGAGATTGACTCTCTTGAGGCGAAGAGGACGAACTTTGCCCCCCCCGGCGTCGCGACCTCCTGTCCGACCAGCTGGCTCACCCTCGTCCTCGGGACCGCGACATTCCTAGTGGCACGCAACTGCTTCACCCGCTCCTCGACGGAAGACATGTTCGCTGCAAAAACAAAGAAAAGAGTTAGCGACGGTCGAAGCCCCGACCACGGGGAGAAAAACGAACATTCCTACCTAGGTAATCCAGAGCAGCCGCCCCGGTCGCACAACCGAGCAGGGTCTTGGTATTAATCAAACGCTTCTTAGTACGCACATTCCCCTGCGCGTCGAGGATATACCGACCGTCGGGCGTCACCAGCTTCGACGGAGGGAGAGACCGCACAAAGGCAACTATTTTCAAATACGCGGCCATGTCTTTCTCCTCGAGGGTCCCCGCCCAGACGATATACCTATCCGTTCCTCGGCTGAAATGCTCCGCTGTCCACAGTAGATGTATCTTAGGGAGCCACGCGAGGAACCGCTGGCCATCTACCGTTCGCTCGCCCTCATCGAAGAGGGTGTCCGAGCCCTGCTGCGTGATCGGTTTGACGAGATAGAACTGGCTTTTGAAATCCTTGACGGAGTCACTATACGCTTTGAAAAGTTTGGTCGATTGCTTAAAAGAAACCCATCCGTGGCGGCCATTCACCGTCTGCCGCTGTAAGTGGAAGATGCGGAAAAATAGCGATACCGTCGGCTCCACCGAGAGGTAGAAGCACACCACCTCGAAAGCCCGGATGAAAGCCAAGGCGTTAGGGTGCAGTTGGGACGGGGCCAGGCGCAACCAGTCAAAGAGCCTCAGATGAAAGGCGGAGAACGGTAATCGGAGCCGAGCTTCTTTAAAGTAGAACTCATGCATCGGGAACATCCGCCGCCCATATCGCGAGCAGATACGATGATGTTCTTTTGGTCGGTACACCTGCCAGTGTTGTGGCTCCCCTATAGGCGTGTCCTCGACCGTGGCATACACGTCGGACGCATCGGCCACAAAACAAGATGGAGTAGAAAGCGGCTCTTCGGCTGCCCATTCCTCGGACGGGGCAATGCGCTCGTCGTCAAAATCCGGAATCTCGGGTTCGTTGTCTTCGACCATTATCCCCGGTACCAGAGCCGACATCTACACCTGAAAAGCAGAGGACAACGGTGAATTCGATAGCAAGGATGAAATCCACCCTTCCACCGCAGGTCAAGTGAAAGGGCGACTAAGGCCGGAAAACGACGAGCAAACGCTCGCTCCCCGTCTACCCTCCTCGGGGCGTCTAAAGCCGACCCGCCATCCCTCCTCGGGACGGTCACCGGAAAAAGCGCGCCTCCCCGGGGTACCCACCGGAAAAGGCACTTGTCCCCGGGGCATTCATCGGAGAAAGCCCCCGTCCTCGGGACATTCATCGGAATCAGCCGATTCTCCCTGGGGCACTCATCAGAAAACTCATCAGAGGCGGCGGGCCTCGCGCCCCTCCTCGGGGCATTCGTCATGCCCCGACCACACGTTCCAATTAAACGACGGAAATAAAAAAGGAAAGAAATGAGGACTCACTTGTAATGGGGGCGAACGGAGCAAGGGATCAAACGATACGGCGGCGATCGACGGCAAGCGGCGGACGGGCAGTGATGACAGAGCTTCACAGACACAACGGCAGATTGAAAAGTAATAAAATGAGCAGGGACCCCCGTATTTGTAACCTGGCGCGAGATTCGAAACGACGCTAGGCTCATTAATGACATAGGGTAGCCGCCCCTACGACCGCTAAACACACGACACGTGGCGGCAGCCTAACAGTCGCACCCCTTCGCCTGCTTTCACCCTGTCACCGCCGACACGTGGGTAGCCGTTCCACCGTGCACGAATCCCGACGAACCTCCCGCTATGTTACCTCTTCCCCAACACAGCGACCTTAAGTCCTCGCTCTCTCCCCAGAGCTTCGACTTGGGGGGCTCCTGTTCCGGCCTGGGCCCGACCTCGGCAGGCCCAATATCACGTACGGCCCAACAGGCGAATCGGGCACTCTGGGCACGTGCGTCCCACGAGACGAGCAGAGGATGCCGTCGAAGACGAGCAGCGTTTCCAACAGCATCTCGTCGTCCCCTTTTACCAGCCGAACAGAACCGACCCCGACGCATCAAAGCACGGCCTTGGTTCCTCCCCTACGCGGGGAGAACAACGCGCTCCGGGGAACCTCCCGAGCTCCCCTCCGCGGGGAGAACAACGTGCCCGGCGCACGTTCTCCACGTGCTCCCCTCCGCGGGGACACGTCATCAACCAACTGCCCACCTCCGAAAGAGCATGTCAAACCCACTTTCCGGAGATCTAGGAGCAGTTGGACTAGGGCGAAGACCACGTCCTGGTCTTCACTACGCCACGTAAGCCCTAGCAGTCACCTGGGTTGGGCCTGGCCATCCAGCCCAACACAAGTGACCGTTGGCCCAGCGCTGAGGTCTCTCTATAAATACCCTATTCCTCAAGAGGGTCAGGTAATTCACATCTTGCCCTTTCTGTACTTTTGCTTCCACTCTGCCCAGTTTCTTACTTTGGCATCGGAGTGTCTTGCAGGTACACCCCCCTTCTCCTCCTCATCACCGGTGAACAGGTAGCAGTCCAACAGCGTGTGGCCAGCCCGTGATCCCCTTCTGATCAGGTCAGATCAGAAACGTTCTGGTTTTTAAGTGTTATTCTTATTATTTATTAAAGATTTGTATAAATATATTAATATAAAAAGCAACAAATCCGTTGTAGTCTAGTTGGTCAGGATACTCGGCTCTCACCCAAGAGACTCGGGTTCAAGTCCCGGCAACGGAAATTATTTTATATTTGACTTTTGAAATCTATTTCTCAATGTTTTTGTAACAAAGCATTGATTTGCACCTGTTTGATTTAAAAAATAAAATTAAAATTGTATTTATATTTATATGTTTTTTTATATTAATAAAATAAAACTCTTTTAAAAAAAAGGTGTTGAATATGAGGAAAATTTACATATAATAATTTAGAAATGTTGGGATCCAAATATAAATTAGGAAAAAATCTATTGATTTCATATAGTAACATGAAGTTAGTAAAGAACATACCTCACAATATAAAGAGTGACATGGATCTTCAAATATATAAAATATGAAAAATTATTAATTTTTATCTAATATTCTTTAATGTTTAATTTGTTAATTGAATTGAAAGTCAATGTCATAAATTTTTAATTATTTTGTTTTTTTGAATAAATAAATCACATTAAAAAGCCACGAAAGGGCGTACATTTCTCAAAGTCAACAAAATTGGTCAATACTCCGTAACGACGAGTTTTCCTCAAAGTACATCAAACAACATAAAACAGCGGAACTCAAAGCATAGATCAAGGTTTCGCCTCAAAAGGGAACATCAGTAAAATAACCCAATGATATAAAATCAACTCAAAGAACCCAACCCGATTTTACATATCAGAGCAAGACCCTCTAAATTAACCATAAAGGCTAACGACTCTAAAACTTCAAAATACTCCTCGACGGCGTCCACGGCTAAACTTGTTAATCTGCACGTTACCCACGTGGAGGTAACATTCAAACAAGCAGGGTGAGTAAGACAATTCATAATAATCAATGTATAACAATTAATGCATAAACGGCATATTACTCATAGTTATATTCAATACATTGATATCCTTCAAAATATGCCTCAAAAGCCACAACATCATAATTTATACACAAAGGCTCATAAATGAAAATGCAACATAGACTCAATGCATGTGGTACCAATCATCACAGCGTGATGGACATTGGGCCATCAACCCTCCATAGATCCCCATCAATAGGATCGGAGCACATCAAAATACTTCACATCCGCACAGTGGGATTGAAGCCAAAGTAATCGAGGTCCTGAACCGAAGTCCGGATGCACATGAATGCATGACGCACACGTCACAAATCTTTCTCATAATAACATCATAGGTGCATCATCATTTATCATATTCATCATATTTGTCATATTCATCATATTCATCATATTCGTCATATTCGTCATATTCGTCATATTCATCATATTCGTCATATTCATCATCATCATCAAACGTCATAGCTCATCAACACAGTCATCATCGTACGTTACGTCATCATAACTCGTTATAATAATAATCTTCATACTTCATAGCTCATCATAATAATCATCATCACCATATAAATCATCGTATCTCACATAACTCATCATAATAATCATCATCATCACATAAATCATCATATCTCATGTTATCACATAATTCATCATAATAATCATCATCATCACATACATCATCATAATTCATCATAATTCATCAAACATCATATAATCATAATTCATCATAATAATTAATCTCAGACATCATGTCATCATATAATCACGTAGAAATCACATATTAGCTCATAGTCATATTATCGCATATTATCCCATATTAATTCATAATGCTACCCCCATATTATCTCATATTAATTTATCAAATTATACCCGCGGTAATCCTCACACTATCGCCTATCAATCACATAAACTTCATAGTCCTAATCATGTTAATTCATCATATTATCACAGTTACCCTTATAGTAATTCATCAGGAAAATCGCAGCATCAAAACATCAAGACATCCTTGAACCAGAACATGATTCATTAATAGAACATATACACAATTGACTTCTCAAACATAATTAGATATAAAAATATTGGGAAAACAATTCTCTTATTTATACTATGTTATAGCACTGTTTATTAGCTTTCCAACGCTTCGAACGGGGGTCAAAACGGACTTACGGATCAAACGTTACGTCCAAAACAATTTCGACCAAAAACATGAACAGTCGTGACGAACAGCAAAATGCTGTTACGCTCCGGAACCTAAATCAACCCAAAAGTCCACGCGATTCACTTCCTTAATGCTCCCAAAACATCCCTAAATCATCCCTAAGGTCCTACGGCGATAAAGGCACAAAACCTACGGTTTATTAGGCCAATCTGACAACATTTGCACTGCCTAAAACACTATTTTCCTGCAATTGCTCTGAGTGTGTCAGAGTTACTCATATTTGAATATTCCTATTCCTACAGGGTCAAACATATTACAATCCAAGGTTTTGGCCACGAAGGCCTAAGGTTTCCTTTCTCATGTTACACATCAAACAGTCAGAAATACTAACCACAACCCCCAAGGTTTCATTATCAGTTTCCCTCAATTTCCCACTATCAACCCAAAATACCATAAATCATAAACTTCACCATAAACACACTGAAAGGCATACATAGAAAATCATGAAATGTGATACTCCCCATACCTTAGCCGATTCAAAGCTTTCACGATTGTCTCCGGGAATCTTCGGCCTCCAACCTTTCCTTCAGAGCTTTGGCCACCATATTTTCACGGTTAACACAAATGAATTCTAATTTGTCCCACTTAGTCCCGGGTCTCTCAATTTGGCCTTTTCCCATAATATCCTTACTAACTCCTCCAAATTCCTAATTTACCCTTATTTCACGTATTTTTATTTTAATTAATAATAATAATAATAATAATATATTCATATTATATACTATTATTCCAAAATAAATAACTCAATTCCATTAAATTCTTTATAATTCACAAAACCACCAAAAATCATCGAAAAATGAATATTCTTAATTAAATAAATTAATAAAAATATTCCAATTAAATTTAGGGTGTTATGGTATTGATACATCAAAGTAGCATACAATTGACATAAAATATATGAAGTTACATAAGTTATATCATATGCGCTTACATATACAACATTTTCAAAAACACAAAATACTAAGAATACATAACGAAAATTAAAATAAACTTATATTATAAGATTAAACTTTTTATTTTCATGAAATTTGATCATTTCAAAAGATAAACAACAACATGGGGTGAGATAACAACATTTCATTAGAGTTATACTAAAATCATAAGTTCCCTCAGTCTCGAGGTCATCTAGGACTACAAAAGATTCTATAAGGTTCTAACACTTGCGTGTTTTTTTAAAATTAAAACAAATGGAATCAAAACATATTAAGCATCATATAATGTGGGATTGTCGATACACCCGCTCTAATGTTTATGCATGTCTCAGGAGACAGCTAACTTAGTGGAATGTCAATGGCCTACTAGCGCTTCTCAAAGATCTGTCTCATTCGATCCAATCAAGTAGTGTTTCAACTTTGATTCCTTGAATATCTAGATTTCTCATTCCTGCGAAAATTCCATGTATAGATAATTAAAGATCAAAACTCAGATCTACGCTAGAATTATCAAAGAGGGCGGGTAATTACCTCTAAGGTCATACTAAAGGTTTTCGATCAACCTTCTTGTTTCACTTTGCCTCAATTATCCGTCACCAACACGGTGTCACGGCGTAAAAAATAGAAGTTTGAAACGTTCTGGTTTTTAAGTGTTATTCTTATTATTTATTAAAGATTTGTATAAATATATTAATATAAAAAGCAACGAATCCGTTGTAGTCTAGTTGGTCAGGATACTCGGCTCTCACCCGAGAGACTCGATTCAAGTCCCGGCAACGGAAATTATTTTATATTTGACTTTTGAATATTTTATATTTGACTTTTGAAATCTATTTCTCAATGTTTTTGTAACAAAGCATTGATTTGCACCTGTTTGATTTAAAAAATAAAATTAAAATTGTATGTCATAAATTTTTAATTATTTTGTTTTTTTGAATAAATAAATCTCATTAAAAAGCCACAGAAGGGCGTACATTTCTCAAAGTCAACAAAATTGGTCAATACTCCGTAACGACGAGTTTTCCTCAAAGTAACATCAAACAACATAAAACAGCGGAACTCAAAGAATAAATCAAGGTTTCGCCTCAAAAGGGAACATCGGTAAAATAACCCAATGATATAAAATCAACTCAATGAACCCAACCCGATTTTACATATCAGAGCAAGACCCTCTAAATTAACCATAAAGGCTAACGACTCTAAAACTTCAAAATACTCCTCGACGGCGTCCACGGCAAAACTTGCTAATATGCACGTTACCCACGTGGAGGTAACATTCAAACAAGCAGGGTGAGTAAGACAATTCATAATAATCAATGTATAACAATTAATGCATAAACGGCATATTACTCATAGTTATATTCAACACATTGATATCCTTCAAAATATGCCTCAAAAGCCACAAAATCATAATTTATACACAAAGGCTCATAAATGCAAATGCAACATAGACTCAATGCATGTGGTACCAATCATCACAGCGCGATGGACACTGGGCCATCAACCCTCCATAGATCCCCATCAGTAGGATCGGAGCACATCAAAATACTTCACATCCGCACAGTGGGATTGAAGCCAAAGTAATCGAGGTCCTGAACCGAAGTCCGGATGCACATGAATGCATGATACACACGTCACAAATCTTCCTCATAATAACATCATAGGTGCATCATCATTCATCATATTCATCATATTCGTCATATTCATCATATTCGTCATATTCATCATCATCATCAAACGTCATAGCTCATCAACACAGTCATCATCGTACGTTGCGTCATCATAACTCGTTATAATAATAATCTTCATACTTCATAGCTCATCATAATAATCATCATCACCATATAAATCATCGTATCTCACATAACTCATCATAATAATCATCGTCATCACATAAATCATCATATCTCATGTTATCACATAATTCATCATAATAATCATCATCATCACATAAATCATCATAATTCATCAAACATCATATAATAATCATTCATCATAATAATTAATCTCACACATCGTGTCATCATATAATCACGTAGAAATCACATATTAGTTCATAGTCATATTATCGCATATTATCCCATATTAATTCATAATGCTACCCCATATTATCTCATATTAATTTATCAAATTATACCCGCGGTAATCCTCACACTATCGCCTATCAATCACATAAACTTCATAGTCCTAATCATGTTAATTCATCATATTATCACAGTTACCCTCATGGTAATTCATCATGAAAATCGCAGCATCAAAACATCAAGACATCCTTGAACCAGAACATGATTCATTAATAGAACATATACACAATTGACTTCTCAAACATAATTAGATATAAAAATATGGGGAAAACAATTCTCTTATTTATACTATGTTATAGCCCTGTTTATTAGCTTTCCAACGCTTCGAACAGGGGTCAAAACGGACTTACGGATCAAAAGTTACGTCCAAAACAATTTCGACCAAAAACATGAACAGTCGTGACGAACAGCAAAACGCTGTTACGCTCTGGAACCTAAATCAACCCAAAAGTCCACGCGGTTCACTTCCTTAATGCCCCCAAAACATCCCTAAATCATCCCTAAGGTCCTACGGCGATAAAGGCACAAAACCTACGGTTTATTAGGCCAATCTGACAACATTTGCACCGCCTAAAACACTATTTTCATGCAATTGCTCTGAGTGTGTCAGAGTTACTCATATTTGAATATTCCTATTCCTACAGGGTCAAACATATTACAATCCAAGGTTTTGGCCACGAAGGCCTAAGGTTTCCTTTCTCATGTTACACATCAAACAGTCAGAAATACTAACCACAACCCCCAAGGTTTCATTATCAGTTTCCCTCAATTTCCCACTATCAACCCAAAATACCATAAAACATAAACTTCACCATAAACACACTGAAAGACATACATAGAAAATCATGAAATGTGATACTCCCCATACCTTAGTCGATTCAAAGCTTTCACGATTGTCTCCGGGAATCTTCGGCCTCCAACCTTTCCTTCAGAGCTTTGGCCACCATATTTTCACGGTTAACGCAAATGAATTCTAATTTGTCCCACTTAGTCCCGGGTCTCTCAATTTGGCCTTTTCCCATAATATCCTTACTAACTCCTCCAAATTCCCAATTTACCCTTATTTCACGTATTTTTATTTTAATTAATAATAATAATAATAATAATAATAATAATATATTCATATTATATACTATTATTCCAAAATAAATAACTCAATTCCATTAAATTCTCCATAATTCACAAAACCACCAAAAATCATCGAAAAATGAATATTCTTAATTAAATAAATTAATAAAAATATTCCAATTAAATTTAGGGTGTTATGGTATTGATACATCAAAGTAGCATACAATTGATATAAAATATATGAAGTCACATAAGTTATATCATATGCGCTTACATATACAACATTTTCAAAAACACAAAATACTAAGAATACATAACGAAAATTAAAATAAACTTATATTATAAGATTAAACTTTTTATTTTCATGAAATTTGATCATTTCAAAAGATAAACAACAACATGGGATGAGATAACAACATTTCATTAGAGTTATACTAAAATCATAAGTTCCCTCAGTCTCGAGGTCATCTAGGACTACAAAAGATTCTATAAGGTTCTAACACTTGCGTGTTTTTTTTAAAATTAATACAAATGGAATCAAAACATATTAAGCATCATATAATGTGGGATTGTCGATACACCCGCTCTAATATTTATGCATGTCTCAGGAGACAGCTAACTTAGTGGAATGTCAATGGCCTACTAGCGCTTCTCAAAAATCTGTCTCATTCGATCCAATCAAGTAGTGTTTCAACTTTGATTCCTTGAATATCTAGATTTCTCATTCCTGCAAAAATTCCATGTATAGATAATTAAAGATCAAAACTCAGATCTACGCTAGAATTATAAAAGAGTGCGGGTAATTACCTCTAAGGTCATACTAAAGGTTTTCGATCAACCTTCTTGTTTCACTTTGCCTCAATTATCCGTCACCAGCACGGTGACACGGCGTAAAAAATAGAAGTTTGAAACGTTCTGGTTTAAGTGTTATTCTTATTATTTATTAAAGATTTGTATAAATATATTAATATAAAAAGCAACGAATCCGTTGTAGTCTAGTTCGTCAGGATACTCGTCTCTCACCCGAGAGACCCGGGTTCAAGTCACGGCAACGAAAATTATTTTATATTTGACTTTTGAAATCTATTTCTCAATGTTTTTGTAACAAAGCATTGATTTGCACCTGTTTGATTTAAAAAATAAAATTAAAATTGTATTTATATTTATATGTTTTTTTATATTAATAAAATAAAACTCTTTTTAAAAAAAGGTGTTGAATATGAGGAAAATTTACATATAATAATTTAGAAATGTTGGGATCCAAATATAAATTAGGAAAAAATCTATTGATTTCATATAGTAACATGAAGTTAGTAAAGAACATACCTCACAATATAAAGAGTGACATGGATCTTCAAATATATAAAATATGAAAAATTATTAATTTTTATCTAATATTCTTTAATGTTTAATTTGTTAATTGAATTGAAAGTCAATATCATAAATTTTTAATTATTTTGTTTTTTTGAATAAATAAATCTCATTAAAAAGCCACAGAAGGGCGTACATTTCTCAAAGTCAACAAAATTGGTCAATACTCCGTAACGACGAGTTTTCCTCAAAGTACATCAAACAACATAAAACAGCGGAACTCAAAGCATAGATCAAGGTTTCGCCTCAAAAGGGAACATCAGTAAAATAACCCAATGATATAAAATCAACTCAATGAACCCAACCCGATTTTACATATCAGAGCAAGACCCTCTAAATTAACTATAAAGGCTAACGACTCTAAAACTTCAAAATACTCCTCGACGACGTCCACGGCTAAACTTGCTAATATGCACGTTACCCACGTGGAGGTAACATTCAAACAAGCAGGGTGAGTAAGACAATTCATAATAATCAATGTATAACAATTAATGCATAAACGGCATATTACTCATAGTTATATTCAACACATTGATATCCTTCAAAATATGCCTCAAAAGCCACAACATCATAATTTATACACAAAGGCTCATAAATGCAAATGCAACATAGACACAATGCATGTGGTACCAATCATCACAGCGCGATGGACACTGGGCCATCAACCCTCCATAGATCCCCATCAATAGGATCAGAGCACATCAAAATACTTCACATCCGCACAGTGGGATTGAAGCCAAAGTAATCGAGGTCCTGAACCGAAGTCCGGATGCACATGAATGCATGATGCACACGTCACAAATCTTCCTCATAATAACATCATAGGTGCATCATCATTCATCATATTCATCATATTCGTCATATTCATCATATTCATCATATTCGTCATATTCATCATCATCATCAAACGTCATAGCTCATCAACACAGTCATCATCGTACGTTACGTCATCATAACTCGTTATAATAATAATCTTCATACTTCATAGCTCATCATAATAATCATCATCACCATATAAATCATCGTATCTCACATAACTCATCATAATAATCATCGTCATCACATAAATCATCATATCTCATGTTATCACATAATTCATCATAATAATCATCATCATCACATAAATCATCATAATTCATCAAACATCATATAATCATAATTCATCATAATAATTAATCTCACACATCGTGTCATCATATAATCACGTAGAAATCACATATTAGCTCATAGTCATATTATCGCATATTATCCCATATTAATTCATAATGCTACCCCATATTATCTCATATTAATTTATCAAATTATACCCGCGGTAATCCTCACACTATCGACTATCAATCACATAAACTTCATAGTCCTAATCATGTTAATTCATCATATTATCACAGTTACCCTCATGGTAATTCATCAGGAAAATCGCAGCATCAAAACATCAAGACATCCTTGAACCAGAACATGATTCATTAATAGAACATATACACAATTGACTTCTCAAACATAATTAGATATAAAAATATTGGGAAAATAATTCTCTTATTTATATTATGTTATAGCCCTGCTTATTAGCTTTCCAACGCTTCGAACGGGGGTCAAAACGGACTTACGGATCAAAAGTTACGTCCAAAACAATTTCGACCAAACACATGAACAGTCGTGACGAACAGCAAAACGCTGTTACACTCCGGAACCTAAATCAACCCAAAAGTCCACGCGATTCACTTCCTTAATGCCCCCAAAACATCCCTAAGGTCCTACGGCAATAAAGGCACAAAACCTACGGTTTATTAGGCCAATCTGACAACATTTGCACTGCCTAAAACACTAATTTCCTGCAATTGCTCTGAGTATGTCAAAGTTACTCATATTTGAATATTCTTATTCCTACAGGATCAAACATATTACAATCCAAGGTTTTGGCCATGAAGGCCTAAGGTTTCCTTTCTCATGTTACACATCAAACAGTCAGAAATACTAACCACAACCCAAGGTTTCATTATCAGTTTCCCTCAATTTCCTACTATCAACCCAAAATACCATAAATCATAAACTTCACCATAAACACACCGAAAGACATACATAGAAAATCATGAAATGTGATACTCCCCATACCTTAGCCGATTCAAAGCTTTCACGATTGTCTCCGGGAATCTTCGGCCTCCAACCTTTCCTTCAGAGCTTTGGCCACCATATTTTCACGGTTAACACAAATAAATTCTAATTTGTCTCACTTAGTCCCGGGTCTCTCAATTTGGCCTTTTCCCATAATATCCTTACTAACTCCTCCAAATGCCCATTTTACCCTTATTTCACGTATTTTTATTTTAATTAATAATAATAATAATAATATATTCATATTATATACTATTATTTCAAAATAAATAACTCAATTCCATTAAATTCTCCATAATTCACAAAACCACCAAAAATCATCGAAAAATGAATATTCTTAATTAAATAAATTAATAAAAATATTCCAATTAAATTTAGGGTGTTATGGTATTGATACATCAAAGTAGCATACAATTGACATAAAATATATGAAGTCACATAAGTTATATCATATGCGCTTACATATACAACATTTTCAAAAACACAAAATACTAAGAATACATAACGAAAATTAAAATAAACTTATATTGTAAGATTAAACTTTTTATTTTCATGAAATTTGATCATTTCAAAAGATAAACCACAACATGGGGTGAGATAACAACATTTCATTAGAGTTATACTAAAATCATAAGTTCCCTCAGTCTCGAGGTCATCTAGGACTACAAAAGATTCTATAAGGTTCTAACACTTGCGTGTTTTTTTTAAAATTAATACAAATGGAATCAAAACATATTAAGCATCATATAATGTGGGATTGTCGATACACCCGCTCTAATGTTTATGCATGTCTCAGGAGACAGCTAACTTAGTGGAATGTCAATGGCCTACTAGCGCTTCTCAAAGATCTGTCTCATTCGATCCAATCAAGTAGTGTTTCAACTTTGATTCCTTGAATATCTAGATTTCTCATTCCTGCGAAAATTCCATGTAAAGATAATTAAAGATCAAAACTCAGATCTACGCTAGAATTAGCAAAGAGTGCGGGTAATTACCTCTAAGGTCATACTAAAGGTTTTCGATCAACCTTCTTGTTTCACTTTGCCTCAATTATCTGTCACCAACACGGTGGCACGGCGTAAAAAATAGAAGTTTGAAACGTTCTGGTTTTTAAGTGTTATTCTTATTATTTATTAAAGATTTGTATAAATATATTAATATAAAAAGCAACGAATCCGTTGTAGTCTAGTTGGTCAGGATACTCGGCTCTCACTCGAGAGATTATTTTATATTTGACTTTTGAAATCTATTTCTCAATGTTTTTGTAACGAAGCATTGATTTGCACCTGTTTGATTTAAAAAATAAAATTAAAATTGTATTTATATTTATATGTTTTTTTATATTAATAAAATAAAACTCTTTTAAAAAAAAGGTGTTGAATATGAGGAAAATTTACATATAATAATTTAGAAATGTTGGGATCCAAATATAAATTAGGAAAAAATCTATTGATTTCATATAGTAACATGATGTTAGTAAAGAACATACCTCACAATATAAAGAGTGACATGGATCTTCAAATATATAAAATATGAAAAATTATTAATTTTTATCTAATATTCTTTAATGTTTAATTTGTTAATTGAATTGAAAGTCAATGTCATAAATTTTTAATTATTTTGTTTTTTTTGAATAAATAAATCTCATTAAAAAGACACAGAAGGGCGTACATTTCTCAAAGTCAACAAAATTGGTCAATACTCTATAACAGACGAGTTTTCCTCAAAGTACATCTAACAACATAAAACAGCGGAACTCAAAGCATAGATCAAGGTTTCGCCTCAACAGGGAACATCAGTAAAATAACCCAATGATATAAAATCAACTCAAAGAACCCAACCCGATTTTACATATCAGAGCAAGACCCTCTAAATTAACCATAAAGGCTAACGACTCTAAAACTTCAAAATACTCCTCGACGGCGTCCACGGCTAAACTTGCTAATATGCACGTTACCCACGTGGAGGTAACATTCAAACAAGCAGGGTGAGTAAGACAATTCATAATAATCAATGTATAACAATTAATGCATAAACGGCATATTACTCATAGTTATATTCAACACATTGATATCCTTCAAAATATGCCTCAATAGCCACAACATCATAATTTATACACAAAGGCTCATAAATGCAAATGCAACATAGACTCAATGCATGTGGTACCAATCATCACAGCGCGACGGACACTGGGCCATCAACCCTCCATAGATCCCCATCAATAGGATCGGAGCACATCAAAATACTTCACATCCGCACAGTGGGATTGAAGCCAAAGTAATCGAGGTCCTGAACCGAAGTCCGGATGCACATGAATGCATGATGCACACGTCACAAATCTTCCTCATAATAACATCATAGGTGCATCATCATTCATCATATTCATCATATTCGTCATATTCATCATATTCATCATATTCGTCATATTCATCATCATCATCAAACGTCATAGCTCATCAACACAGTCATCATCGTACGTTACGTCATCATAACTCGTTATAATAATAATCTTCATACTTCATAGCTCATCATAATAATCATCATCACCATATAAATCATCGTATCTCACATAACTCATCATAATAATCATCGTCATCACATAAATCATCATATCTCATGTTATCACATAATTCATCATAATAATCATCATCATCACATAAATCATCATAATTCATCAAATATCATATAATCATAATTCATCATAATAATTAATCTCACACATCATGTCATCATATAATCACGTAGAAATCACATATTAGCTCATAGTCATATTATCGCATATTAATTCATAATGCTACCCCATATTATCTCATATTAATTTATCAAATTATACCCGCGGTAATCCTCACACTATCGCCTATCAATCACATAAACTTCATAGTCCTAATCATGTTAATTCATCATTTTATCACAGTTACCCTCATGGTAATTCATCAGGAAAATCGCAGCATCAAAACATCAAGACATCCTTGAACCAGAACATGATTCATTAATAGAACATATACACAATTGACTTCTCAAACATAATTAGATATAAAAATATTGGGAAAACAATTCTCTTATTTATACTATGTTATAGCCCTGTTTATTAGCTTTCCAACGCTTCAAACGGGGTCAAAACGGACTTACGGATCAAAAGTTACGTCCAAAACAATTTCGACCAAAAACATGAACAGTCGTGACGAACAGCAAAACGCTGTTACGCTCCGGAACCTAAATCAACCCAAAAGTCCACGCGATTCACTTCCTTAATGCCCCCAAAACATCCCTAAATCATCCCTAAGGTCCTACGGCGATAAAGGCACAAAACCTACGGTTTATTAGGCCAATCTGACAACATTTGCACTGCCTAAAACACTATTTTCCTGCAATTGCTCTGAGTGTGTCAGAGTTACTCATCTTTGAATATTCCTATTCCTACAGGGTCAAACATATTACAATCCAAGGTTTTGGCCACGAAGGCCTAAGGTTTCCTTTCTCATGTTACACATCAAACAGTCAGAAATACTAACCACAACCCCCAAGGTTTCATTATCAGTTTCCCTCAATTTCCTACTATCAACCCAAAATACCATAAATCATAAACTTCACCATAAACACACCGAAAGGCATACATAGAAAATCATGAAATGTGATACTCCCCATACCTTAGCCGATTCAAAGCTTTCACGATTGTCTCCGGGAATCTTCGGCCTCCAACCTTTCCTTCAGAGCTTTGGCCACCATATTTTCACGGTTAACACAAATGAATTCTAATTTGTCCCACTTAGTCCCGGGTCTCTCAATTTTGCCTTTTCCCATAATATTCTTACTAACTCCTCCAAATGCCCAATTTACCCTTATTTCACGTATTTTTATTTTAATTAATAATAATAATAATAATAATAATATATTCATATTATATACTATTATTCCAAAATAAATAACTCAATTCCTTTAAATTCTCCATAATTCACAAAACCACCAAAAATCATCGAAAAATGAATATTCTTAATTAAATAAATTAATAAAAATATTCCAATTAAATTTAGGGTGTTATGGTATTGATACATCAAAGTAGCATACAATTGACATAAAATATATGAAGTCACATAAGTTATATCATATGCGCTTACATATACAACATTTTCAAAAACACAAAATACTAAGAATACATAACGAAAATTAAAATAAACTTATATTATAAGATTAAACTTTTTATTTTCATGAAATTTGATCATTTCAAAAGATAAACAACAACATGGGGTGAGATAACAACATTTCATTAGAGTTATACTAAAATCATAAGTTTCCTCAGTTTCGAGGTCATCTAGGACTACAAAAGATTCTATAAGGTTCTAACACTTGCGTGTTTTTTTAAAATTAATACAAATGGAATCAAAACATATTAAGCATCATATAATGTGGGATTGTCGATACACCCGCTCTAATGTTTATGCATGTCTCAGGAGACAGCTAACTTAGTGGAATGTCAATGGCCTACTAGCGCTTCTCAAAGATCTGTCTCATTCGATCCAATCAAGTAGTGTTTCAACTTTGATTCCTTGAATATCTAGATTTCTCATTCCTGTGAAAACTCCATGTATAGATAATTAAAGATCAAAACTCAGATCTACGCTAGAATTATAAAAGAGTGCGGGTAATTACCTCTAAGGTCATACGAAAGGTTTTCGATCAACCTTCTTGTTTCACTTTGCCTCAATTATCCGTCACCAACACGGTGTCACGGCGTAAAAAATAGAAGTTTGAAATGTTCTGGTTTTTAAGTGTTATTCTTATTATTTATTAAAGATTTGTATAAATATATTAATATAAAAAGCAACAAATTTGTTGTAGTCTAGTTGGTCAGGATACTCGGCTCTCACCCGAGAGACATTGAAATTATTTTATATTTGACTTTTGAAATCTATTTCTCAATGTTTTTGTAAGAAAGCATTGATTTGCACCTGTTTGATTTAAAAAATAAAATTAAAACTGTATTTATATTTATATGATTTTTTATATTAATAAAATAAAACTCTTTTAAAAAAAAGGTGTTGAATATGAGGAAAATTTACATATAATAATTTAGAAATGTTGGGATCCAAATATAAATTAGGAAAAAAAATCTATTGATTTCATATAGTAACATGAAGTTAGTAAAGAACATACCTCACAATATAAAGAGTGACATGGATCTTCAAATTTATAAAATATGAAAAATTATTAATTTTTATCTAATATTCTTTAATGTTTAATTTGTTAATTGAATTGAAAGTCAATGTCATAAATTTTTAATTATTTTGTTTTTTTGAATAAATAAATCTCATTAAAAAGCCACAGAAGAACGTTCATTTCTCAAAGTCAACAAAATTGGTCAATACTCCGTAACGACGAGTTTTCCTCAAAGTACATCAAACAACATAAAACAGCGCAACTCAAAGCATAGATCAAGGTTTCGCCTCAAAAGGGAACATCAGTAAAATAACCCAATGATATAAAATCAACTCAAAGAACCTAACCCGATTTTACATATCAGAGCAAGACCCTCTAAATTAACCATAAAGGCTAACGACTCTAAAACTTCAAAATACTCATCGACGGCGTCCACGGCTAAACTTGCTAATATGCACGTTACCCACGTGGAGGTAACATTCAAACAAGCAGGGTGAGTAAGACAATTCATAATAATCAATGTATAACAATTAATGCATAATAGAGTAGCATTTATATTCTGTCAATATACTGTGAGGTTGTTATAACAGAGTTAGTTAGGTTGTTATAACAGAGTTAGTTACTACTGTTATAACAGAGTTTGTTACTACTCTCTCTCAATATATAGAGAGCACTCTATTGTATTAGTAAGGATTTTCAATACAATGAGAGTTTACATCATTCTTTCTATTCTCTCAATTCTACAAGATTCTATCATGGTATCTTGAGCAATTTTTTTTTCTCGATCCATGGAGCCTCTATTTTCGTCTTCTCAGGTGAAGCTTTCTCACCTTATCTCTGTAAAACTCGACGACAAAAATTTCAAACAATGGAAGCAACAGATCGACGGCGTTGTTCGCGGTCATCGTCTTTAACGGTTTGTTACCGTTCCGGTCATTCCGCCGCCGTCTCCTTCAGATCCTGCATCTCACAGTGCGTTTCTTGATTGGGAGCAACAGGATGCTCTGATTTGCACCTGGCTTCTCTCCACTATCTCCGATCCTCTGCTTCCAAAGCTTGTTGAGTGTAAACACGCGTGGCAAGTTTGGACGGAAGTTCACCGTTATTTCAACACTCTTCTCTCCACGAAAGCACGCCAACTACGCTCGGAGCTTCGCCGTCTTCAGAAAGGCACGATGACAATTGAGGAGCTCATGGTTCGCACACGTGAAATTAGTGAATCTCTCGTTTCGATTGGGGATCCTGTTCCTCTTCGTAACCTAATTGAAATCGTACTTGATTCGCTTCCTGAGGAGTATGACTCCATTGTCGCCGCCGTTAACAGTAAGGAGGAATTGAATTCGCTAGATGAATTGGAGTCGTCTCTTCTAGCTCATGAGTCGCGTCTGGAAAAACACCAGAAAGCAGTGGTTACGGAGCCGGCGACGGTAAATCTCACTCAAGCAGCACCACCGTCTGCGCCGGTCGCCACTGATCAGTCTGTTTCTGACGTGACCTTTCCTCAAGGAACGAGTCACGTGACCGTTAATGCTGAGAATCGTTCTTATGGTTCAAGAGGAGGTCGCTCTGGCCGTGGAGGCGGTCGTTTTGGTCACGGTGGAGGACGTTTTGGCAAAACGTCGTGTCAGATTTGTCACAAGTCTGGACATGATGCTTCAGTCTGCTACTATCGTTATTCCAATTCAAGTGGTGCTGGTTATCCACAGCAGAGAGCCTCTTTCAATTCTTTTCTTGTAGCTCCTCGTGCTGTGTATCCTGTGCAGTTTTCTTATCCCTCTCCTAGAGCTGTTACTCCCAGATCCACTGCACCACAAGCTTTCTTTGCAGGTACTGAAGCTAGCTTCAACAATCAGTGGTGGTATCCAGACTTAGGAGCTTCTCATCATGTTACTCCTGATGCCTCTAATGTGTCTGATTCTGCTTCTTTGCCTGGTACTGAACAAGTGTTCATGGGGAATGGCCAAGGTTTGTCTATAAATTCTGTTGGTTCTATGTCTTTTTCTCCACCACACAAACCTAACCTATCCCTTACACTTAGCAATCTCTTACTTGTCCCTCACATTAACAAAAACCTAATGAGTGTGAGCAAGTTTGCTCAGGATAATAATGTGTTTTTTGAATTTCACCCTAAGTTCTGTGTTGTCAAATCTCAGGCTTCTTCTGAAGTGTTACTTCATGGTCTTGTTGGAGCTGATGGTCTCTACAAGTTTCCCAATCCAGCTGCTTCTCAACTGTCAAAGTTCAAGCCCAGTCTTCATACGCTTAGTCCTAGCTATAGTTCATCTAGTAATAGCTCTATTAATACACACTGTAACACAGCCACAAGCAATTGTAACAATTCAACTTGTGTATCACACTGTATGTCCAATCTTATGCCACATTGTAATGACTCTTTCAATATTAATAATACTAGTATTTCATCCAATTCTTTTCTAAATTCTGCTACTGCTAGTACTACTTTGTCTTCTTCACACTCTAATAGCCCAAATTCTATAGCCAATAATAAGTATGTTCTTTGGCATACTAGACTAGGCCATCCCAATCACCATGCTCTTGTTGAGGTTTTCAAACTGTGTCATCTTTCCATTCCTGCTAAGCCTCCTACAGAAATGTGTCAAGCTTGCTGTATTGGCAAATCTCACAGGTTACCTTCCTCATTATCCACCATAGTTTATACTCATCCTTTTGAGTTGGTTGTCTGTGATCTTTGGGGACCTGCTCCCATGACGTCTTCTAGTGGTTATACCTATTTCCTCACCTGTGTAGATGCCTACTCTAGGTTTGTTTGGGTCTTTCCTCTCAGGCTTAAATCTGACACCTTACTTCAGTTCATACAGTTTAAGAAAATGGTGGAACTACAATTCAATTATCCTATTAAATGTGTTCAAACCGATGGGGGAGGAGAATTTAGGCCTCTCACCAAGTATCTCACTGAGTTAGGTATCATTCATAGACTTACTTGTCCCCATACACACCACCAAAATGGCCTTGTTGAACGCAAGCATAGGCATATTGTTGAGACTGGTTTGACTCTTCTTGCCCAATCCACTCTACCTTTAAAATTCTGGGATCATGCTTTTGTCACAGCTGCCTATCTCATAAATAGACTTCCCAGCCCTACCCTTTCCAATCTTTCCCCTTACTTCAAGCTTCTCAACAAACCACCAGATTACTCTAATCTTAAAGTCTTTGGATGTGCGTGTTATCCCTTTTTGCGCCCCTATAATACTCATAAACTTGCCTATAGGTCTCAACAATGTATCTTTCTTGGCTATTCCACAGCACATAAGGGTTACAAGTGTCTTGCTTCAGATGGTCACATCTACATCTCTAAGGATGTTGTGTTCCATGAGTCTCTCTTTCCTTACTCAACCTTATTTCCCACTTCCCCCCAATCATCTTCTTCTGGTCCCAATTTTGGTGTCCAGTCTGTCCCTCCTATATCCTTCTCTACTGCTGACAATCATTCAGCTGCTCCATCACCTTCATCACATTCATTACCTCCTTCCCACTCTAGTTCTACTTCTTCTGCTAGTTCTAATTCCACTCCCAGTTCTGTCCCTGCAAATTTGCAGCAGTCTCCCTCCCCAATACCACAACCTATCACTGTTGTCCCTTTCTCACCCTCTCAATTTGATTCCCCAGCTTTTATTCACACTGACCCAGCTGAGTCCAGCACCATATCACCTTCATCCTCTCCAAATCTCTCACTTTCAGTTGCCCCTAATACTAGTTCTCCTCTTTCCAATCCTACTGTACCTTTTGTTCACACTCAAAATGTGCACCCTATGCAAACTAGAGCTAAAAGCGGTATCACTCTTCCTAAGCGGTATCACCCTACCCTTCATTTAACCCACATGGAACCAACTTCTGTTGCTCAGGCCTTGGCTGCTCCTCATTGGTTTCAGGCAATGAAAGAAGAATATCAAGCACTGATGAGAAATCAGACCTGGACATTGGTGAAAGCTACTGAATGCAGAAATCCTATTGGCTGTAAGTGGGTTTTCAGAACTAAGGAAAATCCTGATGGATCCATTAGCAGGTACAAGGCCAGATTAGTGGCTAAAGGCTTCCATCAAAAGGCTGGAAGTGATTTTCAGGAGACCTTCTCACCAGTCATCAAACCAGTTACTGTTAGAATTGTGTTAACTATTGCTGTCAGTAACAAGTGGACCATACAGCAAATAGATGTTAACAATGCCTTCCTCAATGGCACTCTTGAAGAGGAGGTATTTATGCAGCAGCCTCTTGGCTTTGAAGTAGCTGACAAGTCACTGGTTTGCAAATTAAATAGGGCTATTTATGGTTTAAAACAGGCTCCTAGGGCCTGGTTTGACAAACTTAAGAATGCTCTATTTCAGCTTGGATTTAAGGCCAGCAGGTGTGATCCTAGTCTCTTTCTGCTGAGTCAAGGGAAGCTTCAGATTATGATTCTAGTGTATGTAGACGATATAATCATCACAGGCAATTCTGTTTCTTTTATCACAACCTTAATCAAGCTGCTTAATGACAGATTCTCACTAAAACAGTTGGGACAACTTGATTACTTCTTGGGCATTGAAGTGTCTCATCTTCCCAATGGCTCACTGCTCCTATCTCAGACCAAATATATCACTGACCTACTGTCTAAGTTGAATATGGTAAATGCTAATAGCATGCCTACTCCCATGGTTTCTAGTAGCAAGTTGTCCAAAGTAGGCTCAGCTGCTGTGGAAGATCCCACCCAGTTCAGATCTGTTGTTGGTGCCCTACAATATGCTACTCTTACTAGGCCTGAGATTTCGTTTTCTGTCAACAAGGTTTGTCAGTTTCTGTCCAACCCTTTAGATGACCATTGGAAGGCTGTCAAGAGAATCTTAAGATACCTAAGTGGCACTCTCCATCATGGTTTGCTCATCCAACCTGCTTCTGTTCAGCAGCCTATGCATTTGTTAGGGTTCTGTGATGCTGATTGGGCATCAGACCCTGATGATAGGAGGTCCACCTCTGGGGCCTGTATCTATCTTGGTCCTAATGTTGTGTCATGGTGGTCAAAGAAGCAGCAACTTGTTGCTAGATCCAGTGCTGAAGCAGAGTATCGTAGCATGGCTCAGTTGGCTGCTGAGCTTATTTGGATTCAATCCTTACTCAAAGAACTTAACTGTCCATCTCAGGTTCCTAGAATTCTGTGTGACAACTTGAGCACTGTCACCCTTGCCCACAATCCTGTTCTTCACAACCGGACTAAGCATATGCAACTTGACATTTTCTTTTTGCGAGAGAAAGTCCTCAGCAAGCACCTATCTGTTGCTCATGTTCCAGCTCAAGACCAATGGGCTGACATACTAACTAAACCTTTGTCTGCTGCTAAGTTTGTTCCTCTGCGTACCAAGCTGCGTGTGCTACACAAGACTGATCTCGCAGACCAACCGGCAGTTTCTAAGGGGGACTAATAGAGTAGCATTTATATTCTGTCAATATACTGTGAGGTTGTTATAACAGAGTTAGTTAGGTTGTTATAACAGAGTTAGTTACTACTGTTATAACAAAGTTTGTTACTACTCTCTCTCAATATATAGAGAGCACTCTATTGTATTAGTAAGGATTTTCAATACAATGAGAGTTTACATCATTCTTTCTATTCTCTCAATTCTACAAGATTCTATCAATGCATAAACGGCATATTACTCATAGTTATATTCAACACATTGATATCCTTCAAAATATGCCTCAAAAGCCACAACATCATAATTTATACATAAAGGCTCATAAATGCAAATGCAACATAGACTCAATGCACGTGGTACCAATCATCACAGCGCGATGGACACTGGGCCATCAACCCTCCATAGATCCCCATCAATAGGATCGGAGCACATCAAAATACTTCACATCTGCACAGTGGGATTGAAGCCAAAGTAATCGAGGTCCTGAACCGAAGTCCGGATGCACATGAATGCATGATGCACACGTCACAAATCTTCCTCATAATAACATCATAGGTGCATCATCATTCATCATATTCATCATATTCGTCATATTCATCATCATCATCAAACGTCATAGCTCATCAACACAGTCATCATCGTACGTTACGTCATCATAACTCGTTATAATAATAATCTTCATACTTCATAGCTCATCATAATAATCATCATCACCATATAAATCATCGTATCTCACATAACTCATCATAATAATCATCGTCATCACATAAATCATCATATCTCATGTTATCACATAATTCATCATAATAATCATCATCATCACATAAATCATCATAATTCATCAAACATCATACAATCATAATTCATCATAATAATTAATCTCACACATCATGTCATCATATAATCACGTAGAAATCACATATTAGCTCATAGTCATATTATCGCATATTATCCCATATTAATTCATAATGCTACCCCATATTATCTCATATTAATTTATCAAATTATACCCGCGGTAATCCTCACACTATCGCCTATCAATCACATAAACTTCATAGTCCTAATCATGTTAATTCATCATATTATCACAGTTACCCTCATGGTAATTCATCAGGAAAATCGCAGCATCAAAACATCAAGACATCCTTGAACCAGAACATGATTCATTAATAGAACATATACACAATTGACTTCTCAAACATAATTAGATATAAAAATATTGGGAAAACAATTCTCTTATTTATACTATGTTATAGCCCTGTTTATTAGCTTTCCAACGCTTCAAACGGGGGTCAAAACGGACTTACGGATCAAAAGTTACGTCCAAAACAATTTCGACCAAAAACATGAACAGTCGTGACGAACAGCAAAACGCTGTTACGCTCCGGAACCTAAATCAACCCAAAAGTCCACGCGATTCACTTCCTTAATGCCCCCAAAACATCCCTAAATCATCCCTAAGGTCCTACGGCGATAAAGGCACAAAACCTACGGTTTATTAGGCCAATCTGACAACATTTGCACTGCCTAAAACACTATTTTCCTGCAATTGCTCTGAGTGTGTCAGAGTTACTCATATTTGAATATTCCTATTCCTACAGGGTCAAACATATTACAATCCAAGGTTTTAGCCACGAAGGCCTAAGGTTTCCTTTCTCATGTTACACATCAAACAGTCAGAAATACTAACCACAACCCCCAAGGTTTCATTATCAGTTTCCCTCAATTTCCTACTATCAACCCAAAATACCATAAATCATAAACTTCACCATAAACACACCGAAAGGCATACATAGAAAATCATGAAATGTGATACTCCCCATACCTTAGCCGATTCAAAGCTTTCACGATTGTCTCCGGGAATCTTCGGCCTCCAACCTTTCCTTCAGAGCTTTGGCCACCATATTTTCACGGTTAACACAAATGAATTCTAATTTGTCCCACTTAGTCCCGGGTCTCTCAATTTTGCCTTTTCCCATAATATCCTTACTAACTCCTCCAAATGCCCAATTTACCCTTATTTCACGTATTTTTATTTTAATTAATAATAATAATAATAATAATAATAATAATAATAATAATAATAATATATTCATATTATATACTATTATTCCAAAATAAATAACTCAATTCCTTTAAATTCTCCATAATTCACAAAACCACCAAAAATCATCGAAAAATGAATATTCTTAATTAAATAAATTAATAAAAATATTCCAATTAAATTTAGGGTGTTATGGTATTGATACATCAAAGTAGCATACAATTGACATAAAATATATGAAGTCACATAAGTTATATCATATGCGCTTACATATACAACATTTTCAAAAACACAAAATACTAAGAATACATAACGAAAATTAAAATAAACTTATATTATAAGATTAAACTTTTTATTTTCATGAAATTTGATCATTTCAAAAGATAAACAACAACATGGGGTGAGATAACAACATTTCATTAGAGTTATACTAAAATAATAAGTTTCCTCAGTTTCGAGGTCATCTAGGACTACAAAAGATTCTATAAGGTTCTAACACTTGCGTGTTTTTTTAAAATTAATACAAATGGAATCAAAACATATTAAGCATCATATAATGTGGGATTGTCGATACACCCGCTCTAATGTTTATGCATGTCTCAGGAGACAGCTAACTTCGTGGAATGTCAATGGCCTACTAGCGCTTCTCAAAGATCTGTCTCATTCGATCCAATCAAGTAGTGTTTCAACTTTGATTCCTTGAATATCTAGATTTCTCATTCCTGTGAAAATTCCATGTATAGATAATTAAAGATCAAAACTCAGATCTACGCTAGAATTATAAAAGAGTGCGGGTAATTACCTCTAAGGTCATACGAAAGGTTTTCGATCAACCTTCTTGTTTCACTTTGCCTCAATTATCCGTCACCAACACGGTGTCACGGCGTAAAAAATAGAAGTTTGAAATGTTCTGGTTTTTAAGTGTTATTCTTATTATTTATTAAAGATTTGTATAAATATATTAATATAAAAAGCAACAAATTCATTGTAGTCTAGTTGGTCAGGATACTCGTCTCTCACCCGAGAGACACGGGTTCAAGTCTTGGCAACGGAAATTATTTTATATTTGACTTTTGAAATCTTTTTATATTTGACTTTTGAAATCTATTTCTCAATGTTTTTGTAAGAAAGCATTGATTTGCACCTGTTTGATTTAAAAAATAAAATTAAAATTGTATTTATATTTATATGTTTTTTTATATTAATAAAATAAAACTCTTTTAAAAAAAAGGTGTTGAATATGAGGAAAATTTACATATAATAATTTAGAAATGTTGGGATCCAAATATAAATTAGGAAAAAAATCTATTGATTTCATATAGTAACATGAAGTTAGTAAAGAACATACCTCACAATATAAAGAGTGACATGGATCTTCAAATATATAAAATATAAAAAATTATTAATTTTTATCTAATATTCTTTAATGTTTAATTTGTTAATGGAATTGAAAGTCAATGTCATAAATTTTTAATTATTTTGTTTTTTTGAATAAATAAATCTCATTAAAAAGCCACATAAGGGCGTTCATTTCTCAAAGTCAACAAAATTGGTCAATACTCCGTAACGACGAGTTTTCCTCAAAGTACATCAAACAACATAAAACAGCGGAACTCAAAGCATAGATCAAGGTTTCGCCTCAAAAGGGAACATCAGTAAAATAACCCAATGATATAAAATCAACTCAAAGAACCCAACCCGATTTTACATATCAGAGCAAGACCCTCTAAATTAACCATAAATGCTAACGACTCTAAAACTTCAAAATACTCCTCGACGGCGTCCACGGCTAAACTTGCTAATATGCACGTTACCCACGTGGAGGTAACATTCAAACAAGCAGGGTGAGTAAGACAATTCATAATAATCAATGTATAACAATTAATGCATAAACGGCATATTACTCATAGTTATATTCAACACATTGATATCCTTCAAAATATGCCTCAAAAGCCACAACATCATAATTTATACATAAAGGCTCATAAATGCAAATGCAACATAGACTCAATGCACGTGGTACCAATCATCACAGCGCGATGGACACTGGGCCATCAACCCTCCATAGATCCCCATCAATAGGATCGGAGCACATCAAAATACTTCACATCTGCACAGTGGGATTGAAGCCAAAGTAATCGAGGTCCTGAACCGAAGTTCGGATGCACATGAATGCATGATGCACACGTCACAAATCTTCCTCATAATAACATCATAGGTGCATCATCATTCATCATATTCATCATATTCGTCATATTCATCATCATCATCAAACGTCATAGCTCATCAACACAGTCATCATCGTACGTTACGTCATCATAACTCGTTATAATAATAATCTTCATACTTCATAGCTTATCATAATAATCATCATCACCATATAAATCATCGTATCTCACATAACTCATCATAATAATCATCGTCATCACATAAATCATCATATCTCATGTTATCACATAATTCATCATAATAATCATCATCAACACATAAATCATCATAATTCATCAAACATCATATAATCATAATTCATCATAATAATTAATCTCACACATCATGTCATCATATAATCACGTAGAAATCACATATTAGCTCATAGTCATATTATCCCATATTAATTCATAATGCTACCCCATATTATCTCATATTAATTTATCAAATTATACCCGCGGTAATCCTCACACTATCGCCTATCAATCACATAAACTTCATAGTCCTAATCATGTTAATTCATCATATTATCACAGTTACCCTCATGGTAATTCATCAGGAAAATCGCAGCATCAAAACATCAAGACATCCTTGAACCAGAACATGATTCATTAATAGAACATATACACAATTGACTTCTCAAACATAATTAGATATAAAAATATTGGTAAAACAATTCTCTTATTTATACTATGTTATAGCCCTGTTTATTAGCTTTCCAACGCTTCAAACGGGGGTCAAAACGGACTTACGGATCAAAAGTTACGTCCAAAACAATTTCGACCAAAAACATGAACAGTCGTGACGAACAGCAAAACGCTGTTACGCTCCGGAACCTAAATCAACCCAAAAGTCCACGCGATTCACTTCCTTAATGCCCCCAAAACATCCCTAAATCATCCCTAAGGTCCTACGGCGATAAAGGCACAAAACCTACGGTTTATTAGGCCAATCTGACAACATTTGCACTGCCTAAAACACTATTTTCCTGCAATTGCTCTGAGTGTGTCAGAGTTACTCATATTTGAATATTCCTATTCCTACAGGGTCAAACATATTACAATCCAAGGTTTTGGCCACGAAGGCCTAAGGTTTCCTTTCTCATGTTACACATCAAACAGTCAGAAATACTAACCACAACCCCCAAGGTTTCATTATCAGTTTCCCTCAATTTCCTACTATCAACCCAAAATACCATAAATCATAAACTTCACCATAAACACACCGAAAGGCATACATAGAAAATCATGAAATGTGATACTCCCCATACCTTAGCCGATTCAAAGCTTTCACGATTGTCTCCGGGAATCTTCGGCCTCCAACCTTTCCTTCAGAGCTTTGGCCACCATATTTTCACATTTAACACAAATGAATTCTAATTTGTCCCACTTAGTCCCGGGTCTCTCAATTTGGCCGTTTCCCATAATATCCTTACTAACTCCTCCAAATGCTCAATTTACCCTTATTTCACGTATTTTTATTTTAATTAATAATAATAATAATAATAATATATTCATATTATATACTATTATTCCAAAATAAATAACTCAATTCCTTTAAATTCTCCATAATTCACAAAACCACCAAAAATCATCGAAAAATGAATATTCTTAATTAAATAAATTAATAAAAATATTCCAATTAAATTTAGGGTGTTATGGTATTGATACATCAAAGTAGCATACAATTGACATAAAATATATGAAGTCACATAAGTTATATCATATGCGCTTACATATACAACATTTTCAAAAACACAAAATACTAAGAATACATGACGAAAATTAAAATAAACTTATATTATAAGATTAAACTTTTTATTTTCATGAAATTTGATCATTTCAAAAGATAAACAACAACATGGGGTGAGATAACAACATTTCATTAGAGTTATACTAAAATCATAAGTTCCCTCAGTCTCGAGGTCATCTAGGACTACAAAAGATTCTATAAGGTTCAAACACTTGCGTGTTTTTTTAAAATTAATACAAATGGAATCAAAACATATTAAGCATCATATAATGTGGGATTGTCGATACACCCGCTCTAATGTTTATGCATGTCTCAGGAGACAGCTAACTTAGTGGAATGTCAATGGCCTACTAGCGCTTCTCAAAGATCTGTCTCATTCGATCCAATCAAGTAGTGTTTCAACTTTGATTCCTTGAATATCTAGATTTCTCATTCCTGCGAAAATTCCATGTATAGATAATTAAAGATCAAAACTCAGATCTACGCTAGAATTATAAAAGAGTGCGGGTAATTACCTCTAAGGTCATACGAAAGGTTTTCGATCAACCTTCTTGTTTCACTTTGCCTCAATTATCCGTCACCAACACGGTGTCACGGCGTAAAAAATAGAAGTTTGAAATGTTCTGGTTTTTAAGTGTTATTCTTATTATTTATTAAAGATTTGTATAAATATATTAATATAAAAAGCAACGAATCCGTTGTAGTCTAGTTGGTCAGGATACTCGGCTCTCACCCGAGAGACACGGGTTCAAGTCCTGGCAACGGAAATTATTTTATATTTGACTTTTGAAATCTATTTCTCAATGTTTTTGTAAGAAAGCATTGATTTGCACCTGTTTGATTTAAAAAATAAAATTAAAATTGTATTTGTATTTATATGTTTTTTTATATTAATAAAATAAAACTCTTTTAAAAAAAAGGTGTTGAATATGAGGAAAATTTACATATAATAATTTAGAAATGTTGGGATCCAAATATAAATTAGGAAAAAAATCTATTGATTTCATATAGTAACATGAAGTTAGTAAAGAACATACCTCACAATATAAAGAGTGACATGGATCTTCAAATATATAAAATATGAAAAATTATTAATTTTTATCTAATATACTTTAATGTTTAATTTGTTAATTGAATTGAAAGTCAATGTCATAAATTTTTAATTATTTTGTTTTTTTGAATAAATAAATCTCATTAAAAAGCCACAGAAGGGCGTTCATTTCTCAAAGTCAACAAAATTGGTCAATACTCCGTAACGACGAGTTTTCCTCAAAGTACATCAAACAACATAAAACAGCGGAACTCAAAGCATAGATCAAGGTTTCGCCTCAAAAGGGAACATCAGTAAAATAACCCAATGATATAAAATCAACTCAAAGAACCCAACCCGATTTTACATATCAGAGCAAGACCCTCTAAATTAACCATAAAGGCTAACGACTCTACAACTTCAAAATACTCCTCGACGGCGTCCACGGCTAAACTTGCTAATATGCACGTTACCCACGTGGAGGTAACATTCAAACAAGCAGGGTGAGTAAGACAATTCATAATAATCAATGTATAACAATTAATGCATAAACGGCATATTACTCATAGTTATATTCAACACATTGATATCCTTCAAAATATGCCTCAAAAGCCACAACATCATAATTTATACATAAAGGCTCATAAATGCAAATGCAACATAGACTCAATGCACGTGGTACCAATCATCACAGCGCGATGGACACTGGGCCATCAACCCTCCATAGATCCCCATCAATAGGATCGGAGCACATCAAAATACTTCACATCTGCACAGTGGGATTGAAGCCAAAGTAATCGAGGTCCTGAACCGAAGTCCGGATGCACATGAATGCATGATGCACACGTCACAAATCTTCCTCATAATAACATCATAGGTGCATCATCATTCATCATATTCATCATATTCGTCATATTCATCATCATCATCAAACGTCATAGCTCATCAACACAGTCATCATCGTACGTTACGTCATCATAACTCGTTATAATAATAATCTTCATACTTCATAGCTCATCATAATAATCATCATCACCATATAAATCATCGTATCTCACATAACTCATCATAATAATCATCGTCATCACATAAATCATCATATCTCATGTTATCACATAATTCATCATAATAATCATCATCATCACATAAATCATCATAATTCATCAAACATCATATAATCATAATTCATCATAATAATTAATCTCACACATCATGTCATCATATAATCACGTAGAAATCACATATTAGCTCATAGTCATATTATCGCATATTATCCCATATTAATTCATAATGCTACCCCATATTATCTCATATTAATTTATCAAATTATACCCGCGGTAATCCTCACACTATCGCCTATCAATCACATAAACTTCATAGTCCTAATCATGTTAATTCATCATATTATCACAGTTACCCTCATGGTAATTCATCAGGAAAATCGCAGCATCAAAACATCAAGACATCCTTGAACCAGAACATGATTCATTAATAGAACATATACACAATTGACTTCTCAAACATAATTAGATATAAAAATATTGGGAAAACAATTCTCTTATTTATACTATGTTATAGCCCTGTTTATTAGCTTTCCAACGCTTCAAACGGGGGTCAAAACGGACTTACGGATCAAAAGTTACGTCCAAAACAATTTCGACCAAAAACATGAACAGTCGTGACGAACAGCACAACGCTGTTACGCTCCGGAACCTAAATCAACCCAAAAGTCCACGCGATTCACTTCCTTAATGCCCCCAAAACATCCCTAAATCATCCCTAAGGTCCTACGGCGATAAAGGCACAAAACCTACGGTTTATTAGGCCAATCTGACAACATTTGCACTGCCTAAAACACTATTTTCCTGCAATTGCTCTGAGTGTGTCAGAGTTACTCATATTTGAATATTCCTATTCCTACAGGGTCAAACATATTACAATCCAAGGTTTTGGCCACGAAGGCCTAAGGTTTCCTTTCTCATGTTACACATCAAACAGTCAGAAATACTAACCACAACCCCCAAGGTTTCATTATCAGTTTCCCTCAATTTCCTACTATCAACCCAAAATACCATAAATCATAAACTTCACCATAAACACACCGAAAGGCATACATAGAAAATCATGAAATGTGATACTCCCCATACCTTAGCCGATTCAAAGCTTTCACGATTGTCTCCGGGAATCTTCGGCCTCCAACCTTTCCTTCAGAGCTTTGGCCACCATATTTTCACGGTTAACACAAATGAATTCTAATTTGTCCCACTTAGTCCCGGGTCTCTCAATTTTGCCTTTTCCCATAATATCCTTACTAACTCCTCCAAATGCCCAATTTACCCTTATTTCACGTATTTTTATTTTAATTAATAATAATAATAATATATTCATATTATATACTATTATTCCAAAATAAATAACTCAATTCCTTTAAATTCTCCATAATTCACAAAACCACCAAAAATCATCGAAAAATGAATATTCTTAATTAAATAAATTAATAAAAATATTCCAATTAAATTTAGGGTGTTATGGTATTGATACATCAAAGTAGCATACAATTGACATAAAATATATGAAGTCACATAAGTTATATCATATGCGCTTACATATACAACATTTTCAAAAACACAAAATACTAAGAATACATAACGAAAATTAAAATAAACTTATATTATAAGATTAAACTTTTTATTTTCATGAAATTTGATCATTTCAAAAGATAAACAACAACATGGGGTGAGATAACAACATTTCATTAGAGTTATACTAAAATCATAAGTTTCCTCAGTTTCGAGGTCATCTAGGACTACAAAAGATTCTATAAGGTTCTAACACTTGCGTGTTTTTTTAAAATTAATACAAATGGAATCAAAACATATTAAGCATCATATAATGTGGGATTGTCGATACACCCGCTCTAATGTTTATGCATGTCTCAGGAGACAGCTAACTTAGTGGAATGTCAATGGCCTACTAGCGCTTCTCAAAGATCTGTCTCATTCGATCCAATCAAGTAGTGTTTCAACTTTGATTCCTTGAATATCTAGATTTCTCATTCCTGTGAAAATTCCATGTATAGATAATTAAAGATCAAAACTCAGATCTACGCTAGAATTATAAAAGAGTGCGGGTAATTACCTCTAAGGTCATACGAAAGGTTTTCGATCAACCTTCTTGTTTCACTTTGCCTCAATTATCCGTCACCAACACGGTGTCACGGCGTAAAAAATAGAAGTTTGAAATGTTCTGGTTTTTAAGTGTTATTCTTATTATTTATTAAAGATTTGTATAAATATATTAATATAAAAAGCAACAAATTCATTGTAGTCTAGTTGGTCAGGATACTCGTCTCTCACCTGAGAGACACGGGTTCAAGTCTTGGCAACGGAAATTATTTTATATTTGACTTTTGAAATCTATTTCTCAATGTTTTTGTAAGAAAGCATTGATTTGCACCTGTTTGATTTAAAAAATAAAATTAAAATTGTATTTATATTTATATGTTTTTTTATATTAATAAAATAAAACTCTTTTAAAAAAAAGGTGTTGAATATGAGGAAAATTTACATATAATAATTTAGAAATGTTGGGATCCAAATATAAATTAGGAAAAAAATCTATTGATTTCATATAGTAACATGAAGTTAGTAAAGAACATACCTCACAATATAAAGAGTGACATGGATCTTCAAATATATAAAATATGAAAAATTATTAATTTTTATCTAATATTCTTTAATGTTTAATTTGTTAATGGAATTGAAAGTCAATGTCATAAATTTTTAATTATTTTGTTTTTTTGAATAAATAAATCTCATTAAAAAGCCACAGAAGGGCGTTCATTTCTCAAAGTCAACAAAATTGGTCAATACTCCGTAACGACGAGTTTTCCTCAAAGTACATCAAACAACATAAAACAGCGGAACTCAAAGCATAGATCAAGGTTTCGCCTCAAAAGGGAACATCAGTAAAATAACCCAATGATATAAAATCAACTCAAAGAACCCAACCTGATTTTACATATCAGAGCAAGACCCTCTAAATTAACCATAAAGGCTAACGACTCTAAAACTTCAAAATACTCCTCGACGGCGTCCACGGCTAAACTTGCTAATATGCACGTTACCCACGTGGAGGTAACATTCAAACAAGCAGGGTGAGTAAGACAATTCATAATAATCAATGTATAACAATTAATGCATAAACGGCATATTACTCATAGTTATATTCAACACATTGATATCCTTCAAAATATGCCTCAAAAGCCACAACATCATAATTTATACATAAAGGCTCATAAATGCAAATGCAACATAGACTCAATGCACGTGGTACCAATCATCACAGCGCGATGGACACTGGGCCATCAACCCTCCATAGATCCCCATCAATAGGATCGGAGCACATCAAAATACTTCACATCTGCACAGTGGGATTGAAGCCAAAGTAATCGAGGTCCTGAACCGAAGTCCGGATGCACATGAATGCATGATGCACACGTCACAAATCTTCCTCATAATAACATCATAGGTGCATCATCATTCATCATCATTCATCATATTCGTCATATTCATCATCATCATCAAACGTCATAGCTCATCAACACAGTCATCATCGTACGTTACGTCATCATAACTCGTTATAATAATAATCTTCATACTTCATAGCTTATCATAATAATCATCATCACCATATAAATCATCGTATCTCACATAACTCATCATAATAATCATCGTCATCACATAAATCATCATATCTCATGTTATCACATAATTCATCATAATAATCATCATCAACACATAAATCATCATAATTCATCAAACATCATATAATCATAATTCATCATAATAATTAATCTCACACATCATGTCATCATATAATCACGTAGAAATCACATATTAGCTCATAGTCATATTATCCCATATTAATTCATAATGCTACCCCATATTATCTCATATTAATTTATCAAATTATACCCGCGGTAATCCTCACACTATCGCCTATCAATCACATAAACTTCATAGTCCTAATCATGTTAATTCATCATATTATCACAGTTACCCTCATGGTAATTCATCAGGAAAATCGCAGCATCAAAACATCAAGACATCCTTGAACCAGAACATGATTCATTAATAGAACATATACACAATTGACTTCTCAAACATAATTAGATATAAAAATATTGGGAAAACAATTCTCTTATTTATACTATGTTATAGCCCTGTTTATTAGCTTTCCAACGCTTCAAACGGGGGTCAAAACGGACTTACGAATCAAAAGTTACGTCCAAAACAATTTCGACCAAAAACATGAACAGTCGTGACGAACAGCAAAACGCTGTTACGCTCCGGAACCTAAATCAACCCAAAAGTCCACGCGATTCACTTCCTTAATGCCCCCCAAAACATCCCTAAATCATCCCTAAGGTCCTACGGCGATAAAGGCACAAAACCTACGGTTTATTAGGCCAATCTGACAACATTTGCACTGCCTAAAACACTATTTTCCTGCAATTGCTCTGAGTGTGTCAGAGTTACTCGTATTTGAATATTCCTATTCCTACAGGGTCAAACATATTACAATCCAAGGTTTTGGCCACGAAGGCCTAAGGTTTCCTTTCTCATGTTACACATCAAACAGTCAGAAATACTAACCACAACCCCCAAGGTTTCATTATCAGTTTCCCTCAATTTCCTACTATCAACCCAAAATACCATAAATCATAAACTTCACCATAAACACACCGAAAGGCATACATAGAAAATCATGAAATGTGATACTCCCCATACCTTAGCCGATTCAAAGCTTTCACGATTGTCTCCGAGAATCTTCGGCCTCCAACCTTTCCTTCAGAGCTTTGGCCACCATATTTTCACGGTTAACACAAATGAATTCTAATTTGTCCCACTTAGTCCCGGGTCTCTCAATTTTGCCTTTTCCCATAATATCCTTACTAACTCCTCCAAATGCCCAATTTACCCTTATTTCACGTATTTTTATTTTAATTAATAATAATAATAATATATTCATATTATATACTATTATTCCAAAATAAATAACTCAATTCCTTTAAATTCTCCATAATTCACAAAACCACCAAAAATCATCGAAAAATGAATATTCTTAATTAAATAAATTAATAAAAATATTCCAATTAAATTTAGGGTGTTATGGTATTGATACATCAAAGTAGCATACAATTGACATAAAATATATGAAGTCACATAAGTTATATCATATGCGCTTACATATACAACATTTTCAAAAACACAAAATACTAAGAATACATAACGAAAATTAAAATAAACTTATATTATAAGATTAAACTTTTTATTTTCATGAAATTTGATCATTTCAAAAGATAAACAACAACATGGGGTGAGATAACAACATTTCATTAGAGTTATACTAAAATCATAAGTTTCCTCAGTTTCGAGGTCATCTAGGACTACAAAAGATTCTATAAGGTTCTAACACTTGCGTGTTTTTTTAAAATTAATACAAATGGAATCAAAACATATTAAGCATCATATAATGTGGGATTGTCGATACACCCGCTCTAATGTTTATGCATGTCTCAGGAGACAGCTAACTTAGTGGAATGTCAATGGCCTACTAGCGCTTCTCAAAGATCTGTCTCATTCGATCCAATCAAGTAGTGTTTCAACTTTGATTCCTTGAATATCTAGATTTCTCATTCCTGTGAAAATTCCATGTATAGATAATTAAAGATCAAAACTCAGATCTACGCTAGAATTATAAAAGAGTGCGGGTAATTACCTCTAAGGTCATACGAAAGGTTTTCGATCAACCTTCTTGTTTCACTTTGCCTCAATTATCCGTCACCAACACGGTGTCACGGCGTAAAAAATAGAAGTTTGAAATGTTCTGGTTTTTAAGTGTTATTCTTATTATTTATTAAAGATTTGTATAAATATATTAATATAAAAAGCAACAAATTCGTTGTAGTCTAGTTGGTCAGGATATTCGGCTCTCACCCGAGAGACACAGGTTCAAGTCCTGGTAACGAAAATTATTTTATATTTGACTTTTGAAATCTATTTCTCAATGTTTTTGTAAGAAAGCATTGATTTGCACCTATTTGATTTTAAAAAATAAAATTAAAATTGTATTTATATTTATATGTTTTTTTATATTAATAAAATAAAACTCTTTTAAAAAAAAGGTGTTGAATATGAGGAAAATTTACATATAATAATTTAGAAATGTTGGGATCCAAATATAAATTTGGAAAAAAATCTATTGATTTCATATAGTAACATGAAGTTAGTAAAGAACATACCTCACAATATAAAGAGTGACATGGATCTTCAAATATATAAAATATGAAAAATTATTAATTTTTATCTAATATTCTTTAATGTTTAATTTGTTAATGGAATTGAAAGTCAATGTCATAAATTTTTAATTATTTTGTTTTTTTGAATAAATAAATCTCATTAAAAAGCCACAGAAGGGCGTTCATTTCTCAAAGTCAACAAAATTGGTCAATACTCCGTAACGACGAGTTTTCCTCAAAGTACATCAAACAACATAAAACAGCGGAACTCAAAGCATAGATCAAGGTTTCGCCTCAAAAGGGAACATCAGTAAAATAACCCAATGATATAAAATCAACTCAAAGAACCCAACCCGATTTTACATATCAGAGCAAGACCCTCTAAATTAACCATAAAGGCTAACGACTCTACAACTTCAAAATACTCCTTGACGGCGTCCACGGCTAAACTTGCTAATATGCACGTTACCCACGTGGAGGTAACATTCAAACAAGCAGGGTGAGTAAGACAATTCATAATAATCAATGTATAACAATTAATGCATAAACGGCATATTACTCATAGTTATATTCAACACATTGATATCCTTCAAAATATGCCTCAAAAGCCACAACATCATAATTTATACATAAAGGCTCATAAATGCAAATGCAACATAGACTCAATGCACGTGGTACCAATCATCACAGCGCGATGGACACTGGGCCATCAACCCTCCATAGATCCCCATCAATAGGATCGGAGCACATCAAAATACTTCACATCTGCACAGTGGGATTGAAGCCAAAGTAATCGAGGTCCTGAACCGAAGTCCGGATGCACATGAATGCATGATGCACACGTCACAAATCTTCCTCATAATAACATCATAGGTGCATCATCATTCATCATATTCATCATATTCGTCATATTCATCATCATCATCAAACGTCATAGCTCATCAACACAGTCATCATCGTACGTTACGTCATCATAACTCGTTATAATAATAATCTTCATACTTCATAGCTCATCATAATAATCATCATCACCATATAAATCATCGTATCTCACATAACTCATCATAATAATCATCGTCATCACATAAATCATCATATCTCATGTTATCACATAATTCATCATAATAATCATCATCATCACATAAATCATCATAATTCATCAAACATCATATAATCATAATTCATCATAATAATTAATCTCACACATCATGTCATCATATAATCACGTAGAAATCACATATTAGCTCATAGTCATATTATCGCATATTATCCCATATTAATTCATAATGCTACCCCATATTATCTCATATTAATTTATCAAATTATACCCGCGGTAATCCTCACACTATCGCCTATCAATCACATAAACTTCATAGTCCTAATCATGTTAATTCATCATATTATCACAGTTACCCTCATGGTAATTCATCAGGAAAATCGCAGCATCAAAACATCAAGACATCCTTGAACCAGAACATGATTCATTAATAGAACATATACACAATTGACTTCTCAAACATAATTAGATATAAAAATATTGGGAAAACAATTCTCTTATTTATACTATGTTATAGCCCTGTTTATTAGCTTTCAAACGCTTCAAACGGGGGTCAAAACGGACTTACGGATCAAAAGTTACGTCCAAAACAATTTCGACCAAAAACATGAACAGTCGTGACGAACAGCAAAACGCTGTTACGCTCCGGAACCTAAATCAACCCAAAAGTCCACGCGATTCACTTCCTTAATGCCCCCAAAACATCCCTAAATCATCCCTAAGGTCCTACGGCGATAAAGGCACAAAACCTACGGTTTATTAGGCCAATCTGACAACATTTGCACTGCCTAAAACACTATTTTCCTGCAATTGCTCTGAGTGTGTCAGAGTTACTCATATTTGAATATTCCTATTCCTACAGGGTCAAACATATTACAATCCAAGGTTTTGGCCACGAAGGCCTAAGGTTTCCTTTCTCATGTTACACATCAAACAGTCAGAAATACTAACCACAACCCCCAAGGTTTCATTATCAGTTTCCCTCAATTTCCTACTATCAACCCAAAATACCATAAATCATAAACTTCACCATAAACACACCGAAAGGCATACATAGAAAATCATGAAATGTGATACTCCCCATACCTTAGCCGATTCAAAGCTTTCACGATTGTCTCCGGGAATCTTCGGCCTCCAACCTTTCCTTCAGAGCTTTGGCCACCATATTTTCACGGTTAACACAAATGAATTCTAATTTGTCCCACTTAGTCCCGGGTCTCTCAATTTTGCCTTTTCCCATAATATCCTTACTAACTCCTCCAAATGCCCAATTTACCCTTATTTCACGTATTTTTATTTTAATTAATAATAATAATAATATATTCATATTATATACTATTATTCCAAAATAAATAACTCAATTCCTTTAAATTCTCCATAATTCACAAAACCACCAAAAATCATCGAAAAATGAATATTCTTAATTAAATAAATTAATAAAAATATTCCAATTAAATTTAGGGTGTTATGGTATTGATACATCAAAGTAGCATACAATTGACATAAAATATATGAAGTCACATAAGTTATATCATATGCGCTTACATATACAACATTTTCAAAAACACAAAATACTAAGAATACATGACGAAAATTAAAATAAACTTATATTATAAGATTAAACTTTTTATTTTCATGAAATTTGATCATTTCCAAAGATAAACAACAACATGGGGTGAGATAACAACATTTCATTAGAGTTATACTAAAATCATAAGTTTCCTCAGTCTCGAGGTCATCTAGGACTACAAAAGATTCTATAAGGTTCTAACACTTGCGTGTTTTTTTAAAATTAATACAAATGGAATCAAAACATATTAAGCATCATATAATGTGGGATTGTCGATACACCCTCTTTAATGTTTATGCATGTCTCAGGAGACAGCTAACTTAGTGGAATGTCAATGGCCTACTAGCGCTTCTCAAAGATCTGTCTCATTCGATCCAATCAAGTAGTGTTTCAACTTTGATTCCTTGAATATCTAGATATCTCATTCCTGCGAAAATTCCATGTATAGATAATTAAAGATCAAAACTCAGATCTACGCTAGAATTATAAAAGAGTGCGGGTAATTACCTCTAAGGTCATACGAAAGGTTTTCGATCAACCTTCTTGTTTCACTTTGCCTCAATTATCCGTCACCAACACGGTGTCACGGCGTAAAAAATAGAAGTTTGAAATGTTCTGGTTTTTAAGTGTTATTCTTATTATTTATTAAAGATTTGTATAAATATATTAATATAAAAAGCAACGAATCCGTTGTAGTCTAGTTGGTCAGGATACTCGGCTCTCACCTGAGAGACACGGGTTCAAGGCCTGGCAACTGAAATTATTTTATATTTGACTTTTGAAATCTATTTCTCAATGTTTTTGTAAGAAAGCTTTGACTTTTGAAATCTATTTCTCAATGTTTTTGTAAGAAAGCATTGATTTGCACCTGTTTGATTTAAAAAATAAAATTAAAATTGTATTTATATTTATATGTTTTTTTATATTAATAAAATAAAACTCTTTTAAAAAAAAGGTGTTGAATATGAGGAAAATTTACATATAATAATTTAGAAATGTTGGGATCCAAATATAACTTAGGAAAAAAATCTATTGATTTCATATAGTAACATGAAGTTAGTAAAGAACATGCCTCACAATATAAAGAGTGACATGGATCTTCAAATATATAAAATATGAAAAATTATTAATTTTTATCTAATATTCTTTAATGTTTAATTTGTTAATTGAATTGAAAGTCAATGTCATAAATTTTTAATTATTTTGTTTTTTTGAATAAATAAATCTCATTAAAAAGCCACAGAAGGGCGTTCATTTCTCAAAGTCAACAAAATTGGTCAATACTCCGTAACGACGAGTTTTCCTCAAAGTACATCAAACAACATAAAACAGCGGAACTCAAAGCATAGATCAAGGTTTCGCCTCAAAAGGGAACATCAGTAAAATAACCCAATGATATAAAATCAACTCAAAGAACCCAACCCGATTTTACATATCAGAGCAAGACCCTCTAAATTAACCATAAAGGCTAACGACTCTACAACTTCAAAATACTCCTCGACGGCGTCCACGGCTAAACTTGCTAATATGCACGTTACCCACGTGGAGGTAACATTCAAACAAGCAGGGTGAGTAAGACAATTCATAATAATCAATGTATAACAATTAATGCATAAACGGCATATTACTCATAGTTATATTCAACACATTGATATCCTTCAAAATATGCCTCAAAAGCCACATCATCATAATTTATACATAAAGGCTCATAAATGCAAATGCAACATAGACTCAATGCACGTGGTACCAATCATCACAGCGCGATGGACACTGGGCCATCAACCCTCCATAGATCCCCATCAATAGGATCGGAGCACATCAAAATACTTCACATCTGCACAGTGGGATTGAAGCCAAAGTAATCGAGGTCCTGAACCGAAGTCCGGATGCACATGAATGCATGATGCACACGTCACAAATCTTCCTCATAATAACATCATAGGTGCATCATCATTCATCATATTCATCATATTCGTCATATTCATCATCATCATCAAACGTCATAGCTCATCAACACAGTCATCATCGTACGTTACGTCATCATAACTCGTTATAATAATAATCTTCATACTTCATAGCTCATCATAATAATCATCATCACCATATAAATCATCGTATCTCACATAACTCATCATAATAATCATCGTCATCACATAAATCATCATATCTCATGTTATCACATAATTCATCATAATAATCATCATCATCACATAAATCATCATAATTCATCAAACATCATATAATCATAATTCATCATAATAATTAATCTCACACATCATGTCATCATATAATCACGTAGAAATCACATATTAGCTCATAGTCATATTATCGCATATTATCCCATATTAATTCATAATGCTACCCCATATTATCTCATATTAATTTATCAAATTATACCCGCGGTAATCCTCACACTATCGCCTATCAATCACATAAACTTCATAGTCCTAGTCATGTTAATTCATCATATTATTACAGTTACCCTCATGGTAATTCATCAGGATAATCGCAGCATCAAAACATCAAGACATCCTTGAACCAGAACATGATTCATTAATAGAACATATACACAATTGACTTCTCAAACATAATTAGATATAAAAATATTGGGAAAACAATTCTCTTATTTATACTATGTTATAGCCCTGTTTATTAGCTTTCCAACGCTTCAAACGGGGGTCAAAACGGACTTACGGATCAAAAGTTACGTCCAAAACAATTTCGACCAAAAACATGAACAGTCGTGACGAACAGCACAACGCTGTTACGCTCCGGAACCTAAATCAACCCAAAAGTCCACGCGATTCACTTCCTTAATGCCCCCAAAACATCCCTAAATCATCCCTAAGGTCCTACGGCGATAAAGGCACAAAACCTACGGTTTATTAGGCCAATCTGACAACATTTGCACTGCCTAAAACACTATTTTCCTGCAATTGCTCTGAGTGTGTCAGAGTTACTCATATTTGAATATTCCTATTCCTACAGGGTCAAACATATTACAATCCAAGGTTTTGGCCACGAAGGCCTAAGGTTTCCTTTCTCATGTTACACATCAAACAGTCAGAAATACTAACCACAACCCCCAAGGTTTCATTATCAGTTTCCCTCAATTTCCTACTATCAACCCAAAATACCATAAATCATAAACTTCACCATAAACACACCGAAAGGCATACATAGAAAATCATGAAATGTGATACTCCCCATACCTTAGCCGATTCAAAGCTTTCACGATTGTCTCCGGGAATCTTCGGCCTCCAACCTTTCCTTCAGAGCTTTGGCCACCATATTTTCACGGTTAACACAAATGAATTCTAATTTGTCCCACTTAGTCCCGGGTCTCTCAATTTGGCCTTTTCCCATAATATCCTTACTAACTCCTCCAAATGCTCAATTTACCCTTATTTCACGTATTTTTATTTTAATTAATAATTATAATAATAATAATATATTCATATTATATACTATTATTCCAAAATAAATAACTCAATTCCTTTAAATTCTCCATAATTCACAAAACCACCAAAAATCATCGAAAAATGAATATTCTTAATTAAATAAATTAATAAAAATATTCCAATTAAATTTAGGGTGTTATGGTATTGATACATCAAAGTAGCATACAATTGACATAAAATATATGAAGTCACATAAGTTATATCATATGCGCTTACATATACAACATTTTCAAAAACACAAAATACTAAGAATACATAACGAAAATTAAAATAAACTTATATTATAAGATTAAACTTTTTATTTTCATGAAATTTGATCATTTCAAAAGATAAACAACAACATGGGGTGAGATAACAACATTTCATTAGAGTTATACTAAAATCATAAGTTTCCTCAGTTTCGAGGTCATCTAGGACTACAAAAGATTCTATAAGGTTCTAACACTTGCGTGTTTTTTTAAAATTAATACAAATGGAATCAAAACATATTAAGCATCATATAATATGGGATTGTCGATACACCCGCTCTAATGTTTATGCATGTCTCAGGAGACAGCTAACTTAGTGGAATGTCAATGGCCTACTAGCGCTTCTCAAAGATCTGTCTCATTCGATCCAATCAAGTAGTGTTTCAACTTTGATTCCTTGAATATCTAGATTTCTCATTCCTGTGAAAATTCCATGTATAGATAATTAAAGATCAAAACTCAGATCTACGCTAGAATTATAAAAGAGTGCGGGTAATTACCTCTAAGGTCATACGAAAGGTTTTCGATCAACCTTCTTGTTTCACTTTGCCTCAATTATCCGTCACCAACACGGTGTCACGGCGTAAAAAATAGAAGTTTGAAATGTTCTGGTTTTTAAGTGTTATTCTTATTATTTATTAAAGATTTGTATAAATATATTAATATAAAAAACAACAAATTCGTTGTAGTCTAGTTGGTCAGGATATTCGGCTCTCACCCGAGAGACACGGGTTCAAGTCCTGGTAACGGAAATTATTTTATATTTGACTTTTGAAATCTATTTCTCAATGTTTTTGTAAGAAAGCATTGATTTGCACCTATTTGATTTTAAAAAATAAAATTAAAATTGTATTTATATTTATATGTTTTTTTATATTAATAAAATAAAACTCTTTTAAAAAAAAGGTGTTGAATATGAGGAAAATTTACATATAATAATTTAGAAATGTTGGGATCCAAATATAAATTAGGAAAAAAATCTATTGATTTCATATAGTAACATGAAGTTAGTAAAGAACATACCTCACAATATAAAGAGTGACATGGATCTTCAAATATATAAAATATGAAAAATTATTAATTTTTATCTAATATTCTTTAATGTTTAATTTGTTAATGGAATTGAAAGTCAATGTCATAAATTTTTAATTATTTTGTTTTTTTGAATAAATAAATCTCATTAAAAAGCCACAGAAGGGCGTTCATTTCTCAAAGTCAACAAAATTGGTCAATACTCCGTAACGACGAGTTTTCCTCAAAGTACATCAAACAACATAAAACAGCGGAACTCAAAGCATAGATCAAGGTTTCGCCTCAAAAGGGAACATCAGTAAAATAACCCAATGATATAAAATCAACTCAAAGAACCCAACCCGATTTTACATATCAGAGCAAGACCCTCTAAATTAACCATAAAGGCTAACGACTCTACAACTTCAAAATACTCCTCGACGGCGTCCACGGCTAAACTTGCTAATATGCACGTTACCCATGTGGAGGTAACATTCAAACAAGCAGGGTGAGTAAGACAATTCATAATAATCAATGTATAACAATTAATGCATAAACGGCATATTACTCATAGTTATATTCAACACATTGATATCCTTCAAAATATGCCTCAAAAGCCACAACATCATAATTTATACATAAAGGCTCATAAATGCAAATGCAACATAGACTCAATGCACGTGGTACCAATCATCACAGCGCGATGGACACTGGGCCATCAACCCTCCATAGATCCCTATCAATAGGATCGGAGCACATCAAAATACTTCACATCTGCACAGTGGGATTGAAGCCAAAGTAATCGAGGTCCTGAACCGAAGTCCGGATGCACATGAATGCATGATGCACACGTCACAAATCTTCCTCATAATAACATCATAGGTGCATCATCATTCATCATATTCATCATATTCGTCATATTCATCATCATCATCAAACGTCATAGCTCATCAACACAGTCATCATCGTACGTTACGTCATCATAACTCGTTATAATAATAATCTTCATACTTCATAGCTCATCATAATAATCATCATCACCATATAAATCATCGTATCTCACATAACTCATCATAATAATCATCGTCATCACATAAATCATCATATCTCATGTTATCACATAATTCATCATAATAATCATCATCATCACATAAATCATCATAATTCATCAAACATCATATAATCATAATTCATCATAATAATTAATCTCACACATCATGTCATCATATAATCACGTAGAAATCACATATTAGCTCATAGTCATATTATCGCATATTATCCCATATTAATTCATAATTCTACCCCATATTATCTCATATTAATTTATCAAATTATACCCGCGGTAATCCTCACACTATCGCCTATCAATCACATAAACTTCATAGTCCTAATCATGTTAATTCATCATATTATCACAGTTACCCTCATGGTAATTCATCAGGATAATCGCAGCATCAAAACATCAAGACATCCTTGAACCAGAACATGATTCATTAATAGAACATATACACAATTGACTTCTCAAACATAATTAGATATAAAAATATTGGGAAAACAATTCTCTTATTTATACTATGTTATAGCCCTGTTTATTAGCTTTCCAATGCTTCAAACGGGGGTCTAAATGGACTTACGGATCAAAAGTTACGTCCAAAACAATTTCGACCAAAAACATGAACAGTCGTGACGAACAGCAAAACGCTGTTACGCTCCGGAACCTAAATCAACCCAAAAGTCCACGCGATTCACTTCCTTAATGCCCCCAAAACATCCCTAAATCATCCCTAAGGTCCTACGGCGATAAAGGCACAAAACCTACGGTTTATTAGGCCAATCTGACAACATTTGCACTGCCTAAAACACTATTTTCCTGCAATTGCTCTGAGTGTGTCAGTGTTACTCATATTTGAATATTCCTATTCCTACAGGGTCAAACATATTACAATCCAAGGTTTTGGCCACGAAGGCCTAAGGTTTCCTTTCTCATGTTACACATCAAACAGTCAGAAATACTAACCACAACCCCCAAGGTTTCATTATCAGTTTCCCTCAATTTCCTACTATCAACCCAAAATACCATAAATCATAAACTTCACCATAAACACACCGAAAGGCATACATAGAAAATCATGAAATGTGATACTCCCCATACCTTAGCCGATTCAAAGCTTTCACGATTGTCTCCGGGAATCTTCGGCCTCCAACCTTTCCTTCAGAGCTTTGGCCACCATATTTTCACGGTTAACACAAATGAATTCTAATTTGTCCCACTTAGTCCCGGGTCTCTCAATTTTGCCTTTTCCCATAATATCCTTACTAACTCCTCCAAATGCCCAATTTACCCTTATTTCACGTATTTTTATTTTAATTAATAATAATAATAATATATTCATATTATATACTATTATTCCAAAATAAATAACTCAATTCCTTTAAATTCTCCATAATTCACAAAACCACCAAAAATCATCGAAAAATGAATATTCTTAATTAAATAAATTAATAAAAATATTCCAATTAAATTTAGGGTGTTATGGTATTGATACATCAAAGTAGCATACAATTGACATAAAATATATGAAGTCACATAAGTTATATCATATGCGCTTACATATACAACATTTTCAAAAACACAAAATACTAAGAATACATAACGAAAATTAAAATAAACTTATATTATAAGATTAAACTTTTTATTTTCATGAAATTTGATCATTTCAAAAGATAAACAACAACATGGGGTGAGATAACAACATTTCATTAGAGTTATACTAAAATCATAAGTTTCCTCAGTTTCGAGGTCATCTAGGACTACAAAAGATTCTATAAGGTTCTAACACTTGCGTGTTTTTTTAAAATTAATACAAATGGAATCAAAACATATTAAGCATCATATAATGTGGGATTGTCGATACACCCGCTCTAATGTTTATGCATGTCTCAGGAGACAGCTAACTTAGTGGAATGTCAATGGCCTACTAGCGCTTCTCAAAGATCTGTCTCATTCGATCCAATCAAGTAGTGTTTCAACTTTGATTCCTTGAATATCTAGATTTCTCATTCCTGTGAAAATTCCATGTATAGATAATTAAAGATCAAAACTCAGATCTACGCTAGAATTATAAAAGAGTGCGGGTAATTACCTCTAAGGTCATACGAAAGGTTTTCGATCAACCTTCTTGTTTCACTTTGCCTCAATTATCCGTCACCAACACGGTGTCACGGCGTAAAAAATAGAAGTTTGAAATGTTCTGGTTTTTAAGTGTTATTCTTATTATTTATTAAAGATTTGTATAAATATATTAATATAAAAAGCAACAAATTCGTTGTAGTCTAGTTGGTCAGGATATTCGGCTCTCACCCGAGAGACACAGGTTCAAGTCCTGGTAACGGAAATTATTTTATATTTGACTTTTGAAATCTATTTCTCAAAGTTTTTGTAAGAAAGCATTGATTTGCACCTATTTGATTTTAAAAAATAAAATTAAAATTGTATTTATATTTATATGTTTTTTTATATTACTAAAATAAAACTCTTTTAAAAAAAAGGTGTTGAATATGAGGAAAATTTACATATAATAATTTAGAAATGTTGGGATCCAAATATAAATTAGGAAAAAAATCTATTGATTTCATATAGTAACATGAAGTTAGTAAAGAACATACCTCACAATATAAAGAGTGACATGGATCTTCAAATATATAAAATATGAAAAATTATTAATTTTTATCTAATATTCTTTAATGTTTAATTTGTTAATGGAATTGAAATTGATTTGCACCTATTTGATTTTAAAAAATAAAATTAAAATTGTATTTATATTTATATGTTTTTTTATATTAATAAAATAAAACTCTTTTAAAAAAAAGGTGTTGAATATGAGGAAAATTTACATATAATAATTTAGAAATGTTGGGATCCAAATATAAATTAGGAAAAAAATCTATTGATTTCATATAGTAACATGAAGTTAGTAAAGAACATACCTCACAATATAAAGAGTGACATGGATCTTCAAATATATAAAATATGAAAAATTATTAATTTTTATCTAATATTCTTTAATGTTTAATTTGTTAATGGAATTGAAAGTCAATGTCATAAATTTTTAATTATTTTGTTTTTTTGAATAAATAAATCTCATTAAAAAGCCACAGAAGGGCGTTCATTTCTCAAAGTCAACAAAATTGGTCAATACTCCGTAACGACGAGTTTTCCTCAAAGTACATCAAACAACATAAAACAGCGGAACTCAAAGCATAGATCAAGGTTTCGCCTCAAAAGGGAACATCAGTAAAATAACCCAATGATATAAAATCAACTCAAAGAACCCAACCCGATTTTACATATCAGAGCAAGACCCTCTAAATTAACCATAAAGGCTAACGACTCTACAACTTCAAAATACTCCTCGACGGCGTCCACGGCTAAACTTGCTAATATGCACGTTACCCACGTGGAGGTAACATTCAAACAAGCAGGGTGAGTAAGACAATTCATAATAATCAATGTATAACAATTAATGCATAAACGGCATATTACTCATAGTTATATTCAACACATTGATATCCTTCAAAATATGCCTCAAAAGCCACATCATCATAATTTATACATAAAGGCTCATAAATGCAAATGCAACATAGACTCAATGCACGTGGTACCAATCATCACAGCGCGATGGACACTGGGCCATCAACCCTCCATAGATCCCCATCAATAGGATCGGAGCACATCAAAATACTTCACATCTGCACAGTGGGATTGAAGCCAAAGTAATCGAGGTCCTGAACCGAAGTCCGGATGCACATGAATGCATGATGCACACGTCACAAATCTTCCTCATAATAACATCATAGGTGCATCATCATTCATCATATTCATCATATTCGTCATATTCATCATCATCATCAAACGTCATAGCTCATCAACACAGTCATCATCGTACGTTACGTCATCATAACTCGTTATAATAATAATCTTCATACTTCATAGCTCATCATAATAATCATCATCACCATATAAATCATCGTATCTCACATAACTCATCATAATAATCATCGTCATCACATAAATCATCATATCTCATGTTATCACATAATTCATCATAATAATCATCATCATCACATAAATCATCATAATTCATCAAACATCATATAATCATAATTCATCATAATAATTAATCTCACACATCATGTCATCATATAATCACGTAGAAATCACATATTAGCTCATAGTCATATTATCGCATATTATCCCATATTAATTCATAATGCTACCCCATATTATCTCATATTAATTTATCAAATTATACCCGCGGTAATCCTCACACTATCGCCTATCAATCACATAAACTTCATAGTCCTAGTCATGTTAATTCATCATATTATTACAGTTACCCTCATGGTAATTCATCAGGATAATCGCAGCATCAAAACATCAAGACATCCTTGAACCAGAACATGATTCATTAATAGAACATATACACAATTGACTTCTCAAACATAATTAGATATAAAAATATTGGGAAAACAATTCTCTTATTTATACTATGTTATAGCCCTGTTTATTAGCTTTCCAATGCTTCAAACGGGGGTCTAAACGGACTTACGGATCAAAAGTTACGTCCAAAACAATTTCGACCAAAAACATGAACAGTCGTGACGAACAGCAAAACGCTGTTACGCTCCGGAACCTAAATCAACCCAAAAGTCCACGCGATTCACTTCCTTAATGCCCCCAAAACATCCCTAAATCATCCCTAAGGTCCTACGGCGATAAAGGCACAAAACCTACGGTTTATTAGGCCAATCTGACAACATTTGCACTGCCTAAAACACTATTTTCCTGCAATTGCTCTGAGTGTGTCAGTGTTACTCATATTTGAATATTCCTATTCCTACAGGGTCAAACATATTACAATCCAAGGTTTTGGCCACGAAGGCCTAAGGTTTCCTTTCTCATGTTACACATCAAACAGTCAGAAATACTAACCACAACCCCCAAGGTTTCATTATCAGTTTCCCTCAATTTCCTACTATCAACCCAAAATACCATAAATCATAAACTTCACCATAAACACACCGAAAGGCATACATAGAAAATCATGAAATGTGATACTCCCCATACCTTAGCCGATTCAAAGCTTTCACGATTGTCTCCGGGAATCTTCGGCCTCCAACCTTTCCTTCAGAGCTTTGGCCACCATATTTTCACTGTTAACACAAATGAATTCTAATTTGTCCCACTTAGTCCCGGGTCTCTCAATTTTGCCTTTTCCCATAATATCCTTACTAACTCCTCCAAATGCCCAATTTACCCTTATTTCACGTATTTTTATTTTAATTAATAATAATAATAATAATAATATATTCATATTATATACTATTATTCCAAAATAAATAACTCAATTCCTTTAAATTCTCCATAATTCACAAAACCACCAAAAATCATCGAAAAATGAATATTCTTAATTAAATAAATTAATAAAAATATTCCAATTAAATTTAGGGTGTTATGGTATTGATACATCAAAGTAGCATACAATTGACATAAAATATATGAAGTCACATAAGTTATATCATATGCGCTTACATATACAACATTTTCAAAAACACAAAATACTAAGAATACATGACGAAAATTAAAATAAACTTATATTATAAGATTAAACTTTTTATTTTCATGAAATTTGATCATTTCAAAAGATAAACAACAACATGGGGTGAGATAACAACATTTCATTAGAGTTATACTAAAATCATAAGTTTCCTCAGTTTCGAGGTCATCTAGGACTACAAAAGATTCTATAAGGTTCTAACACTTGCGTGTTTTTTTAAAATTAATACAAATGGAATCAAAACATATTAAGCATCATATAATGTGGGATTGTCGATACACCCGCTCTAATGTTTATGCATGTCTCAGGAGACAGCTAACTTAGTGGAATGTCAATGGCCTACTAGCGCTTCTCAAAGATCTGTCTCATTCGATCCAATCAAGTAGTGTTTCAACTTTGATTCCTTGAATATCTAGATTTCTCATTCCTGCGAAAATTCCATGTATAGATAATTAAAGATCAAAACTCAGATCTACGCTAGAATTATAAAAGAGTGCGGGTAATTACCTCTAAGGTCATACGAAAGGTTTTCGATCAACCTTCTTGTTTCACTTTGCCTCAATTATCCGTCACCAACACGGTGTCACGGCGTAAAAAATAGAAGTTTGAAATGTTCTGGTTTTTAAGTGTTATTCTTATTATTTATTAAAGATTTGTATAAATATATTAATATAAATAGCAACGAATCTGTTGTAGTCTAGTTGGTCAGGATACTCGGCTCTCACCCGAGAGACACGGGTTTAAGTTCTAGCAACGGAAATTATTTTATATTTGACTTTTGAAATCTATTTCTCAATGTTTTTGTAAGAAAGCATTGATTTCCACCTGTTTGATTTAAAAAATAAAATTAAAATTGTATTTATATTTATATGTTTTTTTATATTAATAAAATAAAACTCTTTTAAAAAAAAGGTGTTGAATATGAGGAAAATTTACATATAATAATTTAGAAATGTTGGGATCCAAATATAAATTAGGAAAAAAATCTATTGATTTCATATAGTAACATGAAGTTAGTAAAGAACATACCTCACAATATAAAGAGTGACATGGATCTTCAAATATATAAAATATGAAAAATTATGAATTTTTATCTAATATTCTTTAATGTTTAATTTGTTAATTGAATTGAAAGTCAATGTCATAAATTTTTAATTATTTTGTTTTTTTGAATAAATAAATCTCATTAAAAAGCCACAGAAGGGCGTTCATTTCTCAAAGTCAACAAAATTGGTCAATACTCCGTAACGACGAGTTTTCCTCAAAGTACATCAAACAACATAAAACAGCGGAACTCAAAGCATAGATCAAGGTTTCGCCTCAAAAGGGAACATCAGTAAAATAACCCAATGATATAAAATCAACTCAAAGAACCCAACCCGATTTTACATATCAGAGCAAGACCCTCTAAATTAACCATAAAGGCTAACGACTCTACAACTTCAAAATACTCCTCGACGGCGTCCACGGCTAAACTTGTTAATATGCACGTTACCCACGTGGAGGTAACATTCAAACAAGCAGGGTAAGTAAGACAATTCATAATAATCATTGTATAACAATTAATGCATAAACGGCATATTACTCATAGTTATATTCAACACATTGATATCCTTCAAAATATGCCTCAAAAGCCACACCATCATAATTTATACATAAAGGCTCATAAATGCAAATGCAACATAGACTCAATGCACGTGGTACCAATCATCACAGCGCGATGGACACTGGGCCATCAACCCTCCATAGATCCCTGTTGCACCCTAAAATTTGACCAACCGGTTCTCCTATCTGACTCATGATTTAATTTCATATTCACAGCTCAGATGTATGATTTTTGTGCACAAGCAGGGGATATCAGAGTTTACAGCTTGATTTTTGTCTATCAGATATGGCAGACCCAGTCCAGATTATCGGGGTTTTATTTTCGGGAAATTGTGCGCTCCTCGGTGATTTCTCAGTAATTTTGGGGATATTCTGATGCCCGGGGATCTCTGTTCGATTCGATCTGGTCTCGCGTGCGCTTTTATGGCGGTCATTTGCATTCATCTGCATTTTTAGGTTTTTATAGACTTTTTGTGAATTTTTAACAGGCTTTATAGGATTTTTCTGGAATTTAAATAGGGTTTTTGAATATTTTAATAGCTTAATTTTCTTTTTAGAATTTTATAGAATATCTTTAATAGATTTTAATCATTTGTAGATTTTTTTATCATTTTTAGAATATTAGTGAATTTTCTTAGCATATTAAATAGAATGATAAAATTAGGATAAATAGGTTTAATTGTTTTTTAAATCATTTTTAGAATTTTTCTATAGATTTTTAAATAGGTTTAATAGTTTTTTAGAGAATGTAGAAAATAATATAGTTTTTCTTTTATTAATAGATATTAAATAATATTAGATTTTTAATAGAAAATTAGGATAATATAGAATTAATTAGGTTCTTAATCACTTTTTAGAGTTAATTAGGTTTAGTTAACTGTTTTTTTTGTTCAGTTTTTTTGTTACAGTTTTATTCATTTTCGAATGGGCCCATAGGTGTTTTTTTTGGTAAAGCCCAATTCCCATCAGATTTCATCAGCAAAAACAATGGTCCAATTCAGCCCAGTTCGTTCCACCATTTTCCAGCAGGGTCCAGAAGTGTCCAGAAGCTTCCAACGTTTTTCAGTGTAATAAATAGAAGTGACACGTGTTGCGCAGAAGGAGGCCCCACGTTTCTTGCACTGATCACGCCACTCAGAGACCCACTCCCAGCACGCCACACGTGTCCCTCATTCTCTCTCTCCCTCTGCGCATGCGCGCCACCTGTCCTCCCCACACCCTCGCCTGAGTCTCTCCGTCAACCTCACCGGCGGCCATGCAAAACCGGTGAACCCTCGCCGCCGGCCATCTGAACCAACTCCGGCCACCGTCCTTTCCACCGGAGCTACCAAAAACCCAAAAATTCATCTCCTTCCTCCGATCTCCTCCCTTCCACCTTCATCACCTTCAACCACGTTTTCCAGAAATCACCATTGAAACTCAAACCTTCATACATCAAATTTTCCAGAAACACATCAATCCTCCATCAATCCATCCAAACCTTCAACAACATTCGTACAAATTTTTCCAGAAACCCTAAACCTTCATCCTTCATACAAAATTTTTCCAGAAATCAACAACTTCATCTTCTCACATCGCTCTTCATCAATTTCTCCAGAACGTCATCATCGTCTCAAGTAACCACCAGACGTTCAATCTCAAGCAAGATTCCCAGAAATCACTTTGAATACTCAAACCTTCAACAAGCTTCAGGCGAGATTTCCAGAAAACTTCAAACTATATTCAAGCTCCAAGCAATATCTCCAGAAACTTCATTCTTCGTCCAATCATCAAGAACCTACGAAGTTTTCTCCAGAAACATTCAAGATCTCCGCAAGCTCCTTCAACATTTTCCAGTTCCAGGACCTTCATCGTCTTCTCCATTTCTCCAGGTTTGTTCACCCTCCTTTCGATTCGTTTACTCGTGCGTGGTTAGGGTTTAGTTGAATCTTTGTTGATGTGATTATAAAGCTTGATTCGATCTGGGAGTGTTAGATGAAAGTTTGATTTCAGGTGTGACAGTGGATTAACGTGTGATTTTAGTTCATGATGGGTGAGGATCTGAGTTTGTTTTGAGAATCTCCGAGAGTTGCAGAGAGAGTGAATAGAGGGAGAGGACGAGTGAACGGCTAGGGTTTGTGGCATTAGGAGTGTGAACAGTGCCAGAAGGGTGGAAGTGATTGAGTTTTGTTTGTTAGGGTTCGTATGGATTAGGGTTGGATACTGGGCTTAGGCCCAAGCATGTTTCTGAACGTACGCACCCCTCAATTTGCTTGTCCCCCCCCCCCTGGTTGAGAGACCTGAGTGGATTGGTATGGGCCTTAGGCCCCAAATTGCTATCAACACCCCCTGGGCGTAAGCCCATTGAGGTAGCAACTAGGAGTTTGCTGATGCAACACCCCCCCTGCGCTTAGATTCAGTTTTTTTTGTTTTTTTGGATATTAAACATGGGCCTGCGCCCAACTGCTAATGGCACCCCCCCATTGAGGGCCCAATGTAGATAATAACCTGAATGCTTGCTGTTTAAACCCCCTCCATGTCATTTTCTTTCAATTTCTTTTATATTTTTATATTAGAAATTCATAATAAATTGTAAATAAATGATTTTTTTAATTCTTCTTTTTCATGAAGATGTTTAGAAAATTAAATAAAAATAAAAGTGACATTTTATTTTTTGTTTGTTATATTTTGCATATTTTCCATTAATTGATTTCTTTTTTTTTTTTTTTAATGCATGCATATCATTAGAAAATTCATGAAAAATGGTAGAATTAGTCAAATAATTCCGTTCTTTTTTCTGTAGACTCGTAATTCAGTGTAGAATTTTATAGTACAAAAAGATTAGCTCAATCATGCATTTTCATTTTAACTGCATTTTTTCATTGTTATTGATGTTTGAATAATTGGTCTGTGAATATGTCTGTGTTGCTGATTTTAATTCTTTCATCTGATGTGGAATTTTATTCTGATTTTTTAGTATGCTGTCATAGAGCCATGTAGGTCTCCCATTAGATTTTTGATAGATTTTTGTAGGATATTCTGATAGGATTTGTCTGAGCCTGAAGATAGGAGAAGTCTTGATGACTTCTGACTTTGAAGTTCAACTGTGGTTGACCTTCAGAGATAGTCTCTTGTGGTTTGTTGGCCTGTGGGTTCTTCTTGAAGGTGGGAGCTGATGGAGGTCCTGTTGGAGCTTGCAAGGATGCAGTGGATTGAGGCTTAGTCTAGGAGCTTGTTGTCTGTTTGTGAGGTTCGAGATCCTGAAGTTTGAAGGGAGTTTATGGTACTTTCCTGAGGAAGGCACTATGAATGACTTTCATTCTTTCTTCTCACCTCTTTCTTAAGTATCCAACGATGTCGGAGCCGACTTGTGAGTTTAATTTCTCCTGAGGAGGGATGTAAACTGATCACATGTTGTTGAGCCACATGGGATACGATTCCTAAGTGGAAGCCTCCTAGTACTTTCCAGAGGAAGGTCCTATGGGTCTATTCACTTAGTTCCAGTAGTTTGTCTAGGATTTCTTAAGTATCCAGTGATGTTGGAGCCAACTTGTGAGTTTAATTTCTCCTGAGGAGGAATGTAAACTGATCACAGTTGTTGAGCCACGAAGGATACGATTCCTAAGTGTCAGCCTCCTAGTACTTTCCTGAGGAAGGTCCTATGAGCCTGCTCACTTAGTTCCCCTAGTGCATATAGGTTTTTCCCAAGTATCCCGTGATGCCGGAGCCTTCATGTGAGTTTAATTCCTCCTGAGGAGGAATGTAAACTGATCACAGTTGTCGAGCCGCATAGGATATGACTCCTGAGTAGTAATCTCCTAGTACTTTCCTGAGGAAGATACTATGAGCTTGTCTGCTTAGCTTCCTTTCTCTGGTAAGCTTATTCTGAAGCTTGGAGACTGGGATTGATTCCTCCTGCTTAGGGTTTTGATTAGAGTTGTTGCTTAGATCTTTTGCTTAAGGTGCTGTGTAGAGTTTTGTTTAGAGAGTTATTAGGAGTTTGTTTCAGGTTTGTTAGAGGCCCTGCTCAGGGTTAGTCTCTTTGTGTTGTTTGGCTTGTGTGATGTTATGTTGCATTAGACTTGGGTGTTCATCTAGATGGTTCTGAATAGGTGCATCTTAGAAGTAGACTGTGTGTGCATAAGAAGTTGAGGTGGTCCTCCTTCTGCTTGTTTGTTATTGCGTGGCTTTGCTTGTTGGTATTTGGTAGAGCTGAGCTCCCCTGCCTTTGTGGTTTGCGGCCTCTGTGCCTTGTTTGTTTAGCTGTTGCATTCATGCATATTTTCAGTATTCATTTACGTTGCAGTTTCTTGTTTGTGGTTTAATCCTGTTGCCATGATCCCTTAGGAGCTCTGACTTCTCCGCTGCGGAGTTGTTATGATAGACATTAGGATGGCCAACCAGGTGTGATAGCAGTAGGTAGATTCCCCTGTTTCTCAGCTATAGTTTTAAGGTTTCCCTTTCCTTTCTGTAGGAGCTTTTGAGTAGCTTGACACGTAGTTAGCTGAACTACAGCTGCTCTGATTCTTCGTTCCAGACGAAGATATGTAGGCATAGGATGCGATATCCTAGCGAGCACACTAACGACTAACCTTTGTTCTCTCGCGGCTGTGCGATCGAGACTTTCCCGCTAACGACTAATTGTTGCCCCTTTTCTCTTGCCCGAGTGCATTTGAGACCAGATCGTAGTTGTAGGTTCCCGAGCCTTAGAGACCAGTTTGCTTTCTCACTGCTGTGTGAGAACCCCTGTTTACCCGTAGTTAGCCGAACTACGTTTGCTCTGATCTTTCATTTCAGATGAAAGTACGTAGGCACAGGACGCGATGTCCTGGCGAGCAACCTTTCCCCCGTTTAGACGTAGGAAGTCGAACTACGTTGACTCTGACTTTCCCATTGCACGAGGGAATACGTAGGCCCAGAACACCGTATGTTCTGTCGAGTCCTGTCCTTTTATTTTCTTTTCAGACCAGCCATTAGCGTAGATAGATAATACACCCTTTTACCCATAAACACCAAGCGTGGATCCCATCGAGTACGATGGACGTGAGGGGTGCTAATACCTTCCCCTTGCGTAACCGACTCCCGAATCCAGGTTTTGGTTGCGATGACCATACCTTTTCCCGTCTTTGCGAGGTTTACTTCGAGCGTTTCCTTTCCCGCTCTGAGGGATAAATAACGCACGGTGGCGACTCTCCTGTCAAGCCGGCGCCGATTTTCGCAGTAGCGACAGCTGGCGACTCTGCTGGGGACTCTATAGCATCTAGGGACTTTTCCCATCCCTTATGCTGGGACCGTTTCCCATCCCCTACGCGAGTCAATCCTAGCGCTTGGGTGTTTATTGGTTGGGTGTTGTGCATATGTGTTTTACTTTTCTGCACTTTACTTTTCTGTACCTTTACCTTTCCGCATTTATTTTCCAGCATTATATTATCATGATTATTGCTGTGGGCAAAAGGGAGGTTACTGTGAGTGAGAAGCCGGACCTGGGCTTGAGTACACACCTAGATATAGTTGTGGAGAAGTAGTAGACGAACCTGTCTGCTGAGCAGGCACAGTTCCCTACGAAAATCTGCGCTCAGACGAGATTCTTGCAGAGGTGCATCTTTCCGGTCCTGAGGATCTGAGGGGAGTCCAGACGTGAGGATTGTCGACTCTGGGGACCGATCAATTGGAAGTCAGCTAAGTGAGGCCTCTTCATGATTTGATGATGCCACTCCTTCTGGGAATCGTATCGTCACTCATGAAAGTCTGTGACGCTGACGACCGCATAGGATGCCGTACCTTTGTCCGTGGATTAGGTCTATCCTACCTGTGAGAGGGACTGGGTTATTGCAGGAAAACTGGCCTTCAGAAACCATGGTTCAGTACCTTTATCAGATGGTGTTCTTGATTCATCTCCAGTTGTGTTGTCTGGGTCAGATGGGTTTCTTATCTGAGGTTGAGGCTATTATCAGATGGTATTCTCGTCAGATACAGAGGTTCAGATGGTTTTCTTACCAGGGGATTGATATTTTGAGTATCAGATGGTAGTTAGGGGCATGAGGCTCTGATGACCGTGTTGGTTTTCTGTTCTTGATCACAGAGATATTCCTCTTCAGGCTACAGCATAGCCCCTGTGTTCGCAGATTGCATTATTTATCATATTGCATCATTGCATTACCATCTGCATTCAACTAACGTGTGTGTATTGCAGGTACATATTTTCCCTTCCAGTTCTGGTGTTCGTTCCTAGCAAGACATGGAAAACCTGAAGAGAGTATTGCCCTATAAGTTTCCGTCGCCGAATATCAGTCTATTGTTAGAATTGATGGCTATTGCTAAGAAGAGAGGAATGGGTGACTTCAGAAAGAGATATGGGAGGATTCTGACATACGTTTATCAGCCATCTGCCTACGAGACCAGCGGCATCTATACTCTGTTACAGTTTTACGACGCGGAGCTCAGGTGTTTTGTATTTCCCGACTTCGTTTTGGCTCCTACCCTGGAGGAGTACTCTGCACTTCTGGATATACCGATCCGTGAGCAGATGCCTTTTTATCGTACGGACGCTGAGCCTAAGCTGGCTGAGCTTTCTGCCATCCTGTGCTTGAAAGAGTCTGAGCTGTCTGGGAAGATGATCAGAAGAGGAGACGTATGGGGATTTCCATTGGATGTCTTAGTGGAGAAGGCTCGAGAGTATGCCCAGAAGGGTAGCTGGGAGGTTTTTGACGTTATCCTGGCTGTATGTGTGTATGGCATCGTGTTATTCCCGAATATTCCTGAGTTTGTTGATTCTGATGCCTTCTATATTTTGGCTGCGAAGAACCCAGTTCCTACTTTGCTGGGAGATATCCACCATTCAACTCATTACCAGAATGAAAAGCGACGAGGAAGGAATGTGTCTTGCTGCGTACCTCTCCTATGCAGGTGGTTCACCAGTCATTTGCCTAAGTCGGGCCCTTTTGTCACCTCTATCAATTCTCTAGGATGGCCCGAGCGCTTAATGGGATTGACTGCTGAGAACGTGGTATGGGTCATTAAAGAAGTATTTGGAGCTGAAGTCATACTCAAAGGCGAAGGATTCCCGAATGTTCCGTTAATAGGAAGGAAAGGTTGTGTCAACTATAACCCTTCCTTATTGATCAAGCAATTTGGGTACATACCTCAAGGAGCGCCAAAGCCCGAGGAGATACAGGAATCTCTGTATCTCACCGGGGCAATAGGGAAAGAGATGCTGACTAAACTTGAGAAAGCCTGGAAAAACTTGCACAAGAGAGGGAAGCTTTCAGGTAACAGAGGGGATACTCGAGTTCCTAGCCCATATGTAGAATGGATTCGTGAGCGAGCTGTGAAGTTCCTTATGCCGTATCCAGCAGTTCAGCCATTGCATCCTCCTCCAGTAGAGGAGCCTACTTCTGTGGACATTCAGGTTTATAAGCAGCTGATGGCGGAGAAAGAAGAGCTAGCGAGGGCTAAAGAGGCTTTAGAGCAAGAGAATGCCCAGCTTCGGCATGAAAAGATTGAGACAGGATATATTTCTAAGCAACAGGCTGAAACTCTGAAACATCTGAAGACTACGTTATTGGAATTGACTGAAACCAAGAAGCGTCTAGAGTTAGATGTAGACTCAGTTAGTAGTGTGTTGGCCACCAAGAAGCAAGAGCTGGAAAGGGCCTACACAAAGCTAGCCAAGTTCAGAGAGCACTGGGATCTCACTATGACCAAGCGTAAGGAGCGAGAAGAAGGGCTGAAGACACAGATTGCTCAGTTAGAAGAACAGGTCAAAGTGAAGAACGAAGAGCTTGAAGAAGAAGCCTGTCGCCGATACGAAGCCGAGCGCAAGTTGACAGATGCCATGAAGAATTTGGAAGATTTTCAGCATAGAGCAGATGCCAAGAGACCCAAACCTGGGGACGGTGCCAATGATAAGGCTTGGGAAGACTTTGTCAGAGACATCCAGGGGACAGTCAGGAAGAGGGATCGACTGATAGAAGGTTTGATTTATCAACCAGATCATGCAGAGACAAAGAAGATGGTCGAGGACTTCCGCAACCGTACCCGTATTTGATTTCTCTCTTGTATTCTGTATGTTGAGATCACCACCAGGCATGTTGGCTGGGATCCTCTTTGTCATATCAGCTGTATGGAGCATAGTTATGTAACTTCTTGACAAGACTGTTATTCTAATCAATATATGAGGGATTTTCCAAATATTGTCTTTATGGTTTATCTCGTCTTGCTACCACTGACACTGGAATTGGAGGGAAAATATCTCCAATGCACACATGCACGTTAGCATTTTTGTATTCCTGTTTGCATAAATCATACTGCATGGCATTTAGCAGGTCAGAGCACTTATCCAGCCTTTGTTTTCACCAGAAAGTGATTCTCGGGGATTTGTTTGAGGCAAGAGTGGAGTGTTGAAGACGACCAAGGGGCTGAAGCAGAGTTGAGTAGAATCGAGCAGTGTAGTCCGTTACAGGTAATTGGTAGCTATGTCTGAAGGCAATTTCCAGATTCCTAACACCTTGGCAAGGTTTACTGTAGCGTCCAACCATCAGTATGATTCTATGGAAGGCTTCCCGCAAGCAAACAATCTTACTGCAGCCCAAGTCGTACAACCTACGGATGAGAACCGAGATCGACATGAGCAGTTCGTTGCCCGAAATGAACGTCATCCTCCTGTTAACAATCAAAGTGTTGTTTTCCCTGTGATGAATTACCGAAGAGATATTCCAGTGACCGGGTTCGTAGATCCAAGAGCTCTTGACGATGGTAGAAGACTCCGAGCATTGGAAGAGCAAATGAAAGCCTTGGAAGCGAAAGATGTTGTTAACCTGGATGCTGTAGCCATGTGCTTGGTCCCTGACCTCGTGTTGCCGTACAAGTTCAAAATGCCGGAATTTGAAAAATACACAGGAAATAGCTGTCCGAAGTTGCATTTGATGATGTTCTGTCGGAGGATGACTTCGTTTGTGCGAAATGACAAATTGATGATCCATTGCTTTCAGTATAGCCTGACTGGGGCATCGTTGAGATGGTATATGCAATTGGAAAGTAATCAGATTCGATCTTGGGTGGATTTAGCCAGAGCTTTCATGAAGCAGTACGATTACAACTTGGATTTGACTCCTAGTCTCGTAGATCTGCAAGGATTGTCTCAAGCGGAGAATGAATCATTCAGAGCGTATTTGCAAAGATGGAAAGAATTGTCTGCTAGTGTTCAACCACCGCTTCCGGAAAGAGAACTTGTTGACATCTTCCTGGGTACTCTGAAAGGCCATTATTTTGACAAATTGTTCAGTTGCACAAACTTTGTGGGCCTGATGAGGCTGGGAGAGATTGTTGAGCGAGGACTCAGGAGTGGAAAGTTTCGAGGTGTTCCTTATGTCCCAGTTAATAAGATTGAGTCAGTTGTCAGTTCTCAAGAAGAATGGGAAGGAGATGACGTCACCTCAGAATCTCTAGCATCTCAGGATCAGTTTTCAGACACTTCAAGTCAACGGTCATCCTATCGTCGATCGCGTCAGCATGCTCCACGAAGACCAAGGAAGCCTGAAAGGCAGTTTACTCAGCTACCGGTGTCATACGGTCAGTTGTTGCCAGATTTGGTCAGAAGCGGATTGATAGTGCCGAGAGAGACTAAGCCGGTAATTCCACCTTATCCTCCAGGCTTTGATGCCAGCGCCCGCTGTGAGTACCACGCTGGGGCACAGGGGCATTCAACGAATGATTGTAAAGTGCTTAGAAGCCAGATTCAAGATCTGTTAGACTCTAGCCGTATTTGCATCACTCCTCAAGGTTGTGTTCAGATTAATGATTTTCCGTCTTCTAGTTGTGCGGGTTCGTCAGTTAATGTCATGGAAGACTCCACAGGAAGTGTGTGCTCTGAAGATTGCCAATCAGAAAGTTCGGTTGTATGGGAGAAATTTCTAGAGGTTTTCGCGTCGGATGCCGCATCTGTTTTCTCTGCTTAATCCGTTTAGCTTTTTGTGCATCAGTATTTGTCGACCACCACCAGGATTGTTGGCTGGGGTCGTTATAGTCATACTCATTTGTGCTTACCTGCTGATTTTGTTGGTTGTACATGTATGGGAGATGTTCGTCTGTTTGCTTATAGCTTGGGTTTCTCTTTATCTCGTTATGAATGTGTGGTTGCTTTCCGCATTGCATTATTTTTTAACAGGTATATCAGAACCGTGGGTCTTATTTCTTCATCATCCAGTTTGTTGCAGGAATTCCCTCAGAGATATGGAACAGAATCAGTTTGAATTGAGCGAAGTCCAAAGCCAGCTGGGGCAGATGATGAGAGACATGCAAGAGATGCGTTCAGAGCAGAAGATTCTCAAAGAGGAGAACAGTCAGCTGAAGACCCAAGTGAGCTTGATCATGGAGGTAGTCAAGAATGTGCTTAGGAAAGAAGACGATCAGCTATTTGAAGCCGCAATGAAGAAGCTCGCGCCGTCTGTGCATGTGGAACCTGAGCAGCAACAGAGGATACATCCGGCTCAACAGAGGATCCAGGAAGGGAAGCCAAGGAGAATATTTGAGGCACCACCTATGACATATGCGGAACTCTTGCAGATCTTATTGAGGTTTAATCTGGTTGAGAAAAGAACGTTGTCACCACCAACAAAAGCGTTTCCTCAGGGATACGATGCCAATAAGCAATGTGATTTTCATTCCGGGGCATTCGGACATGACATCGAGGGATGTCATGCTTTCAAACACAACGTTCAAGACCTGATTGACTCGCACGATATTGAATTCACGCCGGGCGGCGTAGCTGTGCATATTGCTCCTGTCTCAGTCGATGCTAAGATGACAGATGTTTCCAAAGCTGCAGTGGGTCAGAAGCGTATCCTGGACTCCATGGTGTCAGAATCTCCAGGCCCACAATTGTTGCCTATTCCTGGGGCAGATCTGAGAAAGCAAATGGCTAAGCATAAGGAGAGCGTTAATCAGTACATCGAAGATCAAGAAGCCGATGTTGCATTTGATACGAATGGTGCTCAAGGGTCAACCCGATACCGGCAGCAGCAGCCTCAGCAACAGAATAATCGGGGGTATAAAAGAGGTCAGAATCAAGGTCCTTTGGCAAGCCGTCATTTGGAAACTCCTCCTATACCATACGCACAGCTTCTGCAGGCATTGCTTCAGCTCCAATTGGTTCGTAAAAGGACATTGGCTCCCTTAACGGGACCACCACCACCGGGGTACGATGCTGACGCTACTTGCGAGTTCCATACCGGGGCACCAGGCCATACGGTTGAGAACTGTAAAGCATTTAAGCACAAAGTGCAGGATCTGCTTGATAGTGCGGCAATCAGCTTCGGGCCGGGAGGTCCTCAAATCATCTGAATGAAGGAGGAAGAGCTCTATAGTTTGGTTGAGTCGATTGAAAGCAGGTCAAGACAGCATCGGATTGCCTCTAATAAAGATAGCTGGTTCAGCAGCAGGGCAGATGTGAAAGCCCGGTTCTCGGAGGCTAGCATATTTTCTTTGTTTTAGCTTGTCATTTCTTTACATTTGTAGTTGCTTTCCTGTTTGAATTTGTAATCTTGTTTGTAAAACTTGGTTGTTTTCATTCAAATTGATGATAATGAAATAAATGTGCATGTTTTGATTGAATCCATTCGTGTTCACTAACTGTTTTGCAAATATCCACTGCTTCGGTCAAGAAGAATTTGGGGAGGATGACGAAAATGACCGACATGCAAATTCCGATATTGTATGCTTTTGAAATAAAACCTGCTGATGATGTACAGGCATTGTTTCAAATCCTTAAACACCGGAGATATAAGGAAGATAATCCCTTGTCAACCCCTTTGAGCCTTGTAGTAGGAGTTTCTTTCTGAAAATGAAAAACCCTAAATCTTAGCCTGGGGCAGGGTAGGTGTTAGCTAATTTGACCGAGCGTCCAAATTGCAGAAGGAGTGTCCGTTCGAGGATCAATCACGTCCCTAGAGGTCGTGCCTAAAAGACCACAATGGTTCAATCAAGAGTGGGACAGCCACACCACTTCCCAAAGAGTCAGACAACCAGTGTCACACGACTTGTTCGGAAAAAAATGAAAAAAAGAGTCAAAAGCCCGCTAAGTCAAGAAAACTTCAAAACAAATGACTTAGGCGAAAATGAGGGCATCCCGCTGGACTTAAAAAAATCAAAAGATACTCAAAAGGAGTCAGTCCAGGCAAAAGTTAGGGATATGAAAAGAAACAGATGAAAAGGATCAAAAGAAAATCCTCAATGGAAATATGAGTCGTGTGACCACAAATGTCAAAAACGAAAGAGTGAGTGGCTGTCACTCCAAAATCCAGAAGTTTCTCGAACTATCACTCCTTTTTTTCAGCCTTTGAGAGGTGAGCGCTAAGGTCAAATTAGCTGAACGTAGGATGGGAGAACATCAAGGAGAATGGGTGGGTTAAAAATAAACTTTGAGCCTCTATCCTTTTTTTCAAAACCATGAACCTGACCACATTACAACCTTCAAAAGTCCTAATTGAAGCAGGTTGTTTCGAAAGCATACTCCGGTAAAGGTCGCGTCGATTCTGACTCTTAAAAAGGTTCCTCTTACCATGATGGTACTGATGTTGATAAATGTTTTGTGCATTATATGCCATAAGCTGTTTTTCCTTTTCCCAGTGAACAGATTGGATGTCAAAGCTGTCATATGTGTTGCGTTAATACATCTTTTATGCAGAACAACTTGTTTTACTTGCGAGTAAGCGCTTGACAGCAGAAAAGCTTCCTACAATGGAAAGTATGGTCAAGATAGAATGTGGAGCGCCCGAATGTTCCGAGAGCAGGGGCAAGCTTTATTGTGATTCCCAGTCAGGTCAGCTTCTCGAAGTCAGTTATTCTGGGGCAATCAGGTTGAGATTCAGGCGAATACGGTCAAGAGCGCTACTCTGAATCAGATGATCGGGGCAAGGTCATTGCAGTCAGGGGCAGATCATCTTAAGCGCGCAGAAGTTACTCGAGAAGCATTCGAGGTGAAGTGTCTCTCAGGAGTTCAGAACGCTGAGGCATGTTGTATCAGGCCATCGGGGCAACAGATTTGCAGATTTCCTTTCAAGGACCATCCCCACAGATGTCCTGTAAGATGGGGTATATCAGAAGCAAAAGGATTGTTGTTCTCCATACCTACAGGGCCATTCAGAGTTATTCGAGCAGATGCAGTCGATTTTCGAGAGCGAGATGAATACGGGAAGTCGTGTTACTATCCCTTGACCCTTCACTAAAAGGCTGTGTATTCAGGCAGAATGTTATCCAGCGGCGGTTGTATCTGACCCAATAAGATAAGCTTAAGAGCTCAAATCCATGTTCGCGATTACTATGAAGCCCATCCGTGTTGGCGCATCAATTTCCAGATCCAAGCTTCATCAGAGCGCAGGAAGACTCCCTCCATTTTCTCCAGCAAAGTCCAATTGGTCATTGGTATGGATAAGCTATTCCCAGAGGAGTCTAATCATATTCAGCACGTCTGCTATTTTACAACGGAGTTATATTCCCCAGCAAGGTATTACTTCGTCAAGGTGTTCGGTTAAGTTCCCGGTATCCCCAGCAGGGTTGATTTCACTCTCCCAGCATTTATTTTGCTAGGACGATTCGGTGATATCCGGGTTATCCCCAGCAGATTGGCCTCGCTTTCAGCATTTATTTTGCTGAAGTGGTTTTCTGTACCCGGCCTTCTCCGGCAGCTCGAGCATTAGCATATTGCATGCATCATATTTGCATCATACTTGCATATCATGGTCAAAATGCGTAGCATTTCTATCCAGAATGGAGCATTACGCTGTAGAAAGATTAAAGCATTTGCATATGCATACGAAGCATAAGTCAGGTTTTCTATCAGCTTCACATGACGCGTGAATTACTCTGTGATCAGTTTAGGGACATTTATCCAGCAACAGTATTCAGACAGTTCAGCAGATTATTTGTATCAGATCTTACAACGATTATGCTTTAAGCAAGCAGTCATCTGATGTTGACAAGCTTTTCTTCCCGTCAATTCATATTGACGATGTGTTCCTCCAATGAGTGGATGTCTCTGTCTATCATTAGACGTTTTGAGTACGAATGTGGTTTTCTTTCCGTCTATCCATAGACGATGTGAAGTTGCGGGTGATCGCAGTAAGGTTTCAAGAAGGGGTTCCCCCAGGATATGCTTTCCTTTCCGTCTATCAGTAGACGATGTGAAGTTTCAGGCAATCTTCAATGGAGTTCAAAATAGAGTTTCTATAGCAAGTGGCTTTTCTTTCCGTCTATCAGTAGACGATGTGAAGTTTTAGTTACTGTCCAGCGGGTTTCTTATTGCCAGATCATGCATATGATGAGGTGTTTCCCCAGCGAGTCTTCTCCGGCTATCCTTAGTTGTTGAGGAGTTTTAAAATGATTTTGGATATTGGTTCTCTTTCTGGTTATTGGATATGATGACGTTCAAGAGGTACTTTTCTGACTGTCAATCCTTATTGATGGCGAGGCTCTCCGAAGAATGTTCAGTTTGCATGATCGTTGATTCTTATTGACGACATGATTCTTTAAAAGGTGGTTTTCTTCTCGTCGGTCCATACTGACGATGTGGCCCCTTCAAAGATGTTGATCTTTTTCATCAATTCCCGTAGACAGAAGGATTCTGAGATTCAAGGGATGGTGTGGAATTGCGTTATGGTGTCTTTCCGTCTATCCTTAGACGATGTGAATAACGATTTGTTCATCGATCAGGATAATGCCGTCTACCCTTAGACGATGTGAATTGATTTGAATATCAATCAGGATGATGCCGTCTACCCTTAGACGATGTGAATAATGATTTGTTCATCAATCAGGATGATTCCGTCTACTCTTAGACGATGTGAATTGATTTGAATATCAATCAGGATGATGCCGTCTACCCTTAGACGATGTGAATAATGATTTGTTCATCAATCAGGATGATTCCGTCTACTCTTAGACGATGTGAATATTGATTTGTTCATCAATCAGGATGATGCCGTCTACCCTTAGACGATGTGAATAATGATTTGTTCATCAATCAGGATGATTCCGTCTACTCTTAGACGATGTGAATATTGATTTGTTCATCAGGATGATTCCGTCTACCCTTAGACGATGTGAATATTGATTTGTTCATCAATCAGGATGATCCCGTCTATCCTTAGGCGATGTGAATTTGGAGATTAATGTTGTCTTTCCGTCTATCATTAGACGAGGTGAGTATTCAATCAAGGTGTCTTCCCGTCCATCTTTGGGCGATGTGAGTATATTTCTCTTCCTGCCTATCAGTAGGCAATGTAAAAGAATCAGGTATGTTGCTGCAGCTCTCGGGTTTGTTACATGGAGTATCACAAGCAACGGGTGTTCGAATCAGGAGTTCTTTATCAGATGATTAATCAGTTTGGTGCCGCAATGACTGGACTCGGTTTTCTGGACTTTATTCCCCAAGCAGTTGACAGTATATGCTCGCGGTTGGCAAATTTTCGGGTTTTATTTGTATTCAACCGTCTCGTACCTCTGAATGTTTGAAGGCTGAGCGCTCTTCAAACCCTTCAGGTCCAAGTCGCTTGAATAGGGGCAGCTGTTGCACCCTAAAATTTGACCAACCGGTTCTCCTATCTGACTCATGATTTAATTTCATATTCACAGCTCAGATGTATGATTTTTGTGCACAAGCAGGGGATATCAGAGTTTACAGCTTGATTTTTGTCTATCAGATATGGCAGACCCAGTCCAGATTATCGGGGTTTTATTTTCGGGAAATTGTGCGCTCCTCGGTGATTTCTCAGTAATTTTGGGGATATTCTGATGCCCGGGGATCTCTGTTCGATTCGATCTGGTCTCGCGTGCGCTTTTATGGCGGTCATTTGCATTCATCTGCATTTTTAGGTTTTTATAGACTTTTTGTGAATTTTTAACAGGCTTTATAGGATTTTTCTGGAATTTAAATAGGGTTTTTGAATATTTTAATAGCTTAATTTTCTTTTTAGAATTTTATAGAATATCTTTAATAGATTTTAATCATTTGTAGATTTTTTTATCATTTTTAGAATATTAGTGAATTTTCTTAGCATATTAAATAGAATGATAAAATTAGGATAAATAGGTTTAATTGTTTTTTAAATCATTTTTAGAATTTTTCTATAGATTTTTAAATAGGTTTAATAGTTTTTTAGAGAATGTAGAAAATAATATAGTTTTTCTTTTATTAATAGATATTAAATAATATTAGATTTTTAATAGAAAATTAGGATAATATAGAATTAATTAGGTTCTTAATCACTTTTTAGAGTTAATTAGGTTTAGTTAACTGTTTTTTTTGTTCAGTTTTTTTGTTACAGTTTTATTCATTTTCGAATGGGCCCATAGGTGTTTTTTTTGGTAAAGCCCAATTCCCATCAGATTTCATCAGCAAAAACAATGGTCCAATTCAGCCCAGTTCGTTCCACCATTTTCCAGCAGGGTCCAGAAGTGTCCAGAAGCTTCCAACGTTTTTCAGTGTAATAAATAGAAGTGACACGTGTTGCGCAGAAGGAGGCCCCACGTTTCTTGCACTGATCACGCCACTCAGAGACCCACTCCCAGCACGCCACACGTGTCCCTCATTCTCTCTCTCCCTCTGCGCATGCGCGCCACCTGTCCTCCCCACACCCTCGCCTGAGTCTCTCCGTCAACCTCACCGGCGGCCATGCAAAACCGGTGAACCCTCGCCGCCGGCCATCTGAACCAACTCCGGCCACCGTCCTTTCCACCGGAGCTACCAAAAACCCAAAAATTCATCTCCTTCCTCCGATCTCCTCCCTTCCACCTTCATCACCTTCAACCACGTTTTCCAGAAATCACCATTGAAACTCAAACCTTCATACATCAAATTTTCCAGAAACACATCAATCCTCCATCAATCCATCCAAACCTTCAACAACATTCGTACAAATTTTTCCAGAAACCCTAAACCTTCATCCTTCATACAAAATTTTTCCAGAAATCAACAACTTCATCTTCTCACATCGCTCTTCATCAATTTCTCCAGAACGTCATCATCGTCTCAAGTAACCACCAGACGTTCAATCTCAAGCAAGATTCCCAGAAATCACTTTGAATACTCAAACCTTCAACAAGCTTCAGGCGAGATTTCCAGAAAACTTCAAACTATATTCAAGCTCCAAGCAATATCTCCAGAAACTTCATTCTTCGTCCAATCATCAAGAACCTACGAAGTTTTCTCCAGAAACATTCAAGATCTCCGCAAGCTCCTTCAACATTTTCCAGTTCCAGGACCTTCATCGTCTTCTCCATTTCTCCAGGTTTGTTCACCCTCCTTTCGATTCGTTTACTCGTGCGTGGTTAGGGTTTAGTTGAATCTTTGTTGATGTGATTATAAAGCTTGATTCGATCTGGGAGTGTTAGATGAAAGTTTGATTTCAGGTGTGACAGTGGATTAACGTGTGATTTTAGTTCATGATGGGTGAGGATCTGAGTTTGTTTTGAGAATCTCCGAGAGTTGCAGAGAGAGTGAATAGAGGGAGAGGACGAGTGAACGGCTAGGGTTTGTGGCATTAGGAGTGTGAACAGTGCCAGAAGGGTGGAAGTGATTGAGTTTTGTTTGTTAGGGTTCGTATGGATTAGGGTTGGATACTGGGCTTAGGCCCAAGCATGTTTCTGAACGTACGCACCCCTCAATTTGCTTGTCCCCCCCCCCCTGGTTGAGAGACCTGAGTGGATTGGTATGGGCCTTAGGCCCCAAATTGCTATCAACACCCCCTGGGCGTAAGCCCATTGAGGTAGCAACTAGGAGTTTGCTGATGCAACACCCCCCCTGCGCTTAGATTCAGTTTTTTTTGTTTTTTTGGATATTAAACATGGGCCTGCGCCCAACTGCTAATGGCACCCCCCCATTGAGGGCCCAATGTAGATAATAACCTGAATGCTTGCTGTTTAAACCCCCTCCATGTCATTTTCTTTCAATTTCTTTTATATTTTTATATTAGAAATTCATAATAAATTGTAAATAAATGATTTTTTTAATTCTTCTTTTTCATGAAGATGTTTAGAAAATTAAATAAAAATAAAAGTGACATTTTATTTTTTGTTTGTTATATTTTGCATATTTTCCATTAATTGATTTCTTTTTTTTTTTTTTTTAATGCATGCATATCATTAGAAAATTCATGAAAAATGGTAGAATTAGTCAAATAATTCCGTTCTTTTTTCTGTAGACTCGTAATTCAGTGTAGAATTTTATAGTACAAAAAGATTAGCTCAATCATGCATTTTCATTTTAACTGCATTTTTTCATTGTTATTGATGTTTGAATAATTGGTCTGTGAATATGTCTGTGTTGCTGATTTTAATTCTTTCATCTGATGTGGAATTTTATTCTGATTTTTTAGTATGCTGTCATAGAGCCATGTAGGTCTCCCATTAGATTTTTGATAGATTTTTGTAGGATATTCTGATAGGATTTGTCTGAGCCTGAAGATAGGAGAAGTCTTGATGACTTCTGACTTTGAAGTTCAACTGTGGTTGACCTTCAGAGATAGTCTCTTGTGGTTTGTTGGCCTGTGGGTTCTTCTTGAAGGTGGGAGCTGATGGAGGTCCTGTTGGAGCTTGCAAGGATGCAGTGGATTGAGGCTTAGTCTAGGAGCTTGTTGTCTGTTTGTGAGGTTCGAGATCCTGAAGTTTGAAGGGAGTTTATGGTACTTTCCTGAGGAAGGCACTATGAATGACTTTCATTCTTTCTTCTCACCTCTTTCTTAAGTATCCAACGATGTCGGAGCCGACTTGTGAGTTTAATTTCTCCTGAGGAGGGATGTAAACTGATCACATGTTGTTGAGCCACATGGGATACGATTCCTAAGTGGAAGCCTCCTAGTACTTTCCAGAGGAAGGTCCTATGGGTCTATTCACTTAGTTCCAGTAGTTTGTCTAGGATTTCTTAAGTATCCAGTGATGTTGGAGCCAACTTGTGAGTTTAATTTCTCCTGAGGAGGAATGTAAACTGATCACAGTTGTTGAGCCACGAAGGATACGATTCCTAAGTGTCAGCCTCCTAGTACTTTCCTGAGGAAGGTCCTATGAGCCTGCTCACTTAGTTCCCCTAGTGCATATAGGTTTTTCCCAAGTATCCCGTGATGCCGGAGCCTTCATGTGAGTTTAATTCCTCCTGAGGAGGAATGTAAACTGATCACAGTTGTCGAGCCGCATAGGATATGACTCCTGAGTAGTAATCTCCTAGTACTTTCCTGAGGAAGATACTATGAGCTTGTCTGCTTAGCTTCCTTTCTCTGGTAAGCTTATTCTGAAGCTTGGAGACTGGGATTGATTCCTCCTGCTTAGGGTTTTGATTAGAGTTGTTGCTTAGATCTTTTGCTTAAGGTGCTGTGTAGAGTTTTGTTTAGAGAGTTATTAGGAGTTTGTTTCAGGTTTGTTAGAGGCCCTGCTCAGGGTTAGTCTCTTTGTGTTGTTTGGCTTGTGTGATGTTATGTTGCATTAGACTTGGGTGTTCATCTAGATGGTTCTGAATAGGTGCATCTTAGAAGTAGACTGTGTGTGCATAAGAAGTTGAGGTGGTCCTCCTTCTGCTTGTTTGTTATTGCGTGGCTTTGCTTGTTGGTATTTGGTAGAGCTGAGCTCCCCTGCCTTTGTGGTTTGCGGCCTCTGTGCCTTGTTTGTTTAGCTGTTGCATTCATGCATATTTTCAGTATTCATTTACGTTGCAGTTTCTTGTTTGTGGTTTAATCCTGTTGCCATGATCCCTTAGGAGCTCTGACTTCTCCGCTGCGGAGTTGTTATGATAGACATTAGGATGGCCAACCAGGTGTGATAGCAGTAGGTAGATTCCCCTGTTTCTCAGCTATAGTTTTAAGGTTTCCCTTTCCTTTCTGTAGGAGCTTTTGAGTAGCTTGACACGTAGTTAGCTGAACTACAGCTGCTCTGATTCTTCGTTCCAGACGAAGATATGTAGGCATAGGATGCGATATCCTAGCGAGCACACTAACGACTAACCTTTGTTCTCTCGCGGCTGTGCGATCGAGACTTTCCCGCTAACGACTAATTGTTGCCCCTTTTCTCTTGCCCGAGTGCATTTGAGACCAGATCGTAGTTGTAGGTTCCCGAGCCTTAGAGACCAGTTTGCTTTCTCACTGCTGTGTGAGAACCCCTGTTTACCCGTAGTTAGCCGAACTACGTTTGCTCTGATCTTTCATTTCAGATGAAAGTACGTAGGCACAGGACGCGATGTCCTGGCGAGCAACCTTTCCCCCGTTTAGACGTAGGAAGTCGAACTACGTTGACTCTGACTTTCCCATTGCACGAGGGAATACGTAGGCCCAGAACACCGTATGTTCTGTCGAGTCCTGTCCTTTTATTTTCTTTTCAGACCAGCCATTAGCGTAGATAGATAATACACCCTTTTACCCATAAACACCAAGCGTGGATCCCATCGAGTACGATGGACGTGAGGGGTGCTAATACCTTCCCCTTGCGTAACCGACTCCCGAATCCAGGTTTTGGTTGCGATGACCATACCTTTTCCCGTCTTTGCGAGGTTTACTTCGAGCGTTTCCTTTCCCGCTCTGAGGGATAAATAACGCACGGTGGCGACTCTCCTGTCAAGCCGGCGCCGATTTTCGCAGTAGCGACAATCCCCATCAATAGGATCGGAGCACATCAAAATACTTCACATCTGCACAGTGGGATTGAAGCCAAAGTAATCGAGGTCCTGAACCGAAGTCCGGATGCACATGAATGCATGATGCACACGTCACAAATCTTCCTCATAATAACATCATAGGTGCATCATCATTCATCATATTCATCATATTCGTCATATTCATCATATTCGTCAAACGTCATAGCTCATCAACACAGTCATCATCGTACGTTACGTCATCATAACTCGTTATAATAATAATCTTCATACTTCATAGCTCATCATAATAATCATAATCACCATATAAATCATCGTATCTCACATAACTCATCATAATAATCATCGTCATCACATAAATCATCATATCTCATGTTATCACATAATTCATCATAATAATCATCATCATCACATAAATCATCATAATTCATCAAACATCATATAATCATAATTCATCATAATAATTAATCTCACACATCATGTCATCATATAATCACGTAGAAATCACATATTAGCTCATAGTCATATTATCGCATATTATCCCATATTAATTCATAATGCTACCCCATATTATCTCATATTAATTTATCAAATTATACCCGCGGTAATCCTCACACTATCGCCTATCAATCACATAAACTTCATAGTCCTAATCATGTTAATTCATCATATTATCACAGTTACCCTCATGGTAATTCATCAGGAAAATCGCAGCATCAAAACATCAAGACATCCTTGAACCAGAACATGATTCATTAATAGAACATATACACAATTGACTTCTCAAACATAATTAGATATAAAAATATTGGGAAAACAATTCTCTTATTTATACTATGTTATAGCCCTGTTTATTAGCTTTCCAACACTTCAAACGGGGGTCAAAACGGACTTACGGATCAAAAGTTACGTCCAAAATAATTTCGACCAAAAACATGAACAGTCGTGACGAACAGCAAAACGCTGTTACGCTCCGGAACCTAAATCAACCCAAAAGTCCACGCGATTCACTTCCTTAATGCCCCCAAAACATCCCTAAATCATCCCTAAGGTCCTACGGCGATAAAGGCACAAAACCTACGGTTTATTAGGCCAATCTGACAACATTTGCACTGCCTAAAACACTATTTTCCTGCAATTGCTCTGAGTGTGTCAGAGTTACTCATATTTGAATATTCCTATTCCTACAGGGTCAAACATATTACAATCCAAGGTTTTGGCCACGAAGGCCTAAGGTTTCCTTTCTCATGTTACACATCAAACAGTCAGAAATACTAACCACAACCCCCAAGGTTTCATTATCAGTTTCCCTCAATTTCCTACTATCAACCCAAAATACCATAAATCATAAACTTCACCATAAACACACCGAAAGGCATACATAGAAAATCATGAAATGTGATACTCCCCATACCTTAGCCGATTCAAAGCTTTCACGATTGTCTTCGGGAATCTTCGGCCTCCAACCTTTCCTTCAGAGCTTTGGCCACCATATTTTCACGGTTAACACAAATGAATTCTAATTTGTCCCACTTAGTCCCGGGTCTCTCAATTTGGCCTTTTCCCATAATATCCTTACTAACTCCTCCAAATGCTCAATTTACCCTTATTTCACGTATTTTTATTTTAATTAATAATTATAATAATAATAATATATTCATATTATATACTATTATTCCAAAATAAATAACTCAATTCCTTTAAATTCTCCATAATTCACAAAACCACCAAAAATCATCGAAAAATGAATATTTTTAATTAAATAAATTAATAAAAATATTCCAATTAAATTTAGGGTGTTATGGTATTGATACATCAAAGTAGCATACAATTGACATAAAATATATGAAGTCACATAAGTTATATCATATGCGCTTACATATACAACATTTTCAAAAACACAAAATACTAAGAATACATGACGAAAATTAAAATAAACTTATATTATAAGATTAAACTTTTTATTTTCATGAAATTTGATCATTTCAAAAGATAAACAACAACATGGGGTGAGATAACAACATTTCATAAGAGTTATACTAAAATCATAAGTTTCCTTATTCTCGAGGTCATCTAGGACTACAAAAGATTCTATAAGGTTCTAACACTTGCGTATTTTTTTAAAATTAATACAAATGGAATCAAAACATATTAAGCATCATATAATGTGGGATTGTCGATACACCCGCTCTAATGTTTATGCATGTCTCAGGAGACAGCTAACTTAGTGGAATGTCAATGGCCTACTAGCGCTTCTCAAAGATCTGTCTCATTCGATCCAATCAAGTAGTGTTTCAACTTTGATTCCTTGAATATCTAGATTTCTCATTCCTGCGAAAATTCCATGTATAGATAATTAAAGATCAAAACTCAGATCTACGCTAGAATTATAAAAGAGTGCGGGTAATTACCTCTAAGGTCATACGAAAGGTTTTCGATCAACCTTCTTGTTTCACTTTGCCTCAATTATCCGTCACCAACACGGTGTCACGGCATAAAAAATAGAAGTTTGAAATGTTCTGGTTTTTAAGTGTTATTCTTATTATTTATTAAAGATTTGTATAAATATATTAATATAAATAGCAACGAATCCGTTGTAGTCTAGTTGGTCAGGATACTCGGCTCTCACCCGAGAGACACGGGTTTAAGTCCTGGCAACGGAAATTATTTTATATTTGACTTTTGAAATCTATTTCTCAATGTTTTTGTAAGAAAACATTGATTTGCACCTGTTTGATTTAAAAAATAAAATTAAAATTGTATTTATATTTATATGTTTTTTTATATTAATAAAATAAAACTCTTTTAAAAAAAGGTGTTGAATATGAGGAAAATTTACATATAATAATTTAGAAATGTTGGGATCCAAATATAAATTAGGAAAAAAATCTATTGATTTCATATAGTAACATGAAGTTAGTAAAGAACATACCTCACAATATAAAGAGTGACATGGATCTTCAAATATATAAAATATGAAAAATTATTAATTTTTATCTAATATTCTTTAATGTTTAATTTGTTAATTGAATTGAAAGTCAATGTCATAAATTTTTAATTATTTTGTTTTTTTGAATAAATAAATCTCATTAAAAAGCCACAGAAGGGCGTTCATCATATTCGTCATATTCATCATCATCATCAAACGTCATAGCTCATCAACACAGTCATCAACACAGTCTTTGAGATAACAACATTTCATTAGAGTTATACTAAAATCATAAGTTCCCTCAGTCTCGAGGTCATCTAGGACTACAAAAGATTCTATAAGGTTCTAACACTTGCGTGTTTTTTTAAAATTAAAACAAATGGAATCAAAATATATTAAGCATCATATAATGTGGGATTGTCGATACACCCGCTCTAATGTTTATGCATGTCTCAGGAGACAACTAACTTAGTGGAATGTCAATGGCCTACTAGCGCGTCTCAAAGATCTGTCTCATTCGATCCAATCAAGTAGTGTTTCAACTTTGATTCCTTGAATATCTAGACTTCTCATTCCTGCCAAAATTCCATGTATAGATGATTAAAGATCCAAACTCAGATCTACGCTAGAATTATCAAAGAGTGTGGGTAATTACCTCTAAGGTCATACTAAAGGTTTTCGATCAACCTTCTTGTTTCACTTTGCCTCAATTATCCGTCACCAACACGGTGTCACGGTGTAAAAAATAGAAGTTTGAAACGTTCTGGTTTTTAAGTGTTATTCTTATTATTTATTAAATATTTGTATAAATATGTTAATATAAAAGGCAATGAATCTGTTGTAGTCTAGTTGGTCAGGATACTCGTCTCTCACCCGAGAGACCTGGATTCAAGTCGTGGCAACTTAAATTATTTTATATTTGACTTTTGAAATCTATTTCTCAATGTTTTTGTAACAAAGCATTGACTTGCACCAGTTTGATTTAAAAAATAAAAATAAAATTGTATTTATATTTATATGTTTTTTTGTATTAATAAAATAAAACTCTTTTAAAAAAAAGGTGTTGAATATGAGGAAAATTTACATATAATAATTTAGAAATGTTGGGATCCAAATATAAATTAGGAAAAAAATCTATTGATTTCATATAGTAACATGAAGTTAGTAAAGAACATACCTCACAATATAAAGAGTGACATGGATCTTCAAATATATAAAATATGAAAAAGTATTAATTTTTATCTAATATTCTTTAATGTTTAATTTGTTAATCGAATTGAAAGTCAATGTCATAAATTTTTATTTATTTTGTTTTTTTTTTTATATTTTTTCTTTTTTCAACATTATCAAATGAAAGCCTTAATATATTTTTAGATTCTAATGCACTCACCAAAATCAACGTGCAAAGTATATATCCAAATGTTTAAGTTTCTCTCTATTAATACAAATATTTTCTTCTAATGCACTCCAGCGAATGAACACTTGAAATCAACAAGAGTCGCCACCAAATTTTATTTTTTAAAGGAAAACGTCGATAAAACCCTAAAAGAACAATTTGGATAATGATCTCAAATTCGCATCCTGAGAAGATAATGAGGATATAGGTTGTTGTTGTAGAACTAATGGAATCAAGTGACTCAAGTGATTCTGAGTCAGACGAGGACAACTTAAATTGGCTTTTGATCTAAGGAGTTTATGTTTAAAGATCTCTTCCTAAAGATTTCCTGGTTGTTATCATTGTTGTTTTCAACCTTGTATCGGGGCATTTTATTGGATTTGTAAAGGCTCTATAGCCTCTTTGAACTTTTGTATAATAAAACAAATTTAATGCTTGTGCATCTCTGGATGTTGTTCTGCTTGTTCTACTCATGTTTTGGTTGTGTATGAGCTAACATACTAACTTATGCATGACTAACATCTAGGTATTATTTGAAGTACTAATACTTTGCCAAATTATGGTTAAAAAGGGGGAGTAGTATTGTTGTTATTGAGGTAACACATGTATTTGTGTTACTGGTAACACAAGTATTGGTGTTGCTGAGGTAACACATGTATTTGTTTTGTACTAACCATCTCTGATAAATGCTAATGTTATGCTCACATGCTAGAGCATCAGGCAAGACAACTGACCCTTATGATCTGAGCTTTTGTGTTACTAGATTTTTGCATATCATGTTATTAACTATTAACTGTTTGTGTTATGCATGACTAAGAATGTGAATGGTTGCATACTAACCATCTCTAGAGCATTGTTTTATGTGATATTTTATATGAAAGCTATTAATTTTCCGTTGCTGAGCTTATCTCTGATATTTGGAAGACTGTTAATGATTGTATGCTCTTAAGATTGTCACTTGTTCTGGTCTGAATAAGTGTTGTATCTTGAAAAGTTATTTTGCCACAATTTTCCAAAGGGGGATTGTCATTCCTTTTGGATTGACTGCATTTTGGAAAACAACAACAATGGATAAGTTCTCAAAGTGTTCAAGGTTTATCTAGCTTGCTTAAGCTTAGGGATGGCAACAGGGCGGGGCAGGGGCAGGTTTAACTATACCCGCGCACCCGCCTCCATGTAACAAACCCGCCCCGCCCCCAAACTCAACCGGGGCTAAAAATTTACCGCTCAGACCCGCCCCTAGTGGAGAGCGGGTGCACCCGCACCGGTCCTGCCCTCACCTGCAAAAAAAATAATTTCTTTTTAATTGCAATAAAAATTAATAACTTAATTAAAATTTTGAATATTTTAATTATTTAGTTAGTAAATGAATATTAACTTGATTAATTTGATTATTTTAATTGTAATAAGAGCATTAATAATTTAATTAAAAATATAATTAATAAATGAATATTAAAGTAAGTAAAATAAGAGAATTAAAGTAAAATGCATTATCCGGGGGCGGGGGCGGGCGGGTCTTAGTGTCTTCCCGCACCCACACCCGTAGTTAAGAATCGGGTTTCCTCCGCACTCAATTAAATCAAATTTTCCCTGTTAATTTTGGGGCGGGCTCGGACGGGTCCAGGTTTATTTGCCATCCCTACTTAAGCTGTATAGAGGTGCAGAAGGGACACATGTTGGACGCAATGTCACCACGTGTGGGTACAGCCTCTAGGCCTTGCGCTACAAGTTATTATAGCTGCATTTTAGAAGACTTTCTAGTTAAAGATTGGATAAAACTTTTTTGCTAATTGGCTTAGAAATATGATTAAGTGATTTCTTTTTACAGTTGAATGAATATTGATTCAGATTTAAATCAAATTTAAATTTGAATTTAAATTGAAATAAATCATATCTTGTCTGAGAGATTATGGAATGGATTATATCCAACAGATTCTGCATTAATTCTGGACGAAATCAAATCTAAAATCCATGAAGAAAAGCCAAGAGTTATTATGTTACATAAAAATCTCAAACCTACATTGGAAATCAAGCATTCACATTGAAGATCTTAGAGTGCTAGGGCTTACAAGAGTCCTTATTATTTATGTACACCTCTATGTTTCAGTAACATGACATAGAAGGTTTGTCTAGTTGAGTTATTGATCAGAAAGTTCCAAGGATGTTGTATATTGTAGTTGCAATGCTCCTGTGGATTCTACTCTGAGAATTGCATCTGATCTGAAAGCAACCAAAGCATTGAAGAAGCAAGTATGGCTCTGTATCTTATCATAATCAAAAAGATCCAAAGATGTTGTATATTGTAGTCGCAATGCTCTTGTGGATTCTACTCTGAGAAGTGTATCTGATCTGGAATCTATCAACGCATCTGAGATATAGTCCTCTGAAGACTCTGATGACTTGAAGTTCTGAAGGCTGAAGGCTCTGAAGACCAAGTGCAGAAAGACTCTGAAGACTTAAGGGTTCTGAAGATCAAGACTCTGAAGATATAATCCTCTAAAGAATTACATGCTGAAGATTCTGATGACTTGAAACTCTGAAGGCTGAAGGCTCTGAAGACCAAGTGCAGAAAGACTCTGAAGACTAGATTCTAAAGAAAAAGATTATGTAGCTTCACCCAGACAAAGACGTGTTAATCAGATAAGCTGTTGCTATCAACTCTGATAAACAAGGTGCTGAAGTCAGACTCTGATATTATTACGCTATCATACCAAAGTAGTTTCTGAACTACTCATCAGATACATTATCAGAAGAAACAAAGCCAGAAGCTGATCTGTCCAAGCTGATAAACGAAGATCACATCTTTGGTAGATAAGAGCTGTCTCCCACAATGATATACTAACGTTACAAGAAAAGGACAAAGTAAGTGATGTACTATCCAACACGTGCTTATTCTATCCGTTGGAAATGACTGTTGGAATATTTAGATGGACATCTCTGCCCTCATAACATCTCTCTTGGATGCACTATAAAAGAAGAACATTTGATTCATTCAAATGTTAGCTAGTAAGTTAGCAACGTAGCTAGTTGACAAGCATGTTAGCAAGCTAGTTTATTAACAAGAAAATCTTTATGCTAAGAAGCTGCAGTGCTCATATAAGAAAGCTTTTAAGCAATATGGAAACTACTGTTATAATAATCTCATAGATATTTATCCTTAAATTAGTTTCTGTATTAGTATGCAAGGAGTTGTTGCTCAATACTTGCCATGTAATTAATTAAGAGTAATCTGCTTGATAAGAAGCACTCATGTAATCTCCGGCAACATAAATTCTATTTAGAATTAGTGGTCCCTCAAGTGATCTTGTGAAGATCAGAATACTTGAGATGACAAGTGATAGCTGTCATTTGTGGAATTCTAATAGGAGATCTTTTGTGATCGGATTCTATTAGATGTCAATGAACGTTATATCCTAAGGGATCCCTGAACGCGTCATTGTTTATTTGTTAGTTACCTGCAGTTAGCTTGTGCATATCTATAATCAGTTTGGTTATAGTGGATTAAGTCCTTGCTTGAGTGAGGCGAAATCACCTTGGAAGGGTGGACTGGATTAGCTTGAGAGTTGCTCAAGTGAACCAGGATATATCATGTGTTCTTTACTTGTGTTATGCTTTATTATATATGCTTCCACAATGCATCTTAAAGAACTCTATAGAAAGCAACAAGTGAAGAAACGAGAAAAAGTAATAATGGAGTGAATACCCAATTCAAACCCCTCCTCTTTCTTGTGTATTTCTCACACCTTCATTTGGTTGCTACAACTTATTAAAGTATCAGATGCTCTGGATAAAGAATGAGCTGGAGAACTATCATATGCATAAGACTGAAGAATCAGAACGCATTCTTCGCACATTACCTTCTATTGGTGTCAAAGATGCTCTTCTAAAGTCCTGAGAAAATCTGATGTCGTAGATCATCTGAAGATTTGGATTATCTGGAAGATCTGGATAAAAGATTCAATAAGAAGAAGTTCTGTCAAATCAAACTCTGATACTTCTGAAGTATAATGTTTTGATGTTGAAGAAACAAGATGAAGAAAGATAAAAGTCGGAATGGAAAGCTCTCGGAAAAAGAATAACTCTGAAGATCTCAGAATCTCAAAGGAATATGAGCTCTCTGAAAAATGAAAGTTTTGACTCTGAGAGCTCCTCTCATCATCTGCATCTGCCCCGTTAAAAGAGAATATGTTTTCAAAAATTTCTACACCTCCTTCAATTGGTATTCCTCAGGAAACCAATTCTGATGAAGTCCCCTCCTAAAAAAAACAGATGATGCAAACCCCTTTGAACCTGAAAATGTTTCATTCCTCACAGTCTAACTGGTTTTCCTATCTCATCTGACTCATCTGATTCCTCTTCTGATAAATCAGATGCTAAACCCCATCTTCCTTCTGAAACCTTTATCACATCTGAACCTTATCCTATATCCCCTTATCACTTTACCATTCACACCTTCAATTGATACCATTCACACCTCTGAGCACTATTCATTTCTCTGAGTATATTCATGTTTCTAAAACCTCTCCTCACACTCAATGAACCTTCATCCTCTGGAGTTTGAGACTTTCTGGAACGTATTTCAGAAGTGGTTAAACTTTGAATCTGGACGCTTTTCAAAGTCACTAGAAGTTGAAGTTCAACTAGTTAAGGAAAGAGAAGACAAGCTAGAAAGGATAAGAAACTTCAAACTTTTTACTGAGAAGCAAAAAGAAGCTAAAGAAAGAGCTGCTGAGGAAGCGAGAATTCTAGGAGAGGAAGATTCAAGAAAAGAAACTGTTAGATTGACACAAGAAGCTGAAGATGCTGAGAAGGCTAAGCAAGTTGTTGTAGTTGGTTCTTCTTCTGAAATTACTCTTGCACGTTGAGAACGCGACGATAGTGAGATTTAAGAAGATCAACAAGCTATGAAGAAAGAACAATAAGTGTTCAGAGAAAGCTTTGATGAACAGAAAATTGTCAACAACTCTCTTATGTGCATGCTTCAACAAATTCTGGAAAAGATGCCAACTTATAAGAATTAGGTACTCAGGTATTATTTCTTGACTCTAATATTTTAAAATTTTGAAATTCTGTTATTAAAGAGGAAGAAATTGAATATATTTTAAATCTTGCTTTTAATGAAAACTCACCTTTTTTTATGATGTCAAAAAGGGGGATAAATAGAAAATGATTTTGATATAACCTGGAGAAATAGAATATGTTTGATATAACCTAAAGAGAATGCAATGCAAAACATCAACTTTGATATAAACTGTGTTTACTACTAACTGTATGTTTGATGTTTTACTGAGGAACTCTGAACAAGTTCACTAGGCATTCTAAAGACAGGTCAAATGAAAGAAATCTGAGTTCAAATGAATTGGTTGTTCATATAATCGAAGTTATACACTTCGTGAACATATGTTCAGAATTAGATGGACCCAATACTGTTCAAGAGAAAGTTAAAGTCATCTTGATTTTGGTATCATAATGTTCAGAAGATGTAAACTGTCTGTGAATATGATGATCAGAGCATAAGAATCAGAAATCTTCATAAAAGCAAGAATTGGTCTCAGACTCAGAATCAAGAACTAGTATCAGATTCAGGGGGAGTTTTGAAGATCTAAATATCTGACCTATTGTAGCCCCTGTTCACCCAGAAAGGTTCACAAGTCAGAATATTTGATTTTCACCCAGTCTGAAACTCAGGGGGAGCTTCTCATTTGAAGAAAAGCTAGTTCTGCTTCTGATAAACAACATGGCTAAGTTATTAGAAAAGAACGGTTTTGTATCTGTGCTACAGATGTGCAAATGCTTTAGAAGGCTCTGAAGTTATATGGCTCTGATACGATGTTTAGAGAAAACAAGTTCTAAAGATCTGAAGATGGAAGTTCTGCTGAACTAGTCCAGATGCTGAAGACTTATGCTCTCTTATATCGTAGGGAAGTATTCCTTCTCTTCTATTTGTTTTTTGTTTTTTTAAATATTTCTATTTTCTGAGTCTTGGGATCAGAAAAAGTCTCTGAACAAGCATAAAAAGAATTTTTAAGGTTAACACATTCAGGGGGAGCTGTTGCTTGAAACTATGAATATGTTAATGCTTGGTGATTACCCTATATAAAATGTTCTATCAAAATACATGTTTTTGTCATCATCAAAAAGGGGGAGATTGTAAGAGCAAGAATTGTCTCTGCATGTTATCTCTATGTTTTGATGATAACAATTAAGTATTTGTGAAAGAACCATTTTATATTCTAATGTTTGTTGTGTGCAGATCATTAAATAAAGATATCAGATCAAACAAACAATATCAAGAAGTGCATTAAATACAATACGGAGTTACTTTGTGTGACGTGACATAAAGCGCTTATTAAAGAAGCAAGTTTGCCTCTGTATCTGCTCACGATCAGAAAGTTCCAAGGATGTTGTATATTGCAGTTGCAATGCTCCAGTGGATTCTGCTCTGAGAAGTGCATTTGATCTGAAAGCAACCAAAGCATTGAAGAAGCAAGTATGGTTTTGTATCTGATCATAATCAGAAAGATCCAAAGATGTTGTATATTGTAGTTGCAATGCTCTTGTGGATTTTACTCTGAGAAGTGTATCTGATCTGGAAGCTATCAACGCATCTGAGATATAATCCTCTGAAGAACCAAGCTCTGAAGAATCTGATGACTTGAAGTTCTGAAGGCTGAAGGCTCTGAAGACCAAGTGCAAAAAGACTCTGAAGACTTAAGGGTTCTGAAGATTAAGACTCTGAAGATATAATCCTCTGAAGAATTATGTGCTGAAGACTCTGATGACTTGAAGCTTGAAGGATGAAGGCTCTGAAGACCAAGTGCAGAAAGACTCTGAAGACTAGATTCTGAAGATAAAGATTATGTAGCTTCACCCAGACAAAGACGTGTTAATCAGATAAGCTGTTGCTATCAACTCTGATAAATAAGGTGCTGAAGTCAGACTCTGATGTTATTACGCTATCATACCAAAGTAGTTTCTGAACTACTCATCAGATACATTATCAGAAGAAACAAAGCCAGAAGCTGATCTGTCCAAGCTGATAAACGAAGATCACATCTTTGGTGGATAAGAGCTGTCTCCCACAATGATATACTAACGTTACAAGAAAAGGACAAAGTAAGTGATGTACTATCCAACACGTGCTTATTCTATCCGTTGGAAATGAACGTTGGAATATTTGAATGGACATCTCTGCCCTCACAACGTCTTTCTTGGATGCACTATAAAAGAAGAACATTTGATTCATTCAAATGTTAGCTAGTAAGTTAGCAACGTAGCTAGTTGACAAGCATGTTAGCAAGCTAGTTTATTACAAGAAAAACTTTATGCTAAGAAGCCGCAGTGCTCATATAAGAAAGCTTTTAAGCAATATGGAAACTACTGTTATAATAATCTCACAGAGATTTATCCTTAAATTAGTTTCTGTATTAGTATGCAAGGAGTTGTTGCTCAATACTTGCCATGTACTTAATTAAGAGCAATCTGCTTGATAAGAAGCACTCATGTAATCTCCGGCAACATAAATTCTATTTAGAATTAGTGTTCCCTCAAGTGATCTTGTGAAGATCAGAATACTTGAGATGACAAGTGACAGTTGTCATTTGTAGAATTCTAATAGGAGATCTTTTGTGATCGGATTCTATTAGATGTCAATGAACGTTATATCCTAAGGGATCCCTGAACGTGTCATTGTCTATTTGTTAGTCACCTACAGTTAGCTTGTGCATATCTGTAATCAGTTTGGTTATAGTGGATTAAGTCCTTTCTTGAGTGAGGCGAAATCACCTTGGAATGGTGGACTGGATTAGCTTGAGAGTTGCTCAAGTGAACCAGGATATATCATGTGTTCTTTACTTGTGTTATGCTTTATTATATATGCTTTCGCAATGCATCTTAAAGAACTCTATAGAAAGCAACAAGTGAAGAAATGAGAAAAAGTTATAATGGAGTGAATACCCAATTCAAACCCCCCCTTTCTTGTGTATTTCTCACACCTTCAGTAGACTCAATCCCGTAGACGTAGGTGTGGTCTCACCGAACAGGGTAAACAACTATCATGTTATTTACTTCTTTTCTACTCCATCATTCAGGATTTGCTATTGGGGTATTTCTGATTTAATTTGCTAAAACATTTTTCTAGGACATCGTGTTCGACATCTATCCTCTAGGGGGGAAATTTTCACATACGAACTTTTAAGGTGCCTTCATGCATAATTTTGAGAATCTTCCGTGCTTCTTTGGCAACAGTACATGTGTTGGTGAGACGAAAGACATTTTTGTCTACTCAATTGAATATGGCCTTGAGAGCACAAGAATTTACATGAGATTTTTCATCTTCATCTTTGGACCAATCTACTTCTGGTTTCAGGGGCTGAGTACTATCTTATGCAGTAACCATTGGGGATGTTCATACTTTGATGATTGCCTTCCAAGTTTTGTCTCAAGGTATGAGCCTTTTCTATGGATAACATAAAGACTCAAAATACTAGCACACACTGTCATACCCTAATTTAAACCCTAATATCCCACCTCTTTGTGCATTATCTTGCATATTTGTGTGTTTTATTACTAACAGGTTTGTGTAGGAACATTAGTTTCAAATGGAAATAACACTCGTTCTCTCAGTCAGGAATTTCAAGGCATGACTAGTTGATCCTAATTTGAAATGGTTTTAGGGTTTCTATTTGGGTCAAGCACTACTATTAGAACTCTTTGTTATCCTTGGGTCACTTCTTGGATCAATGCTCCGAAGATATCTTGGATGCTTTTGTGGCCACATCTCATTAAGATCAAAATTGAGTTTTGGTTTCTCATTATTCAAGACTTAAAATTCAAGATCATTATTCAAAGTCACAAGCTTCAAGTTCATCATTCATAAATTCAAGCTCATTTAATTAAGGCAAAATAAATCCAAACTTGCAATGATGTTTATGGTTTACTTAGAATGCATGATACAAGTGATGAATTCACCATTCGAGGACTCAAGTTACAAGTTCAAGGAGGTTTTCTATGTGATTTTCAAAGTGCACTAATTATTTTTAAGATTCATATTCGAATTTAAGTCCTTCAAGCTTCATTTCAAGGTGTACAAAGTAATTCCAAGATTCATACAAAAGTCCACATTGATTTCAAGAGTCATGGTTCTAAGTACAAGGTTCAAGATATAATCACAAATTCAAGCATATGTCAATTCCAAGTCTAGACATGATTGGGTTCATAAATATCAAGAGTTTCATACAAAACCAATTCCAAAAATTCAAGGCATAATCATGGCAGGATTCATAAAGTTCAAAAGAAGTTCTCATTCATACAAAGCAATCCAAAAGATTACAAGTTCAAACTCATGCAAAATTCAAATACAAGGCATCATTACAAGCTATCATGAAAAATTCAAGATTTACAAATTTGAATTCCAAATTCAAGATTCATGTTCAAGTTATAATGTTCAAGTTGATGAAAGAGATTCCCGGTTTCCGCGGTATATGCTAAATCTTCCGAATATCCACCCTGTGATAAAGGTGAACGAGATTTCATGATCTCGAGGAACAATTGAAGACGATGAAAGGACTTAATGCATCTATTCTTAAGGCTCATGACTTATGTCTAGTTCCAGACGTGGTTATGCCCCCGAAGTTCAACATGTCAGTCTTTGAAGTATACAAGGGTGTTAGTTGTCCAAAGTATCATTTGACGATGTTCTGTCGAAAGATTACTGCTTATATTAACAACGACAAGCTGATGATTCACTGCTTTCAAGAAAGTGTATGTGGTGCACCCTAGATGTGGTATACGAAGCTAGAAAGGAACCATATTCAGTCTTGGGAAGACCTAGCTGACGCTTTTGTGAAGAAATACAATTACAATTTGGACATGGCTCCAGATAATGATTAATTGACGAGTATGAGTCAGAAGAACAATGAATCCTTCAGGGAGTGCGCACAATGGTGGAGGGAGTTGGCAGCCCAAGTTCATCCATCGCTTCAAGAGAAAGAACTGGCCAATATGTTTCTAAGAACACGGTTAGACTCTTATTATGTCAGGATGGTAGGCGTTGTGCCATTAGAGTTCTCTAAAATGGTGGAAGTCAGAGTAAACATCGAAGGCACATTCAAAAGTGGAAGAATCCAAGATGACTCAAATAACCAAGCTAGTGAAGAGAGATCGTTTAGGGAATCCCAAGAGGAAATGAATGTTGATGTTAATGCAATTTGGGATTCCTCTCAGATCTTAAAAGCTCCAGTCCCGGTACCTTATAATCAACATCGGTATGCAACGCTTGTTCAGTGCAAGCAACCACTACTTCGTGGACATCCGTACCAATGGTGAAGGTTGGTTTCACAAGATCAACGTCAAAATCGACAAGTTCAGAATCTGCATTATCAGAATCAATGTCAGAATCAACAGAGACCTCTAAATAGTACAAAAGGAGAGACTCACTAGTTTAATCCAATCCCAATGACTTACAGTCAATTGGGGTCTTATTTTGCTCGAAGCTTGGTGATTACGCCCATAAAGACTAGAACCATGAAATCTCGCCCACCTTGGTTCAATCCAAATGCCAATTGTGAATTTTATGATGGAGTAGTGGGGCATCCAATTGGGAAAGCATATGGACCATCTCATGATTACTTTTGCCCATATGTTGCCTTATCACTGCCGCAAAATTGTTAGTGATATTAGGCATCTGGGTAGGAAATCCTGTCCCTAAGGCCTGGCTAATTCGACCCATATTATTGGCACCTGAAGCAGATCCTTGCAGTGGCGAAGTTGTATTCACAACTGGGTCTGAGAATATTGATGATGTATTATGTAAACTTGCCATCACTGATGTTGGCATGTCATAAGGTTGTTCACGCCATATTAAAGGCATTGAGAATCCATGCATATAAGGCCTAAATATGTTACTACCTATTGAAGGGGGGTCACTAGTGGACCCTGCGTACCCACATGAGATAATACGGAACTACTCTGGGAAATTGACTGCATAAGCGTCGAACTTGCCATGGATGGTATGGCTTCAGACACTGACGCTAGAATCATACTGCCCCCTGTCGAAGAAGAAGAGGGTGATTCTTCATTATTTGGCAGATTTTGATTGTTCGATGGATTTGGATTCACCATTCTTCTTACGTATCTTCTCCTTGGTCTCTCTTCGTTGTTTGTGGCTATTCTACCACTCCTAAGTCTCATGCAACAAAGTGTAGAGAGATAAAAATGAAGAAGTTAATGCAAAAATTGTAAAAACAAGAAAATATTTTGACACAATAGCACGGTCCTACTGGGCGTGCCAATTTGTTTACTGTAAAAATTAATAAACCGCTGGTCTTCCAAAAAAATTAGTTTACTTACCGGGTCAACTAGTGAATCCTAAGAACTAGCTATTGTTTCAATATATTTCTAAAAAAAATTATTTTGATTGTTTTGGAAAAGATAAACTTTGTAAAAGTTGATAAAGAAAATGCAATGAAGAAAACTTCAAAGTAAAATTGCACTAAAGAACAATTGATAAATGAAAGTAACTTTCTATTGAAATAAACGCGGTGTTTCAAACGTACATTTCTCAATGAAAAACTCTTTTCTCACTTGACTTAGATACTTTGAGTGAATTTTTTAGTATTTGTACAATAATGAACACACAGAAATCATAATACTGAGACTCCTATTTATAACAAGTCGAAATAACTATCTTCAACGAGCATTCTTCCAAAAGCTGACACATTTCCCTCTGTATGCTTTCATTTCGCCACGACTCTCCACGTGTCTTTCCTAAGAAACGAATAAGGACAAAAGACAATTTTTTATCTGTATTTTGAATTTCAAACTTCCGTTGAAGGAAAAATTCAAGCATCCTTCGTCGAAGTTGGTTTTCCATACTTAGAAAATATTTCTAAGTATTGTTCGGACATCTCCTTCATTGGAAACTACTTCGACCAAGCTTCTTACACAAGCTCTTGTCGAAATAAGCAAATATTCAAAAAAAACTTAATTTTCACTTAATGTCTTAAAAAGTCCAAATTGCATTTTTCAAAGGTCCATGCTATGAACTACAAACCCATTATGTAAAATTCAACATTCACAACAAAGACCTTTTTCTTACAAAAGACAAGGAAATTACATAAGAAAAAGGGGAAAAAGTACAAATTCAACAAAAAAAGAGGAAAACTACAATTACAAAAAGAGAAAATTCAGCAAAGGTACACCCTTGTTCAATGCACATTTCTCAATTCTTGCCTCATTCTTACATCAAAACACCCTGCACACACTTTACCTCAATTGTGCAACACAATAACCTGCATACATAAAAGACTTTTAGAAGCAATCCTAAGCTAGCCAAATCCTGCAACAACAACTAACAACAAGCTGCAAATTTGTGTTTTGAAAGTGATACATCATCAACAACAAAACAAATAATATGTACTAGTAAACTTAGCAGAGAAGTTTTGAATTATGTTTAAAAAAGAAGAGAGCAAGAAGCTAAGAAAGGAGGGGGTAGAAAGAACAGAGAAATAACAGTAAGAAACTTTGTGCAAAAGAAAATTATCACACATTTTTTTTTATTCACCAGACTCATACCATCTCTTTTCTTCAACCTTGATATGCTACCCAATAGCTTTAATCATCATTTTCATTCATCAAACACAAACACATTACCATAACAATCTCATTGCTGATGCTATTTCAAATCATTCATATCCATTCACAAAGAAAGGTAGTGAGCCAAGTAACTATAATACAGAACAAGAAATCTCTCTGCAAAAGCTTCTATTAGAAGCTATTCCATAAATTTCAAAGATATAGACGATTTTCTTTTCACAACACATTCCAAAATCCAACTGATACATCACCCTTCTCTTTTCACTAGTCTTTTCACTAGATATTTACCATTCTAGATATTTACCATTGTAATAGGATGTCGTTTGCTTGTCCCTTTTGCTGGTTTTCTCATCTTTTGTTTTTGTCGCATCACCGTGATTATCGATGAGTTATTGGTGAGGTTTGACTGAGCATTGAAAGCAAGATTTACGTGAGACGAAGAAAGATTATTTAAATGCGGGAGAAAACGAGAATCACTGTTTTTTTTAGAAAGTCTCGAGCGAGTACTGAAGGTTGCAACGAGAGAGAGGTTGTTCATGCGTTTCCCATCCTCCTCCTTCGTTGTGAATCGCGTCTGAAATCGTGTTTGGTTTCTCTCGAGAGTGACGATTTACGGAAGAAAGAGGGAGAATCGTCAATGGATTAGATCGAGAGAGAGCAAGGCAGAGAATGACATATTGAGGAGAATGTTATGGAGAGAAGCGTTTTGCCCTTTACCTTTTCTTCGTTTCTGAGTGTATTTCATTTAAATTCTGAACATATGCTTTTTGTTTTGGGATGAAGAAGCCACTTTGCTTCTTTTAGGTTTTGGCTATAACCAGGTTGGGTGGGTGGATCTAATCCAACCCGTCCCAGTCTCTTCTTTTGCTATGCCCTTTTGAGCTTCAAATTTCTCTACTTCGTCCTACCCCCTCCTGACCCATTCACCTCCCCTTTTAATTTATTTTTCTTTTTCTTTTAATATAATTTTTAATTTAATTAATGGGATAACTACTAGGGTAGCATTAATATTTTTTTTTATAAAAATGTTCATAATTATTAATTATTTTAAATATTTATATTTAATATCAATTAATTAAATCATTAATGAATCCTATTAAATATTTATATTTAATTTGGTTAATAGTTCTTTCTCATATTTGTCTTATATAGGCTTGGTCTTGGTCTTGATCTTGAATTTTATTTGATGCTAGGTTTTGATTTTAAATTATGGTTAATTTTTTACGGTTGTTGATTAATTCTTGATGCCTCACCTTGTACTCGACACTTTGCCACGACATGAACTTTAATTTGTGCTTGGCTTTATTTGATTAATTGTGATGTTGAACTATTTTGTTCTTAACTTTAATTGCATGTTCCCTTAGGATCTCCTAGTTCAACTTAATTGTTGATTAAGATTGGAGTAGGACAGATTTTAGGATCTCAATCCAAGCATGACAACATTAGGGTAGAATCTCCCTTCATCCTCAACTCTAGGTCCATCTTGCATGATCACATTAGGTTATCATTTTCCCTTTAATCCCAACTTAAGGATCATCATTGCATGATAACATTTAGGATTCAGTTCCCTTAGATTTTTTTTCATCTAATCTTTTCTCGCATCAAAAACTAAAAAAATACTTAATAAACATGATGTGTGTAGTACGTCACGAGCCTTAAGCACATGGGAAAAGATGAGCGAGAGTTTTTCCTTACCTCTTCTTAGAGTGTTTTGTACGCAAGACACTTGGATTGTTTGTATAAAACATTTGCTCCTACTTTCATAGACTTTAGTACAATACGTATCTCAAACTCTTTTCAAACCCTAACAAAAACACTTCAACAAATGCAAATCTTTTAGTCCTTCAGAATTTTCTCGCCAAACCATTTTCAAAAGGGCATGTTATTTTTGTTATACCGCAATACATGTAACACATAAGACTCCACGAGCGAGCGATAAAACACCTAACTACTAGAATACGAACGTTAGCATCGTCCATAAAAAACACCAACAAATCATAGTCCCACGAACTACAGACGCTTTGATTCTTCACTTTGTTCAAGTGAAGATACGTAGACACAAGGACCCTAATCCTTGGCGAGCCATCTTTTCTTTTTTTAATATTCCCCTTTTCACCGTACTCCTCCGAACTACAATTGCTCTTACTTTCCCATTGTATAAGGGAATGCGTAAGCACATGATTGTGAGATCTTGGCAAGCCCCCTTTTATTTCCCCCCATTTATTTTCCCCATTTCGTTTTCCTTTTTCATTCATGCATTTCCTTAGCAAGTAAGATTTACATACGCCCCCTTGGTTAGAACAATAAGAGTGGATCCCGCTGAGTACAGTGGATGCGAGGGGTGCTAATACCTCCCTCTTACGTAATCGACTCTCGAACCCCGAATTTGGTTGCGACTTTGTGTCTTCGCCGATTGTTTTTTTTTGTGTGTAGCGACACCTATCTCTAACTAACTCTGATTCTAAACCTTATGTTTAGAATCTAACTTAAGAGTTTTAAAAGAAAGAAAGAGAAAACGCAACTCAACCCCCTTTTGTGTTTTTTTCAACTTCATCATCACCTGACAATAAGGCGACTAAAGAGTCCATGGAAGAAGTCTTCTCAACAAAAGAGTTCCCATAAGTCTTTTCCGAGTTAGAGTCATTTGTCAAGGATATAACTTTGTATCCCATGAAATTATGAGCAAAGGGAGGGGAATTGGAATCAAAAGATACCCTCATTCTTGCAATGAAAGAAACGTCAATCTCATAATAACTAACTATTCAAATGAGGCTATCACTCAATCTTTACCAAAGAACAAAAAATGTTGTAGGTTAAAACGTGAGTTGAGAAGGCTACCTAGATAGATGAGGTTGAGAAAGAAAATGAATGAAGAAAAGTAGAAGTTTTAAGCTAAGAGCTGTAACTACTTCAATAAGTGTTTTGGGATTGAAGATAATAAGATGTTTGCTAATTAAAACCATTTTGAATGAAACTGGATGTCAACGATTATGAAAATTTTCTTTGGTGATCAACTACACTTATATATATGAGAAGATGATTGAACAAGCCAAATAAGGTGTAAAAGGAATTTACAAAATCAATGGCTAGATCTTCCCTTAAAAATGTAAACAAACTCAAGAGCACTATAAACAATGCTATGCCCTAACTAGTCATTTCAGCCAACGTGTCAAACAAAAGCAACAAAACGTTTCAATGATGGAAATGTATTTAATGCTCTTTATTCCCCACTAATTTTTCAACTGACTCTAAGAGTCTCACTTCTAGTTCGAATCAAAAGACATCTTTGGAGGCCGACCACAATCGCCGAAGACTTCTCTGAGTCTCTAAGTACCTAATAAGCCTTAGGGGCACTATTCTGGACTGGCCAAAGGCCTAAATCGCCGAGGTCCAAATCAATGCAAATAGGTTCCACATGAACCAAATTATAAAAGTCATCTCACACGAAAAAACAAAGATACATTTTATGATCTCCACTTTACACTACACTCATCTTGAATCTTGAGTTGACTTATGTGTGTATGTATGTGCATGTGTGAGTGTGTGTACGTTCCCGTGTGTGTGTGCATGTGTGTGAAAGTGTGTGTGTATGTGTGTGTGCACGTGGGCGTGTGCGCGTATGCGTGCGTGCATGTGTGTACGCGTGTATGCGGTGTGCGTGTATGAGTGCGTGTGTGTGCGCTTGTGTGCGTGTGCGTGTGTATGAGTGTGTATGTGCGTGCATGTTTGTTTGTGCGTGTGTGTGTGCGCTTGCGTGTGCGCGTGCGTGTGTGTGTGTGCGCGCACGTATGTGTATGCGCACGCGTGTGCATGTGTGTGTGTGTGTGTGTGCACGTCTGTGTATGCGCACGCGTGTGCATGTGTGTGTGTGTGCGCCTATTCGGGTGGATATGTGTGTGCGCGCGTGTGTAGATGCATGTCTGTGTGTGCGTGTGCGTGTGTTAAACATTTAATTACAAGTTCTGTAATGAAATTTAACAAGCTACATAAAATAATAACACTATAATTTTAAAATAATAATAAAAATGAGAGAAATGATGATATCTGTATGAAAATAAAAATGAGAGATAGATAACTAAGATTTGACGACACACTATAAAGGATGCAATATGAGTGAATATCAATTAAGACGACACACTATAAAGGATGCAATATGAGTGAATATCAATTAAGAGAAAATGCGAGAACACCAAAGGATGTGAAGAGTTACATACTATATTTTATAAAAAATATTGATCTTTCTTATTTTTATATTTAAAACAATTTTATTTTACTTTAAATTATAATAAAATATAAAAGGTAATAATAAATTTTTGTTAAAAACTTCAAACTCAACAACTATTTCAAATACCTTTAAAAAACTCAAAAATTAATAAAAAAAACTAGAAACTACAAGTTAAAAGGAAGAGGTGGCAAAATAGGCCACCCGCCCCACCTTAAGCCTTTACAAAAAAGAGCGGGACGGGCAAGCCTGCCAAGTAAAATTTGGCTTATAAATCTAACCCGTCCGCCAAGGTGACGGGCGGCAAACTTACCCGCTTGTTTTTTAAAGATTTTTTTAATAGATTACAATAATTTTTTTTTTTATATTTCAATTAGAAGCATTAAATCAACAATTAGATAACATAAAATGACAACTAAATGTCTAAAACCAACAAGAAATTTCACTTAAAATAGAATCATTAACAAGAGTTTCAAAACTATAGTTCAAATATTAACCTTCAACCAACCAAAATAAATATTGAGTGCTTGATAATTCGGCTGGCGAGTCAATCTGCCCCTTTTTTGGCGGGCTTAAGACGAGATGATCTTAAGGTGGGGCAGACTTAGCGGGTAGGCAGATACGAAATGCCAACCCAATCCGCATTTTTTTGGCGGGAGGGTGGACTGGCTCGACAGACATCAGTCTGTTTTGCCACCTCTATTAAAAGGTTGTTACCAAACAGTTTTTTTTATTATTGTCATCAGCTGAAAAATTAAGAACTAAAATGTAAAAGCTAGTTTTTTTTTTTTTACCTTCATAAACAAATTTATAGTTAGAATTAAGGCTGGATAATCTATCAATCATAGTCGAAATTAAATCTAAAATTTAAATCTGGCGTAAACTGCGGTTTCATTCTTAAGATCCAATTTTGACGATAAAATTTTGATTTTCGACAAATTCGATTAAATCAATTTGACAGGTAAATCAGGAAGATTTGGTCCGTTTGATATTTATTAAATACATTAAAATGATTCATATTTTATAAAATTCACAAACATTTATTTTATAATTTAAAAAAAAAATCAAGATTTTAGAATTACTTAAAGAAAACATATTTTTTCACTATTAAAAAATTATTATCACGTTGTAACATTTTCAATATCATTTAACATTAATTTATTTTGTCATTATCCTACTTTAAATCACAAATTAAATAATATTCAAAATTTCATATTACATATGCTGTTTTTTTCGTCACAAATATTTAGTCCATTGGACTAACTAACTCAGTTTAGAGTTAATTTATAATATCAAATAGTTCTATTTCTCTCTCGATCGCAGTTGCAGAGATTAAACTCTAATTATTAAATCAACTAAGAATTACTTATAAAAATGATAATAACTTAATAACATTATAAACTCCACTATTATAATAAATCCATTCTATAATAATAAAAATGAATACACTAAATACTAATTAGGGCTCGATTGAATTCGATTTTCAACTAATCCTAAATAAATAAAAGAGGAGTTCTAAGAAAACTCTCCTTTAAAACCCTCAAATACTCGCTCTCTGTGAGTGAGTCTCCCATTTTGAAAATAGGCTCCACATAGCTAATTTGTTTAATTTGCACGATTGAGATGTTTTTACGTGTGCGCAAAAGACACGTGTAACTACACTGTGTAAAATAGTCACTGTTTCATTTTTTATTCTATGAAGGTGTGACACATGCCATATTCCACACATTTGCCACTCCAAGAACATCGAGAACACCAAATTCAGCTTACAAACTCTCGAATCCGATTCCATTCAGCGTAGTTTTCGTTATAACAGAATCAAAATCCACGAAACCCTAGATAAGAACTCTCGAAGAACAACACTATGGGATTTAGATTCACCAATCTGAATCCCATTTACAGAACATGCATCACACGGCTTTCCTCTTCCAAATTCCTCATTCCGGCGCCTGAGCCTCTTAATTTCTCTCAATCCGATTCTTCCTTCGTTTCCTCCCATAATCCAGCGTTCAAAATCCCTAGGAGGTGGCATTTCGGTCATTCTCATCATGATCAGGATCGTCAACTTCCTCAGCAGCTCAACGACGGGGAGAATATTTTCCGCCTTGGTCTTGCCGCCGACGTTGCTTTAGCCACCGGAAAAGCGATTACCGGTTACCTTTCTGGTAGCACTGCGATTATCGCCGATGCTGCTCATTCCGTATCCGACGTGGTATGTGTTAACGCAACGATAGATTCCTTTACCGTTTTCAATTTGTTCAATTAATTACTAATCACATGATTTTTCTTCTAATATATCTTTATTTATTCTCGTTCAACTAAGCTAATTAAGTAGTAGTATATTAATAAGGACGCTTTAAATGGTTTAGTGGAAGCAACTTTCGTCACTGTAGTTTGTATATTGTGTTACAGGTTCTCAGTGGCATAGCTTTGGTGTCTTTTAAACTTGCCAAGGCTCCGAGAGATAAAGAACACCCATATGGTCACTTGATTTGTATCTACACGCTACTTTATTTATCTCTTATATGCACAAAGTTACTCTTTTATTAAATATTATGAACTCTGTAGTATTGACACCTCCGAATTCTTTTTTGTCCGTGTCAGTGTCGATGTTCAAAACTGACACTGACACTTATGATCATGTTTAATTAATTCATTTTTCAAATTATTATTGGTGTCGACGTGTCGGTGTCGTGTTTCCGGTGTCTCTACTTCATAGATTATGAATGCTAGCATTTCATTCATCATTAGATGTCATGCTAGGAGTTTAAAGTATGTTTAAATAAACAGTTTATTTAAGTGCTGGCTTATCATACTAGTGTATAAAAAGATAAGATCAAGTCACTTTGTTTTTGTATAAGTTATAAGTTGTTTTTATAATCTATCCTAGAGAGTTTATGAAATAAGCAGTAAAGTTTATGGACATGTTATTATAATATGTTTCTATACATTTGGTATAATTCTTGCCAATCATATGTGATTTCTCAAGTTCTATTAGGACTATGTGTCTCTAAAAGGTTTATTTGTCTTTTATGATTATATTTCTCCTTAATTGTATCTCAGGACATGGTAAATTTGAGACTCTAGGAGCTCTAGGAATCTCTTGTATGCTTTTGGCCACTGGGGGTGGCATTGCGTGGCACGCTGTTGATATTTTGACGGTATGTTATTCAAATTTCAATAGTTTTGTTGCTTCACCAGTTTCCACAAACAACATCATTCAAGGAAACTTCATTGAGCATTTTGTTAGACCAAGTATGAAATAAGATCTTTTGTCTTCTTATAGTTAGAAGTCGTTTGTATACATGTGCAGGGATTATTCTCAGCTGCCCCTGAAATGATTAGCCAAGCAATGGCACATGAGCATGTGCATAGCCACGGAAAAGACGGGCATCACCATGGAATAGACATGGATCATCCTATACTTGCCTTGAATATGACTCTTGTGTCAATAGGTGTTAAAGAAGGGTAAGACCATTACTTAGTATTGTAATAAAACAGCGCGGAAAGGTCCTAGTGTTTTCGACATTTATTCTAGCCCACCTGTGCCACTGTTTATACATGCTGAATTTTGCTGAGCTCTAACTATGTCGTATATGCTTCTTTCCAACTTGAGTATAAGATACAAAGGAATAGAAGCCGACTATAGATACAGAAGATCAATTGTCAAATAAGAAATCTTAAGACTAGGCAATAAAGTTTAATTAATTAAATCCCTGGAAATTTTGACTAAGCTGTTGCAGGTATGTTAGCCCAAACACAAATTTTTAGGGAATGTCTCACTTTGGCCTTGGCTCCTTGACCTTCGCTCATTAAATAGTGTTTAAATTAAATCTCGTTTTTTAGTTGGACTTCTGACAACAGAGCCTAGTAATTTGAGCTCCATTAATATGCAACCACTAGGTTTTTTGTTTTATTATTGTTTCTTCAATACATCAATATTTATATTTGCTTTCTAAATATATAGGCTTTTCTGGATAACAAAACAAGCTGGTGAAAGGCAAGGCAGTGGATTGATGAAAGCAAATGCATGGCATCATCGTGCAGATGCAATTTCATCGGTAGTTGCTCTTGTTGGAGTTGGTAAGGAATTTGAATATTTGAAAAGTCACTAGTCCAGTGTATTTGCTTTAATAGGTTGTGCTATTGCTATGATACTGGCTTCTTATACGAGTTGTCACCAATTACGTTTATTTGCTTACAGGGCATTAATTACGTTTTTCATGGGCTACTTTTTAATTAGAAAATTGTTATATGTACATCTTAGCACCAATGGTATACTTGATATTTGACAAATTTTTTGTGTGTCTAGATTTGTAAATCATGTGTTGTTTTCATTAATTTATTTACCATAACACTACAAATGTAGTTTCTGATATTTATGTTTTTACTAATATCACTATTATGTTGTTGTTGACTTGCTGCTTCCTTAATTGACAAGCATGATTACAGTGGCTCTGAGCTCTAGTTTTTTCATATACTCAACAGTCAACGCATTTGATTTAGTTGAAATGAACAGATGCTGCAGGTTTTGAATAAGGTGGGAAAATATTTTAAAAAATGAACAAATAACTAATACCTAGCTTGCTGTCTAAAATCCTTCATTAATGCTTTAACTATTTAATTTACTCATTATGTGTTTATCCTTTTTTTACAAGTATCTGATATGGAATTTAAGTCCCTGAAAGATACATTCAATATCAAATTAGTCCTTTCAAAGATGAATTGTATAAATTTGATCTGTCAAACTTCAAATCCCCTGTATTTTAGTTTCTCCATCCATTTTCCTTTATTCTTGAATACTATTGGCTAATATTTGCATCTGTGAATGCCCACCATGTTAAAGGTGTAATATTGAAATGATAGGGGGTCTAATTTATTAGCAGTGTTGTCAAATTTCTGCCGTGGCGTTATGGCATGACAGATTTGTGCCCACCAACCATAGGCAGTAACATATATTTTAGTTGCCATGTTTCAACATATCCTGCAACGCCATGTTTATGTCATATGGCAAATTTTGGCTGACCGTCATCTGCCGTTGTTAACATTGATTATCAGGGTGTTGAACTCTAAGAGATTATTTAAATAAAATTAATTTCTTAAGGACTTGTACTCCCTCCTTCCTTAATCTTTGAGGGTGTTTGTTTCATGATACAAATATTATTCCAGGGAATGAGACATTTGAATCACATATTCCTTTGTTTCAAGTTTTGATAATTTATGCCTGAGTATTTTTTATTCCCCGGGAATAAGTTTTGTTCATGAATTTTTTCATTTTTATTGCCATGTCAAAGGATGGGAATCTTACGTTCCCATGGGAATATAAAATAACCAACCATAACTTCCCACTCTCATGTTATTTTAACACATTTATTTTAACACATTGATAGGAATAAATTTCTTAGCAATAATATTCCTAGGAAGAAATTTTAATAAATTTAGACCTTTTTATCCTTAACTCATTAAGCAAAAGTATGTCAATTTAATGCATGCTTTTGGTTTTTGGAAGGGTGCAAAGGGGAAAAAAATCATCAATTGTATTTTGGTTTTCCAAAAAAACCAAAGTTTCAGGACAAAAGTGAGAAGCTTAAAGGGCCAAAGAATAGAGATGGAGGGAACAAATGTTTCTTTTAGAGACTAAATGTTTTACTATTTTTGGGTCTTTTATAATGATTGCAAGCATTAAGATTCTATCTGCACCTCGAAATACGTGTATACCTTTTGTACTGCACATGTCTTGTTTTTGTGTAATTGTTATGATATAGAATATTGGATAAATAAACTAGTTAAGAGTTAGTTAGTTAGTTGATATGTTTGTCAAGTGGTTGTTATTTTGGCTATTCTTAGAAAGCCTTTAAAAATAACCTTCAATTGATAAAGAAGAGGATAGCTTTGAATAGTTAAATTCTGACTAGAAAAAGCTCTAGTGAGAGGAGAGTGCTCCTTTGAGGTGGTCTTGAGTGCAAGGTTATCATCTTCATTGTATACCTTTTGTATCTTCTCTTTCAATCCTGTTATCCCATTCAATTGATAGCAACAGAAGTACTATGCAAAGAATTCTTCTTTTCTCAATTTTGTTGATCAGTCTTTATTCTAATTAGAAACTTTCTCTATTTTACTCAATTCTTTTCTGTTTTGGGTAATTCTTTCAATACACCAAAAGAAAGGTTCCTAACAGTAATTGATCATTAATGTCCTTAGTCTTGCTAGCATTCATTTGACACATAGTTTTTCGTCTCCATGTTAGGAGGTTCTATTCTTGGAGTGAAGTTTTTAGATCCCCTTGCTGGACTTTTTGTCTCGGTCATGATTTTAAAAGCAGGTGCTGAAACTGGTTACCAAAGGTACCTTATTTTGTCACATGTTTCTCTTCAATTTATCAACATTTCATGCACCTTTTAATATGTTTAACTGTTTGATATATATATATATATATATATATATATATATATATATATATATATATATATATATATATATATATATATATATATATATATATATATATATATATATATATATATATATATATATATATATATATATATATATATATATATATATATATATATATATATATATATATATATATATATATATATATATATATATATATATATATATATATATATATATATATATATATATATATATATATATATATATATATATATATATATATATATATATATATATATATATATATATATATATATATATATATATATATATATATATATATATATATATATATATATATATATATATATATATATATATATATATATATATATATATATATATATATATATATATATATATATATATATATATATATATATATATATATATATATATATATATATATATATATATATATATATATATATATATATATATATATATATATATATATATATATATATATATATATATATATATATATATATATATATATATATATATATATATATATATATATATATATATATATATATATATATATATATATATATATATATATATATATATATATATATATATATATATATATATATATTGATTGAAGTTTGAATATGTTTTTGTTACTAAGGTGTTTCCATGTCAAGCATATTCTGGAACCTAAGTTAAATATATAGACACTTGGTGTGACTCTCCTATGAGGATAGAAGAGAGCATTGAACACACCTGTTTTGGACATAGAAATGTGCTGGATTATCTATAAAGCATAAATTCATCAATATATTGAATATGGCATCTAATTGCTATTAACTTAGGATAGTAGAGAATGTGAATTAAAGCACCATGACTTAAGATGTTTCTCAACCTCCAGAAGTATCTATAACAATTTTGACTGTATCCGGACTTCTAATTTGGACCATTGGATGTTTTATTTACTTATTTATCAACTATCAGTATCTTGGAGCTGGTGGATGCTGCAATCCCGGCACACCATTTGGATCCCATTAAACAAACAATACTGCAAGTCGAAGGTGTCAAGGTATTGTTTTGCATACTTATTTTAAAAGTACTATTTTGGCATCCTTTGACTTCATATTTGATTTCTTTTTAAAATATTTTCTTTTACTTTAAAAATGTTTCAATTCATGCTTCCAATTTTTCGCATGCACTTTGACCAGATGTTAATTTCTTCTGTTTTGCATATGAATGTATGAACTTAGATAATATTCTTATCATTTTTTTTTAAATTTCAAATGCAGGGATGCCATCGTTTAAGAGGAAGGAGAGCTGGTTCTACTCTGTATCTTGATGTAAATATTGAGGTTGGTTTTCCTTAAATTCATATTCTTTCTTTTACTTTGTGTCACGAACTCATGGTTTGACTAAGTCTCTGCGATTTACTTGTTCGTTTTATCTTGCAGGTTGATCCCTTTTCCAGTGTTAGTTCTGCACATGACATTGGTGAAAATGTCCGACAGCAAACTCACAAGTTTCACCCTACTGTGACTGAAATGTTTATACACATAGGTCTGTTGGATGGTTTTATAAATTTCCTATATTGATGGAGATAAACTCTTAGTCATTTGGTATCAGACCCCACCCTCAATATAGTATAGGCATTCTGACAATTTATGTTTCTAGTATATAACCAAGACTTCTGAAATTTATATTGTCGATGTTAGTGAATTATTTTTAAATAATTGTTGAACCATTGCTTATGTAGTGAAAATGCTAAGCCTGTTATGATTGTCAAAAGGAAGATATAAGTCTGTCAGTTTAGGTCAGTCTTTCTGTCTTTCTTATGTCACAGACTAGAGGTTTGCCCATTGCATAGATGTGCAATTAATTTTATGTTCATACTTCGTTTACTTAAAATTTTGCAGAAATTCACTTGTATACTATGACGAGGATTTCTGCTATCTAAATAAATTTTTGTAGTGTATGTCATGTATTCTGATATCTTGCTGCTGTACCCTTTCATTATTTATGGTATTGATAATCTTGGTTCTATTGTAGATCCTGCTATGTCACATGCATCTCCTAGCACAACCGATCAGCAAGATAGTTGGAGTGGAGACATGGACCAGAACAGTATTGCTCCTGCTGGAGACAGTAATATTGAAGGAATAGTTTCTGATATTATCTCAGCTAACTTTCCGCAGGTAACATATTTAGGTGAAAACCAAAAGATAGTCAAAATAATCTCCAGTTTGAAGTTTGATGTATGTAGGCATGTTAGTGGACTACTGAATCAGTCACAATTTTTTTAAACTTTCATCTATGGAGGATTTGCTCGCTTTAAGTATTGGTTAGAAGTGAACAAATTATCTTGCAATTATTCTAATTTAAGCATAATATCTTTCAAAGCAAGATTTAGAATCAAATGGTATCGGAGATGTTAGAATTAGTTGCATTTCAAATATTTTATTGTCTTTAGCTGGTTTTCAGATGTCAGTCGAGCGCATAACACGCCACATGTTTCAAAGCAAGATTGTTCTTCAAATTGAAGTTTCCATGCCTCCTGATATCCCAATCCGGTAAAAGTTAATTTGTCTAGCCTTAAAGAGTTTCTTTTGAAAATAAATCAGTCTCTCATGGCAGCATATGTTTGTATATTTACCCACAGAAATGCAATGGAAATGGCAGAGAAAGCTGAAAGAGAGATTCTGAAGGCAACTTCGAATATAATTCATGTTGGCATCCAACTTCGTTTGGGACGACCATTTCCACATATCAGTCAGTCATGATTAGAACCATCCAACAAGTTGGGAAACAGATATTCTTTCGGTTCTTTACATCCTTTTAATATGGTTGAATTTAATTTGATATATTGCAATATATCATTCGAGAGTTCAATAGAGGCGATAGGTTCGGGAGACCTGTTAAAAACTCGAAATAATTTATTTGCGCCCATTGGACGTGCTTTGTTTGTATGTTATGACAACTATTTACGTTGGCCGACAGTATAGAGCACAGATTAGTTCCCTTGGAGCTTTGTATATTTACTGAATATGGTTAAATAACGAAGGGGCTGGAATTGTCCCTTATAACAATTGACTTGTGTCTTTGTTTGAAGTTTTATTAGTTAAAAGTTCCATCAAACCAAAACATAATAGCGTTGATTATCAGGAGATAATTTCATATCCTCTTTTATTTATTTATTTATTATTATTATTATTATTATTATTTTATTTTTTATGTGAAGGTTAATTTTTTTTTTAATTCGGGTGGCCATGGCTACGACTCTAGCAGTTGCTACAGATGGCCGTAACAGGCCACTGATTCTTGTATGACTAAAGGAGGAACCCTAGGACATGGCTACTACGGCTACAGCAGCCCTCAGATTTTGTATTAGGATTTTTTGACTTTTGACTTTTTTTTACACTTTACTCGTTTTTGTTTCTTTTTTTTGCATCTGAGACTTATTTACATTTGAAAATAGTAAAAACACACAAGCAAAGCATACCGTACAATAAACAGAAGCAAATTGGACATAAAATGGTAAAATACTAAAGTAAAACAACTACTAAAAAAATGGTAAAATACTAAAGTAAAACATCTACTAAAAATGGTGCGAAAACCACTTACCAGCTTTTGACAATTCTATATATGAAAGTTCACTTAAAGTATATACCTGTGAGTAGTTACTTTTCTTTTGTGCCACTAGACATAATTGACACATTTATCATTGGAGCTTAAGCATTCACTTTTCTTTCATGCCACTAGACATAATTGACACATTTATCATTCGAGCTTAAGCAGGAATCTGAGGGGAAACTTTCACCATCTTCTTTCTACGCAATAGAGGCTCTATGATCTTTGGCAGTTTTTTCTTTCTTCTTGTAGAATTCTTTATCCTTCTTTTTATATGTTTAGTGAGATTTGAACAAATAGTTCTATAGTGTTTCGATTTTCTGCACTCATAACATATGACATCATCATCCTTTTCCTTGTGATCTCTTTTAGGCGGGTGTTTCTTTTTGAAATTTATCAAACCTTGTCTGAATGCTTTAGCTTATTTCTTTTCAAGTACCAATTGTAGTGTCTAAAAAATAAACCTATGTCCTCTTCTTTAGGAGCTTCTTCATCAGAATTATCACTTACTTCCTATAAATTCTTCACCTTAGATGACAAAACTTTCAAAAACAAGATAATCATTTTTCTCTTCTTCTGTACCTCTCTCCGTTTTCTTCAACTTTATTATGTTACCCACGAGTCACCATTGAAGGGAAATCACAATACCATACGCATAGCAAAATAAATTTTTTTCCTTAAGTCGATCCTTACGAATGAGCATGATTAGTGATAGAAACAATTACCTCTCGTGGCGATTAAAACCTTTGATGTAGAATCAGATGAATGATCAAAAGTGATGAACGATGATCAACGCCTCTACTTAGTCCACATGAACAAAGTGCATTCAATATTAGTACTAGCTGATACAAATGAAGACTTGTGTGTGTGTGTGCGCGCGCGTGTGTGTGAGTGAGAGAGAGAGAGAGAGAGATTACAACGAGGTTTCAAAAATCTAATTTCATAAAGTGTACTAATTTCATCAAGTGTAAAATATTCTACAAAAAGGGTTTTATTTATTGAACTACTTTGTAATTATTGAATTTCTACAAGATCTACTTTCCTTCCACTGATTCCTTTAGAAATAAAATCCTTTTCTAGGAATACTCTAGTTCGAGTGATAAATACTTTTCCCTCCGAAGGATTGCAGAAGCATTTATCAGATTTGGGTTCAAGCTTATTTGAAATATGTCGTTTCACACAAACTTTGTAACCTCAAATCTTAAGGAAAGTCATATATTGTCTTTTGCCGCTCTATATCTCATATGGTGTCTTCTCAATCATTTTAGGTGAAACACGGTTAAGTGTGAAAGATGTCATCTTTATAAAGAATGTCCCTAAAAGAAGTTTGGAAGATCAACGTGACTCTTCATGGATCGAACCATGTCTAATAATACTCAATTTCTTCTCTCGGATACACCTTCCACTGTGGTGTTCCAAGAGGAGTTAGTTGGGATAGAATCCCACATCTGGTTTAGATGGTCACTAAATTCAAGGCTTAAATATTCACCACCCTGATCTGATCGAAGGGTTTTAATATTCTTGCCTAGTTGGTTTTGTACTTTATTTTTGAATTCTTTGAACTTTAAGGATTCAGATTTATGTTTTGTTAGATACACATAACTATATCTACTATAAGCATAATTAAATGTGATGAATTATTAAAAATATCATCTAACTAGTGTTTTCAATGGTCCACATACATCAGTATGTATAAGGGCCAAAAGATCATTATCCCTTTAAACTTTTCCTGTGAATAAGGACTTTGTCATCTTTCCATTTAATCAAGATCTACATGTATGATATTTCATAATTAAAAGAGTCCAAGAGTTCATCTTTATGGAGTTTGGTAATGCGTTTCTTATTTATGTGGCCTTAGCGGCAATGTTAAAAATAAGTTGGATTTAACTCATTAGGTTTCATACTTTTGGTATTAATGTTATAAATTGACATTTCAAGATCAAAGACATAAATTCCATTGTTCATTTGTTGAGTATAATACATCACTCAAATAAATAGAGCAACAATTGTTCTTTATTATGAATGAAAGACAAAATTTGTCTAAACAAGAAATAAAAATAATATTCCTGCTGATTTCAGGTACATAATAACAACTCTCTATCTATTAAATCACCAAGTAAAGTCAATACATAAGTTCCTACGGCTAAAGCAACAATCTTTTCTCCATTTCCAACTCATCGATCAACTTCACCTTTTGTTGTTTCTTTACTCCTTTTTAGTCCTTGCACATTAGTACAAACGTGAGAACCACATCCAATATCCAATACTCGTGATACATTAGTAGATAAATTCATTTCTTTAAAAAAAATATCCGAAGTTGAAGTCTTCACTCCATTCTTCTTATCTTCCAAGTACTTTGGGAAATTTCTCGTCCAGTATCCGGTCTTACCGCAATGGAAGAAAGCGTCCGCCTTTGTTATACCCCCGCTAGAAGAATTTAGCTACTCATCATAACACAACCTAATCTAGAAGAATTTAGCTACTCATTATTCAGATAATAATACCACAATTGATATATGAGAATAACATAAGAAGTCCCTTGAAGAGATGACCTCCAATGACTTCCAATTGATGTGTTACAGTTTGTTCATGTTTAATGATTCTACAGGTAAAATGTTATTGTTTAACGATTCTATTTAGTTGTTTATTTATTGTTGTTTGTGTTATTGTTGCTCTTGTTATTCTTGTTGGTATTCTTGTTGTTGTTCTTTTTCTTGTTCTTGTTCTTATTGTTCTTGTTATTCTTATTTTTGTTCTTGTTGTTGTTATTGTTGTTGTTATTGTTGTTGTTATTGTTCTTTTTGTTCTTGTTATTGTTCTTGTTGTTCTTGTAGTTCTTGTTATTGTTGTTGTTGTTGTTGTTGTTGTTGTTATTGTTCTTGTTGTTCTTGTTATTGCTCTTGTTGTTATTCTTACTTTTGTTCTTATTATTGTTATTGTTCTTGTTGTTCTTGTTATTGTTCTCGTTGTTCTTGTCGTTCTTGTTGATATTTTTGTTGTTCTTGTTGTTCTTGTTACTGCTCTTATTATTCTTGTTGTTATTCTTATTTTTGTTCTTATTATTGTTATTGTTCTTATTTTTCTTGTTATTATTCTCGTTGTTCTTGTCGTTCTTGTTGTTATTTTTGTTGTTCTTGGTGTTCTTGTTATTGTTCTTATTCTTCTTGTTGTTGTTCTTATTATTCTTGTTAATCTCGTTGTTCTTGATGTTATCGTGTTAAAATATTTAATATTGTATATTGTGATGAAAGTTATAAATGCAGTCAGGCAAAACACGTGGCAAAAAAAAATGCTGACAGACCTTTAACAACAGGTATTTAAAACAACCGTGATTATAGGTAGCGCGCTTTTCAGTTTTTTACAACGGTCATACGATCGTGATTGTAAGCAATGCATATACAACCACACACTACGTAACAACGACCGGTCCTGTGTGATAATATATATTTTTTAATTGTTGTTGCATTTGTTTTTTGTAGTAGTATACATCATCGAAAGAAAGCCCTAGACTCAAAGTGGTTAGCAAATGATGTTCCTAATACTACAGGGTGGCTACAAAGGCTCAAAGTTATAAACAAGGAACTTGCCTCAATGTGTGTCAATCAAACTTGAAAACTTAATCGGAAATAGATCAAACCAGATAAAATAAAATTGCATGGATACACTATAAGAAAGAAAAGTAGACAATGGAAATTATTTAGGCTCACCTTACTAGATGAGGTATCTGAAGGTTGAGTACAAGTCCATTGATTCTTTTCTCTTCCTTTACCTTCAAGTCATCAGTTTCTTTCATTATGATTAAGTTCTTCTTTTTTTCTTTTCTTGGATCATTTGTTCAATGCTAAATTTAGAACTTGTAAATCTGAAGGAAAAAAACATAACTACAAACAAATTTATTAAGAACAATATAGATCTTCATGACAAGGTTATTCTTGAGTAGCTAATTTCTCTTATGGATGGTCTTGAATAAAACAAAAGTAAATTCTGCAAAACAAAATAATTTGATTAAAAATGATGGGTTGCCTCCCATTCAGAGTTTCTTTAAGGTCCTAATCTTGACTTGCAAAACAAAAGAAAAACACATCATCATTCTTATTCCTTTTGTTTAGTAGGAATTCCATCACTTTCATAAATTGAAGGTTTTTCTTCCATATTCTCTCTAGCTTGATACTATTGAACGAGGCATATATTTCATCCAATACTTCATCTATTTCTCCTTTTATCAGCCATGTTACTAGGTGTAGGACTATTCTTTTGTTGAAGATCTTATAATTGGACATTTACGTCTAAGCGAATTATTGAATGAGGAGCTTCATCCAAAACTATATAATCTTCATATTTCATTTTTATTATTTTCCCACATATATTTTTCACCCCCGCTTCTTCTAATCTCGCTTCTATCTCTTTATCTGGTGTTGTGCACTTTTCTTCTTCTTTTTCTTTTTCAATTCATCCTTCATCGACCACTTCACATTACTGTTTTACTTATCTTTCAATTTCTGCATCTCTAGGACTATCTAACATATTTTCATATAAATCCCCACTAGATCTTCGTTTTAATGCTAATTGGCTGGATATTTGACCAAATTGCATCTCTAACTTCTCGAAGGATGTTTCCATGTTAATTAGCACAGTTTCTTGATACCTGTTGATTTTCTCGAAACTGAGTTGAGTCATCTTTATAAACTGAGTCAAAGTTTCTCGAAGTTGAGATGATGAATCCTCTTCCCATGAATGATCAGGGTTGATGTAAGATTCTGCTTCTGAATAATTTCTAGCATTTTTCAGAATGAGAAATTTTGCTGCAAGTTCCTTTGTAAAAGCTTCAAATTTGGCAAACGTAGCATAAACGTCATCTTGCATGACTATCTTGACGTCGCATATAAAATAAAAAGAAAAATACCTTACTAGCACTGCATTAGATAAAAAAATTAAACAAAAATAAAATTAAGAAGAGGAATAATAAGAAAGAAAATTTAAGAAGAAACAAAAATAACTAATTACAAAAAAAATATTTACAATTGAAAGTAAAAATAAAATAAAAAATTAAACGTTGCACAAAATTTTCTTTGTTGCAATCAACCGTCTAAGACAACAACGCCAACAACTTACTTATCGGAAAGTGCATTGATAATGTTGCAGTAATAAAAAGATCAAACCAACAAGGACTGTGTTCGAATAAGATACGAATTGTGCAATATAACAGGAAACAATAAATATCGGGGGTGGGGGTGGGGGGGGGGGGGGGGTTTGCAAGTTTCAGTGCGAAAAGTATATAAACGAGTAAACAATGTCATGAAAGCGGTCAAATTGTGTTGTAGAAGCCCCTATTCTTATATTGTTGATGTTTGATGCCCTGTATAAATGATCTAATCACTATAACCCCACGACGAATTAACAAAACCGTTATAGCCGATCCCTCACGTAATAACTCACTAACCATTGCTCGAAGTTTTCTATCCCTAGTCCGTCGGCATAAGCAGGGTAAGGCGATGTATAAAACGTTAATTCCCTATGCCACTACTCGGGGTCTCTTATTCTTATTCGACCAGCGTAAGTAGAGCAGTTGCCCTAGGTCCAACACATAGGTTAAGGGTCAGTAATCCCTATGTGTCCAATATTAGATTAAAAGAATATCTCAAATAAAAAGCATTAAAATTAATAAACAATTGAATAAAAATATAGATCAATAGGTTCATACAATGATTAAATCAACATAGAATCCAACAATATGGAAATAGGTTCATCATAACCTAACCTAACCTAAAAAGATTTAACTACTCCTTATTCAGATAATAATACTATAATTGATAGATGAAAACAACATAAGAAGTCCCTTTAAGATATTGCCTATAATGACTTCAAATGCTCTAAAAATCACCACTTGTGCTCCCAAAATTGTGCTTTAGTCTCCAAAATTCATAACCCTTGCCACAATGCTGAAAATCCCCTTAAAAAGAGCTCAGAACGGATCAGAACGCGTCATAAAAACTAAGAAAAGTGTCAATCGCGCGCGTGATGTGATTTATTCTTCCCGATTGCGCATGCGATGACGCGCGTAATTATGCCTGTAGCTACGTGAAAATTTAGCCTTTATCATCAGAATTCTCACTAAGTCTCATTCTTCCATACTTGACTATTTTTCACTCATCCTTGGGTCTTTCTTCTTTCTTTTAGCACATCTTTCGCTTGTTTTTCATTGATTCTTCACCTAATTACATGCAATGACAGACTACCATCAACACCTTACTAATATAGAACATGCACTCCGCGTTAGAAAAAACCTACATTATTCGATACTTGTCCTGATGAGTACTAAAATTTGGAATGCATAAACTTAATATTCATTTTGAGGAAATTTTGAATTAGTTTGATCTCACCTGATTATTTATCATATAAGTTGTCTCTCACATGCATCAACATACATTCACATGCATCAACTTACATAACCAAAATGAAATCGTTATGGCCCTAGCACAATTTTTCTTTGAAGCCAATGAGAGAACCTAAGTTAAGCCTAATAACGATTTACGCTTCTCCAAACTAGATCTTCATGGTTGTCCTCCTTTGATATTGTATTCTTCTTTTCTTCATTACATTACATTACATTACATAAAAGAATACTTGTTTTACATATGAGGGAGTGAGATGAAAAAAGAAGTTACATAAAGATAGTATAAAGAAAAACACGATACTGCAGGTCGCACTTAAAATCCCAAAACAAAATAAAAGAAAACTATTCAGAGTTAATCAAAATTTCCACTGTCCGATTATAAACGCATACCAATTTATTTAAATAAATAATAATAACAATTATTATTAAAATAATTAAATAATACTATGTTAAAATCCATTATCATGCTTTGGCTCATATTGTGTTCCCCACACTACCGCATAATAGTACCATTTTCGGCGCACAATATCATGATCATGAAGTAGTGCTCTTTCATTATCTCACTTTTCATTATATATGAGGTTTGTTAACGTAAACCCATTTGTTTTTATAAATGTCTATTTTATTAACATGCACCTTAAGATGCATTTAACTATTTTTTAGTTAAAACTTGCTAAAACACACATTCATAAAAACAAGTGAATGTATTATAGCAAACCCCTGTGAGATTTGCTATAATACACCCACTTATTTTTATGAAGGTGTGTTTTAGCAACTTGCACCTTAAAGTGCATTTAATAATTTTTTTAGTTAAAGCTTGCTAAAACACACCTTCATAAAAATAAGTGAGTGTATTATAGCAAACCATGTGAGATTTACTATAATACACCCACTTATTTTTATGAAGGTGTGCTTTAGCAACTTGCACCTTAAAATACATTTAAATTTTTTTTAGTTAAAGAATGCTAAAATAGACATTCATAAAAACAAGTGGTTCTACGTTAGCAAATATATATATATATATATATATATATATATATATATATATATATATATATATATATATATATATATATATATATATATATATATATATATATATATATATATATATATATATATATATATATATATATATATATATATATATATATATATATATATATATAATGAGAATGAAAGAATAATTAATAGTCTTTAGATTAAAATGTTCATTTAACGAACATGTGTATGTTTCTTTCATTATTTATTATTCATATGAAAGAGACATATATGTTTCTTAGGTGAATTTTTTAATCTCAACCATTTATTTTTAATCTAAAGGCTAATAATTATTCTTATCATTCTCATATAAAAATAGTATTCTAATTAGATATGTCACAGACACACACACAAACACACACACACAACAGACACACACACAGACACATACACACAGACACACACATATACACACAGACATACACACACAAATACACACAGACACAGACACACACGCACACACAGACACACATGCGCGCGCACACACACACACACGCGCACACACACACACACACACACACACTCACAGACACACCCACACACACACCCACACCCACCCACACACACATCATGATGTAATACATTGATGGCACGTCATATCTTATAATAATTACAGTAACACATATACTATTATAATAATAATAAAAAATATCGTATTTTCATTTTATAATAATAATAAAAAATATTATATCATAAAATTTTGTGAAACCTATAAATTCAACTCTTGGACTATTATACACTATGATTTTATAACTTTTGACAACACAATTCTGGTGGTGTTACAAGCTTCTAATGTAACAAATTCATCTCATAAAAAACGTAATGATTGACTATTAATTTCGAAGGCTCGATGCCAGTGCTTCACAATACAAACGTCGGATTCTGAAGCAGAAAGAACATTGACCATTCATAGGAAAAACAATAATCACACTAATTGAATCAATGAATTAAAAGGTATATCAAATATACTACCGTTACATTTGAACTATTCATATCTTATATGAAATTGATCAATCATTTTTTTGTAACTTATAGATGATTAATGTATCACTGATTCACCATACAAAAGTCAGTTTCCAAAGTGTAATCAACACCGATTCATCTAAATCGTACACAACATGATGCAAAAATTTAATTTCTTATTATTATGTAATTCATTATGTGTTTTAAGCAAATTAATAAACAAGTTACATAAATTAAATAACTATCCGATCATGGTTTTGTAACTAGGCTTTGATACCACTAAAGGGAAATCATGATACCATACACAACGCAAAACAGAAATATTCCCTTAAGTCAATCCTTACGAATGAACATGATCACTGATAGAAACATTTATCTCTCGTGGTGATTAAAATATTTGATATAAAATCAGATGAATGTTCAAAAGTGATGAATGATGATCAACACCTCTACTCAGTCCACACTAACAAAGTGCCTTTAATTTCAGTGCTAGCTGCTACAAAGGAAGGCTTTGTGTGTGCGTGTGAGAGAAAGAGAGAGTGTGCGTGGGTGAGAGAGAGAGAGAGAGAGAAAGAGTGTGTGTGTGTGTGGGAGAGAGAGAGAGAGAGAGAGAGAGAGAGAGAGAGAGAGAGAGTACATTGTACCTTATAGTGCTCCATAATTCTCTCAAGTACACCATACCTTACGATATACAATATTTCACTTATCCATTCTATCTTTCATCATCTGTCCTTATGTGTGTGACCCTGCAGGTTCTCGTGACGTTTACAATTATATTAAATCATACATTTAATATAATAAATAATGAGTAATATCTAACAACACATCGCTACCATCAAAGTCACAAAAATATCATGTGATATGACAAAACTTTTCTGTGATAATGTTTGTGTGTATAATTAGCCTTTTATCCTCATGTCTATATTGAACATAAGACATAGACTATGTCATCATTGTCTATTTCAATATTGCTCCCTTAGACATTTATCCTATTATGCAGGATGAACAAATTCCATATAGGTCACTAATGTCCTTCAACATGATTTGAGGAGTACTCATCAACTATCTTTATGTTATCTAGTTATCAAAAATATTTGATCACCAATAAAGTACTCGACTCTTTTATCTAGGGTCCATAGTGGTTTCAGGTCGAAGGGTAATATACACCACTATCACCATAAGAATAACTTATGGTACTCTACATAACTTTCTATGTAGTATTCTCATAGCGGGTCAATCTAATATAAATATTACTTATAATATTCATACTTATGTTAAGATTTAATAACTCTTTATCCATGATTCATAAGATGTGATCATCCATCTATCCACATAATAGTCTCAATGCTTTAATGTTATCCAACTTTATAACAAAACTCGACTACATGTACTTTAAGAATATTGTCTTTATGTTTAATGAGATTTTATGATTAAGTCACACTTAACATTTTATTAAATGAACTAGCTATTCTAGGGAGTTTATTATTTCGGAAAGACAAAAATAATAAAGAAAGACCTTTTAATTAATAAAAATAAGAAGGATATAACGTTAAAAAGAGCATATATTTCTTGGGAAGACACTATAATACAACCTCAAAGTCTGAAAACAAAGAACAAACACATCTCTCTTTGATGGTTTCACATCACTTGGATAACAAAGATAACGAGTTTAATTATGATAAACCCTCCTATGATGAGTTGCAAAATGATTTTAATGATTTGCATGATGACTCTCTAAAGCTTTTTAGATTATGTACTAAGAAAAATAAAATAATTTCATCTTTATAAAGTAAATCTAAAATCATGCAAGATGAGTTAGATAAATATAAATTAGACATCCAAGATAGTTATTCAACATGTAATAAATGTGCATGTCTTGAATATAAAATTGTGGAACTAAATCAAGTTATTTGCAAATATGAAAAAGGCAAATATGGATTGGATAATTTGCTAAGTAATCAAAGATATACAAATGATATAAATGTGTTAGGATAATCTAAACATAAAAATTCTAATAAAGACAAAAACACGATTTTTGTAAAATAGAGCAATGGATATAACAATGTTCAATCAAGAAAGATGTGTGATAATGTACAACCTAAAAATGTATATAACAAAAATTATTTCTATGATCATAAAAAGAAAACGCCTAACATGACACATACTTGATTTTATTGTAATATCATAGGTCATACGCTTAAAACATGCTACATTAAAAAAAAATTAGTGTATCTAGTGATAGATAAGTGTGTATTAAAAAAAGAACTAACTCAAAAGGTTCCAAAGACTATTAGGTACCTAGAAAGATCTATTGATCTTCTCTTTTAGATATGCTTATAAACAAAATGCTAACATTGTATTATAAATATTGGATTTTCAAGGCACAAGGAAATCATATGGTATGTTAAGGTTAAAATTTCATTTTTTGAAAATAAATTAAAAAGATTGACACTTTCTACTAACGTTGTAAAGAAGAGTAAATGTCATACTATATACTATTATATCACTTCATGTAACCCTTTAATTATCATGATGTATCTTTTTTTTATTTTTTATATTACGTTACTTTGGATTTTATTCTTTTTCTTCTTTTTGATCATGCAATAAGGGGGACAAAAGGTATGGTGTGTTTTTGTTAATCTTATTTCAGGATACCAAAGCTTAAATTACAAAATAGCGGAGAAGATATACAAGATATGAGTAGTATAAAATATCAAACAAATTTTTTTTCATTAATATAGTTTGTCATCATAAAAAATGAGGGAATTGTGAAGAAGATCTCCCTTATAAACTTTGACGAGTTTCGATGAAGACAATAATATCAACAGAGAAAAAAGAAGAGGACAATGACCAATCAAAAAGAAAATGGCAATGATCATTAAAGTTTAGGTTAAGTGTTTTAATCATTGATAAATCAACGTTCACTTCATATATCACTTAAAGTCTCAGAAAACATCATTCAAACATAAGATAACTTATCTCCAAAGCTAAACGAGGTGTAAACCTCTTATATATTCTTAAAATTATATTTTTCAAAAGTCAACACAGTGGTAATCGATTACCATCTATGTGTAATCGATTATCTGATGTTCAAAGTGTTTTCAGCCACAAAAATAAGGAGATAATCGATTACCATATAGTAGTAATTGATTACCATAAACCATTGTTATGCTTAAGCTTTGTAATAGATTATAATACATTTTCAAATGGTATATTGTTTCATGATGCCTTCTATGTTTGTATAAATATTGATTTACCATTTTGAAACAAATTAACAACTTTTAAAACAAATTTATAGAATCAACGTATCACTTTCAAGTGATTTTCATTTTTTAAAGTGTTTGAAATTTTGTGAACTTTTAAAAACCAAAATAAGTTTATAAATCTCAACAGATTCTTAGCATTAAAATGATATATATATATATATATATATATATATATATATATATATATATATATATATATATATATATATATATATATATATATATATATATATATATATATATATATATATATATATATATATATATATATATATATATATATATATATATATATATATATATATATATATATATATATATATATATATATATATATATATATATATATATATATATATATATATATATTAAAGGTGATATTGATATCAATTAATAATTCTAGTTTTAATCTGATTATTATAAAAATTACATAAATTCTTCATTTATCAACAAAATTGAGTGTTATTTATTTCACCATAGTATTTTGGTGAAGATCGTGGAAAAATCTCTTTTGAGTTGAGGCAATTCAAAATCCATCAGTGTTTGGTGTTTGTTGTGTAAACAAAAAAGTTGTGTCATTGCTTGTGTGAGTATTAAAGATTAGTTTGAGAGGAGTCTTTGGTGTGACAGTTGATTAATTAGTAAAAATTATACGATCACTTTCTCAAAAAAAATTAACTTGGCCAAAAACAAACTACCAAGTAAAATCATCCCCAAGTTATCTTTGCCCTCAGATTCTTGACTTGGGAGAAACTATTATGGAATGGGCCCAAACACAATTCATTGTAAACCCAATCTAGAACATATTCAAATCACAATTTCTCAAAATCATCTTCTCAATTTTATTCAATCACAAGTTTTTTCTTACAAATTTAAGATATCACATACAAATCAAATTCTTGTAAAAGATTATACTTATAAACAATATATTATTTATTTCTAAAGTAAAAAAATAGAAAAAAACATTTTCCACTCCAATAAAAATAATACAAATTATATGCCATCTAGCAAAGTGTACATTTTTAGGACAGAATATACTCTCCAAAAAATATTGATAACAATTTATCACATTCAATGCAAGGTCTGACTTTGTGGCAGAATAAGAAAACACTTTATTGAGATCTGATTAGCAAATATGCCCATTATGAATGAGTGGGAGGGAGCTAGTTTAGATGTCTATTAAGACCAATAATCCTAACCCAAAGTGGGAATGAATGAATTGTTTTAGGTCCATCCTAGAGATCTTTAATAACCCTTTTGGGAATTTGTCTCAATCTCTGTCCTACTTCTTGTACCCTAAACAAAAGTATGTTTCCCACCTAGTTATGCTGTGCCTACACCCACTTTCAAGCTCTATTGTTTTTGTCTCAAGTTGTGAAAAAGAATCCCCGACAAAATTATAGTCAAACTAATTTAATATTGGCCTTTCTTTTATTATTTTACTAATTAGTTCATTTTACAAGTATTTAGCTTTCGGCCATAGACATTCCAATTTGCAATTAATATTGTTTAAGATTTTTATACAAAATGCAATAAAGTTGTTAAAAAATGACATATTTATCAAACTAAATTATTAGTTATTGGTAAGTTTTACATAATCATATAGATGCAACGTGAATATAATACTCATAATACCTTATGAGTAGTATATACAATTTGAAGGCATACTTAAAAAAAAGTTCTACAAAAAAATGAAATAATATTCATTTAAATTTTTTCTTTCTGGAGGGATATTCATTTTGAAATGAACAAAATACTTAAATATATTTTGATTATTTATTTGAATATAAATTAGGATATAAAAGATACATTGATCTTGGATGAGGTTGTTTTTAGAGATTTTGAGTTTGCATGGATTTTGTGGAATTTTTTTTTTTGTTGAAATAACATATATTTTAAAAAAAATAAATAATAATTTAGATTTTAAAAGAAATATTAAAATGACATACTTTCAACAAGCATGCACCATATGATATGACTGTAGCATTGCAAAATGATCACATGCGCCATATTATATGACGCCTCCATTGATATGACGCCTCAGTTGTTTGTTTTTTTAAAAAAAATTTTATATATTAATTATTATTTTGTATTAGAAAATTAAAAAATTAAATTAAAAAAATTAAAATAATAAAAAAAAATTAAATTATAATATTCGTAATATAAAAAAGGGTACAATAGATGAAAAAAAATTCAATGATCAACCCTATCAAAACGTCCACCGGTTCCACATGACGGTGTATTTGCGCGGCGTCGAGGTTTACCACGATTTTGTTGAGGTATTTGTGGTCTTTGCGTGTTGACCCGTGGAAGATGTATTTGTTGAGATGGTCCCGGCGTATCAGACAAATTTTGAAGCATCTGTCCCCAATAGCCGGAGGGGCTGCTGCCAACGGTGCTTCCGTAATTCAGTTCCATGCCCATATTTTCGTAGTTTGGACGGGGTGGTTGGGTTGGGTGTGGACGGTATGGTTAACCGAATTGGTACATTGAATCGTTTTGGAAACGATGCAATGGTTGTTGTGGGGTTTGGTAGTCAAAAAATGGGTAGGTATTTTGATGGTAGGACGATTGTGTGTTCATTCGTGGGGGGCTATAGTGGGATGGGGTGGCATCGAAAGAGTTATTGGGGCTATAGTGGGATGGGGTAGGGTTGAAAGAGTTATCAGGGCTATAGGCATAAGTGGTGTCGGTGTCGGGAGGCTGACGGTATGGGTAAAACTCTTGTTGTTGTGATTAGGTTGGTGGCATGAATAGGTTGCAGTTCTGGAAGATTGATTGGGTAGGTATACTTGGTTGTTGGATATAACATAGTGTTTGATGTTGGACATTTGTTTGTTGCTGTGTGTTTGAGGAAGAAGCACGTTGGCGCGGATCAATCAAATAAGTCGGCTCGGACACAAATTGTTGTGTTGTTATAATCAACCTAAACCAAATCATATATTGATAACTTGGTCTAGCCCCTTCGACAACATGATCGGTTAAGATGTGCCGATGTCGAGTCTTCCAATGTAGACACATCTCTTTTGTAAAGTCTTTCCAATAATTTACACCCCATTGTGTATCCATCCTAAGTTGATGCCAGGCTCCCAAAGACGTCGGAGCGAATGGAATATTCGAATGCATGCCAAACTACAGTTTTACCCGATCGCTTTGGTGCATCTCAACTGTAGTGAACCGAATGATAGATGTTTTAGCTATCCACACTGCATCATCATTGGCGTCGGACTAATGGTTGAGACCCTCATACGACCTCCAGACAAACTACATGAATAATATATTTAATGAGAAAAACAAGGATGTGGTAATTAAATAGACAAATTTATGGTACATCGTTGGTAGATAAATTACATCGTCTGACCCAATGTGTTCTAAAAGGTTGCGGTAGACGATTATTGAGTTCCTGGGATATTGTTGGTAATTCATTCCTGGAACACACCACCTAAAAAAATGACACAAATAAATTAGTTACAAAGAAACATTTCATCACAATATACACGTTTTAATTTTTAAAAATAAACTTACTTGTTTGCGTAGGGGACTGTGAATGGATTCCGTTTGATAGGAGCTAGTGTTGGCATTCTAGACCAACCCCACGCTTGAAGGAGATTGGCGCAGCCATAAAAAGTACAAGATTTTTTTTTTGAATTTTTACACAGTGAACTATATAGATGAGCGAGGACAGCTGAACCCCAACTATAGGTGCACACTTTATTAATATTGTGTAACAATGGTAAATACATAATATTTACATTATTTCTAGTACTTTCTAAAAATAAAAAAAATGTCCAAATAAGATCATAATATAGCACCGAGTTTTAAGTATCATCTCATACTCGGTAGATTCCTCGTTTAATATGATACTATTGTAATGTTCTCTTAGGTATTTTAAATTAATACCTTGGCCCCTAGGTTGACCTTCACGTTGTGACTGAGGTGTTTCGACACAGAGAGGGACACCCAACAAATATTCACAAAGTTGGTTATTAACACCAACTTTACCGTTGACGACTGACCGGTGAAATAGCAAGTGTACTATTTTTACCGATGTAGTAATAAGAGGAAATTCCCCAAATGTCGATCTCAAGGACTGCTTGACGATATAGAATTCTGGTTTTATGTTAGTTAAACAAAAGCCTTGG